>BLBF01000006.1:60113168-60183658 GCA_015471245.1 Laticauda colubrina
TGTTTAGCTTGTCTACCTAACCCTGGTTGGGGAACCCAGGCTTAACAGTAAATATAATCAATTGCAGATGAGAGAACAGAAAAATGAGTATATTTTTTATTTGTGAAACTAAAAGACAAGGAATGTTGTAATAGATATGAATGAAGGTAGTCTGATCTTAGGAAATGGAGGCATAAATATGTACAGAAAGTGAACATCTGTGACAAAAGTATACATTTCTGTTATCTACAACAATGCATATGAAAGTAGAAATTAGAATGGATATAATATCATGTTACTACCTACTGTAGATAATAGAAATAAAAGGTTTAGTGTGAGGTAATAGTGAAAGACAATATTAAAAAACAGGCTAATTCCCACCCAAAGAATGGAAGGTGGGCACAAATGTAAATGAAGTGAAAACTAAAGGAACTGAGTGAAAAGAATTCAGTTTCCTAGTGCTTTGTGAGATTATTACATGCATAAAGATGGAAGGATTTGGCACTGCCCACATTGGAGAAATCATTGGTGAAGAAGATGGAACTACTAAATTAACTATCTGTATTAAAGTTGGCTGGAATTATTTATGGACTTTTTGCATAAAACAGAAAAATGAACTTATCATTTACAGTTTTGATTATTAAACAGGATAGATTATAGGAAGAAGAGAGTTATATGGTAACCACAGAGTAAGAGATAATTTTTAATTGAACTTTTAACTTCTGGAAAGATAATTGGAAGCTCCTTTGTATCTTTTTTAAATGTAGGAACACCAAGGAAAAGCAAATGGCAAATCATGCTTGGTAGTGTCATGATACAAACTCTGGTACTTTGTAGTTGTGATGTTATACTGTAACTTTGTGATGTTTCTTAGTATGGCAATGAAACAACTGTAAGCAAATATCCAAGTTCAGAGACCACCTAGGATTCAACAGTTCAACCCAAGCTACGTATAGTCTCTTCTAATGGCATCTTTAGTTTTGTACAACACATAAAGATCCAATAAGGGGATGTATTTTGTAATCAAAGCTTTTCAAAGTACTGCCACCATTTCTTAAATGGCAACATTGTTCTTCCATGAAAGAAACACCAGTCTCAACATGTATCATTATTATTTAGTAAGTTCAAAAGAAAATTCCTTCCTATATAAAACTAGCTTGATACCCGTGCTTCACTACAAAACTATGTGGTTGGGCTTAGTTTTTGGGGAGGAAAATAAGGGATAAAATTCTGCCTCTGTCTCCCAGCTTCAGTATTCATCTGGCTAGCGTTCTTTCAGTGTGTGAGAGAGTTCAGGGCTGTTTGGAAACTGAAGCAGTGTTTGCTGTGTGAGCAAGTAGGAGACAGCAAGGAACCTAGGTGTGGCTTAGCTCAACTGTTCTATACTAAAGCTGGTTGCTGTTGTAAAACTAAAACTGAAGCTCCTCTCCTCTGTTTGTATTTTGCATTTGGAACAGATTTCTTTTCAGGTGAGGAGGGGGGAGTAGAACTCCTTAGCATCAGAGTGTGTTAATAATAATGTACGAACCACTAATGCTCTGGTGGTCATTTCAAAAAATCCTTTCTTAGTGAGCACCTAGAATCCAAGAGGAACATATGTGCCAAATTTCAAGTTTGTAGGCTTTATGGCTATGTAGATTTTGTGATGATGCAAAATTAGAATATCGTGCAAAAGTTCATTTATTTCAGTAATGCAACTTAAAAGGTGAAACTAATATATGTGATAGATTCATTACGTGCAAAGTAAGATAGTTCAAGCCGTTATTTGTCATAATTGTGATCATGATGGCTTACAACTCATGAAAATCCCAAATCCACAATCTCAGAAAATCAGAATATTACATGCAATCAATAAAACAAGGATTGTACATCGAACAATATTGGACCTCTGAAAAGTATAAGCATGCATATGTACTCAGTACTTGGTTGGGCCCCTTTTGCAGCAATTACTGCTTCAATGCAGCGTGGCATGGAAACTATCAGCCTGTGGCACTGCTGAGGTGTTATGGAAGACCAGGATGCTTCAATAGTGGCCTTTAGCTCTTCTGCATTGTTTGGTCTCATGTCTCTCATCTTTCTCTTGGCATTGCCTCATAGATTCTCTATAGGATTCAGGTCAGGTGAGTTTACTGGTCAATCAAGCACAGTAATCCCACAGTCATTGAACCAGGTTTTGGTGCTTTTGGCAGTATGTGCAGGTGCCAAGTCCTGCTGGAAAATGAAGTCAGCATCCCCATAAAGCTCGTCTGAGGAAGGAAGCATGAAGTGCTCCAAAATCTCCTGGTAGATGGCTGTGTTGACCCTGGACTTAATGAAGCACAGTGGATCAACACCAGCAGATGACATAGCTCCCCAAATCAACACAGACTGTGGATACTTCACACTGGACTTCACACTGGACTTGCAGTGTGTACCTCTCCATTCTTCCTCCAGACTCTGGGTCCTTGGTTTCCAAATGAGATGCAAAAGTTGCTCTCATCAGAAAAAAGGACTTTGGACCACTGAGCAACAGATCTGTTTTGTTTTTCTTTAGCCCAGGTAAGATGTTTCTTACATTGTTTGTTGTTCAGGAGCAGTGTGACAAGATGAATACTACATTTGAAGCCGATGTCCAGGATCTGTCTGTGTGTGGTGGCTCTTGATGCACTGACACAAGCCTCAGTCCACTCCTTGTGAAAGTCCCCAACACTTTTGAATGGCCTTTTCCTGACAATCCTCTCCAGGCTGTGGTCATCCCTGCTGCTTCCATATTTTTCCCTTCCACATAACTTTCTATTAATGTGCTTTGATACAGCACTTTGGGAACATCCAACTTCTTTTGCAATTACCTTTTGAGGCTTTCCCTCCTTATGGAGGGTGTCATGATGGCTTTCTGCACAACTGTCAGATCAGCAGTCTTTCCCATGATTGTGATTCCTACTGAACCAGACTGAGAGACCATTTAAAGGCTCAGGAACCTTTTGCAGGTGTTCTGGCTTAATTAGCTGATTAGAGTGGGACACTTTGAGCCTAAAATATTGAATCTTTTGACAATATTCTAATTTTCTGGGATAGTGTTTTTGGGGTTCATGAGAAATGTCCTTTTTTCTTGACATGTTTAATATGTCATAATGATCGTTTTCATCTTGGTTTCTTCTCCCAAATAAGGTACCATTTATTACATATAATATTCCATAGGTAAACTAAGAATTCATCTTTTACTTTTATATCTTTATCTGCATTTATTTTGTTTTATAACAGATAACAGATAAACAGAGTTGGAAGGGACCTTGCAGGTCAACACCCCCCCAAGCGGGATACCCTACACCATTTCTGACAAATGGCAGTCCAATCTCTTCTTGGAAGTCTCAAGTGATGGAGCTCCCACAACTTCCAAGGGCAGCTGTTCCATTGGTTGATTGTTCTCCCCGTCAGAAAGTTTCTCCTTATTTCCTCTCCTTGTTCAGTTTCCATCCATTATTCCTTGTCTGGCCTACAGGAGCTTTAGAAAATAGCTTGACTCCTTCCTCTCTGTGGCAGGCCCTCAAATATTGGAAGACTGCTATCATGTCTCCCCTGGTCCTTCTCTTTACTAGACTAGCCAGGCCCAGTTCCTGCAACCGTTCATTGTATGCTTTAGCCTCCAGTCCCCTTATCATTTTGTTGCCTTTGGTTAATAGTCTTAGAATTAATATTAAGAATCTTCATAAAGAGAGTTTAGTCTTTTAATATTATAACATTGTCTTAGCAATCCATGCTTTTATCTGTCATTAATTTCAATGTTATTGAAATGTCTGCAATTCTTTTTTCATTGTACTTTATGCTGATTTATGACCAATATAAAGGTTTGATAGATTGATTGACTGACTGATTGGTTGTTTTACAGCAATCACCCTGTTTTCACTTTTGGAATCATGACTTTTCTTATTACAGTTTTTTTTTAATGCACTAACTAAATATACAAATATACAAACACACACAAACACACACACCACAATTGTTATGCTGGTTTCACTCACAAAAGAGCCATTCCTGCCATTTACCATTTGGCAGTGACTGAAGTTTTTTTAATATAAAAAGATAACATTTTTAATGCCCAGTAGGAATACAATTATTAAATTTACTGCAATGAAATTTGTAGCAGATTTTTTTTGTACATTCTTCCTAGGCATATAAAGTATTCATTGATACAACTTGACATTTTAATAAAATAACCAATTTGAAAATCAATGACATAACATGTTGAAACATTACCATTGCTATATGAAGTATAAAGTAAAAAATGAAGTGTATGATCCTAGAAACTTAAATATATAAATTGCAATAACAATAGCACTTAGAGTTATATAGCACTTCATAGTGTTTACAGCCCTCTCTAAGCATTTACAGAGTCAGCATATTGTCCCCAACAATCTGGATCCTGATTTTACCCACCTCGGAAGAATGGAAGCTGAATCAACCTTGAACCTGGCGAGATCCAAACTGCCAAACTGCTGGCAGCCAGTGATCAGCAGAAGTTAGCCTGCAGTACTGCATTCTAACCACTGCACCATCACAGCTCATAGGAGTTTACTGATAAGATCACATCTAATTTATGAAATGTTTCTGCTGATTTTTCTGGAGTTGCTGTAAATAGTATAATGCAGAACCTGCACCAGCCTAGACAAACAGCAAATATTTGAATCACTGCTATGAAAATGCAAATGAAATCATTCTTTCCAAAAAGAATCCATGGATACAGAGAATTTGGCAATGTTTACTTCAAACAGGTTTTACAGTTTATTAAATCAAATGTTATTTGAGTCATTTCAGCTTTCCAAAATCTTTGATAATATGCCTTACAGTTTTTTTTCCACCTAATACTTGGAACTTGAAGAATTAAAATAGGAGATGGTGACAGTTAACAATGATGGCAGAAACTCTACATAATTTCACTGTATTTTGCAAAATTATTTTATTTTTATTTACAGTGATTGCAATAGGAACTAGATGACTCAAGTATGATAGTTCTTAACATTAGTTTGCCTCAGGCAAATTTTTGTTAGCATATATTTTAATTAAAAGAATTACATCATTGGGTAATTGTTCATACAAGCAGTGAAAATAAGCTGAGATAAAGCAGAACAATGATCAGTAGCAAATCATCCTAAGAAATCTTCCTTTTCAAGAGACAACATTTCCACTTTATGGGTGCAAGTGAAAGTGTAGTAAAGTGTAGTACTTGTACCATAACATTTTTTAAAATGTAAAAAGAAAGAGAAAGTTAAGCAAGTATTCACTAATATTCTATTTGTCTGTCCCATTGATTGACATATACACATAAGTATTAAATTCGAAATCAAAAGGACAGAAAAATGCAAAGATTTATACTCTACTTGATTTTTATTTTAAGGTTGTTATGGACCACTTTGTATTACAATGTGTTTCCTGCAAATATTGAATTTGACTAAGAGAATTGTTAGCATTGGACTAACACATCGCTATGAATGACAAATACAGAGGATATGATTCATAAAATGACATAAGCTACTATAGATACTTAGAAAAAATTGAATGAATTGATCTAATTGTCAAACTATCACAAAAAATGCCCACTGTATGAGTTCACACATTTAACTGATTGACTTTTGAAATGAATTTAATAATTAGATGGTTCCCAATCTTATGAACTCATCGCTATAGACTGTTGGCCAATTCCAGTTGTCTAGAGCAATTAATGTGTTTGAGAAGACACTCTTTCTAGCCTGATTAGCCTGCATTATATTTCATTTATTGTAGATAATTTACTTTAATCATTCAAAAAAGAAAGCATTGTATACAGTTAATTTATGTTGACCAAGATATCTTGAAAGAAATGCAGAAATCAAGTAAGTCAAGATTAGCCAAGAGGCCATGTCAGAATACCAAGTACAAGGCAGTTATAAGACTATGTATAACAGAGAAAAAGATATAACTAAGAAAAATACAATTCATATTTCTATTTCTTCCTTACAGTTTATTTCAAACAGATTGTTGGACTTAAAAGTCTAAGGAGAAATGATCCTTGGTTTCATTGGTTGAGAAAGGAATAGTTTGTTAGAGATCAACTGTATTGCAGTACCGCAAAGCCAGAACTGAAAACCACAGTCCAAAATTCCTAAGTTCTACTCTTCCTTCCCTTAACTGTCTCTCGTTGCTCCCTCCAGTGGAACCAAGCTGGTTCAAGCAAGATGTTTTCCTAATGTTCAATTCAAGTCAATTGGTATGCTGCTCCTCCTTTTTCCAGTTGGGTGACCTTGAAGCAGTGTGAAGCAGCTACAGGTGATGCAGCATTTACTTTCATTTCTTGAGTATTCTCCCTTTCATTCCCCTCCCCACAGAGATCCAGAGTGAGAGAGTGTGCAGATGTCTAGCATGGTGAAAACACAGAGGAACTGGACCATTTCTGTATTGATTATTTTCCCTTCATGATTTCCACAAGCAAAGATTGTGTAGAAAATGGCAACCACTCTCTCCACTTTGGGTATCCTAAGAACCACTCACTTCAGAGAGGAAGAAACTCATTCTTTCTGCCAGCCCTACCTTGCTAGTAGGTTTCCACATATAATATAAGGTTGCATCAGTTTTTTTCTTCATGATCCTCAGAAAAGCTCCAGTGGAGCCTTCTCCTCCTTGTTTCACTCTTGGCCCAAACATGGAACTACTGGCCATTTTTTGGAGGGGAGGGAGAACTAAGAAAACCACTGACTGCAAGGAAAACTGCACCCTCACTTCTCATTCTGGTGGGTCACCAAGGATCCCCTCCCTCCAGAGAGGAAAAGGGCTCTTTCTTGACTGTTGGCAGCCCCCAAATAACCTTATCTTGCCAGCAGGTATCCAACTCATTTATTCATTCTTCCCTTAATGGCCACTGCTGTCAGAGATTTAAAATTTGGGCCTTGGTTCCAAAGCAGCTCACCTGTTGGGCCTTGCTGCCAAGTAGGGGTCAGAGAGAGATAGAAATAAGAGTGGGGATATGCCACTTCCATCTACCCTTCCATCACTTAAGTGGTTTCTTGGAAGAGTAATTGGAAATGTGGTGATGTTGAAGTGGTCACAACTTTGCCAAATTTCAATCCTAGAGGAGTCATGGGTCCTGGATTTTGGATTTTGGACATAGAGATATATCGGCTATCTGTAAAATGGAATATATGAAAAATCAGGGTAACAAGGGATCACTAAGAACTAGTAGTAAAAATAGAGGTGTATGTTTGAACAATATTTTGGTCTATAAAATGAAAAATTCAGTCTTGCACTAAAAACTGTATCAGTTATTTATGTATTTAGCTGGTTGAAACTAGTCACCAAAGTAAAATATAAATTACAGATACACAAGAATAATATATGACAAATAGTAGCATTAAAATATGTTGTTAACAGATTTTTAAAACCCCTGCAATGATTCATCTTTCTTTGAAAAATTGAAATATACATGATGCAAGGAACTAGAAAAGTATATTTCTCAAAAGGAAACTCCCTTGTTTTCTAGAAAGGAAAATTTTCTTTGTATTCTGCTTTTTTTTTGTATTGGGAATAAACCTGGCTTGTGGTGTGGAGATTTTTTTTGTTTGTGAGTGCAATCTCCACACCACAAGCCAGGCAAACATCTGGGCACAAACAGATGCCCCCACAATACCTCCAGCTCAAACACACTCCAACCAGGCACCTAGATGAAACCTAGCTTCCTAACAAATGATAGCCATCCATTTACTTGGAGCCAAGCTGCACTAAAAGCCTCCAATACAGGAACACAGTGTTGCCAGCCAATCAAGACAAAAAAAGCTACAAAACAGACAGAAGATAATAGAAACACCAATCAAGCAGAACACAGCAAACACCAAGACCAATAAACACAGACCAAGACTCCCAACCAATCAGAATGAAGAAAAAAAACATTCTGGCACAGCAGTAGGCTAGCACCAAATTTAAAACAGAAATGGCTGTGAAAGTCTGACTCACAGACGAACACAATACAGAAGCCTGATGATGGCGGATGAGATTCTGCTGAAACATTGCTACAACTTTAAAAGCACAACTACAGTGACGTGGGATAATACCCAAAGGAAGCTGAACTGCATTCATATATATATATATATATATATATACTGTGTATACACACCCACACTCACAAACACAGTGAAATCTTCCACTTATTATTATTTGTTTAATGACAGTGCTGAAAAAAATGATTTATTACCAATCCTCATACTTATGTCTCTCCTAGTATTCCTGTGATTAATTAAATCAGACAAGAGGGATGTCTTGTGGCAGTTTCGTACTCTGGGGTGAGGGTGACATGATTGCTATTTCTTTTCTAAGGTCTTCAAACAAACTAAGTCAATGAGGAAAGCCAGATTTGCTTAATGACTCACTTAACAATCATGTAAAAAAGATAATAAAAATTGGTATGACTCACTTAAAGATTGCATCAATCAGCAATGGAAGTTCTATTCCCAATTGTTGTCCTAAGTCTAGGACTATCTGTTTCACAGAAATTACAGTACAGGAGGTTTGTCTTATGATCTCTGCTTTGGAATTTATTTGGTGACATCCACATCAAAGGATGAACATGAATATCCTAGTCTCAAATGGTCAAGAGTTGACAGAAAATGGAATCTGAGTCTGACATCTGTCTTGTTATCCTGGCTAGTAGAGGATGGAGAACATCAGCACAGCAGGCCAAACAGTAATACCACATCACCTGCTTTTCCCTATTTCCTTTCCCCAGGGCAATGAGTAAGCTTTCCTTTGGAGCAGAGGAAATATTCAGTGGCACCCAAGGACTGCAATATGTCAGGAGATGGTTCAAAGGAAGGAAGATGAATCACAGTGGAGCTTGCATTTTCCATTGTTTGGGGTTGGGAATTGTCTGCCTTTAGGATGTCTTTCTGTGTGTGTGTGTTTTCTTTTTTAAACAATGCTGGCCCCGATTGTAAGGGTTAATTCAGCGCGTTCCAGTTGAAAATGGTATAAACCATATTTTCAGTAAAAAAAACAATTACTACCAACCTGCCTTCCATCAAGCACCTGTATACTGCACAAGTCAAAAAGAGGGCTGTGAAAATATTTACAGACCCCTCACATCTCAGACATAAACTGTTTCAACTCCTTCCCTCAAAACGATGCTGTAGAGCACTGCACATCAGAACAACAAGAACAGTTTTTTCTGAATGCCATCACTCTGCTAAACAAATAATTCCCTCAACACTGTTCAACTGTTTACAAAGTCTGCGCTACTATTACTATTAATCTTCTCATCATTTCTTATCACCCACCCCCTCCCACTTGTGACTGTATGACTGTAACTTTGTTGCTTGTATCCTTACAATTTATATTGACTGTTTCCTGGTATGATTTGATTGCTTATTGTACCCTATGACTATCATTAAGTGTTGTACCTTATGATTCTTGATGAATGTATCTTTTCTTTTATGTATACTGAGAGTATTTGCACCAAGACAAATTCTTTGTGTGTCCAACCACAGTTGGCCAATAAAGAATTCTATTCTATTCTATTCTATTCTATTCTATTCTATTCTATTCTGTTCTGTTCTGTTCTATTCTATTCTATTCTATTCTATTCTATTCTATTCTATTCTATTCTATTCTATTCTATTCTATTCTATTCCATTCCATTCCATTCCATTCCATTCCATTCCATTCCATTCCATTCTATTCTATTCTATTCTATTCTATTCTATTCTATTCTGTGTGGCCAAAACTCAAATTTTATGTTCAGAGGGAGATTTGGAATAAAGACAGATTCAAAGTTAGAGTGAGAGAATTTGGGCTACATTTGATTCTCAGGCCCATAACGGACCACACATATTATAGATGTTTTTAAGACTAAAATTTTGTGAAGGACTTGTGCTATGATGATGGTCTACTTCATGACTATGCCACCTTAGGTAAACCATCTAACAACATTGTATCTTATAACAGTGATTTTTGGTTGCTCTCTTGTTTTGTCACCATGTCAAGAAAATTCTCACAGAAGTTTTGTCCTAATGTTTATCATTGTACCACTAAAAGTTAAAAGAACGGAAAAGTAAAACAGATTTTGCTATTGAGCTACATGACTGACCACCTATCTTTTACATAGTTTCTTAAACATATGTTTGCCAGAGTTACATTTGGAAATCAAGAGCAACAGTTTAATAAATCCTAGTTCAAGCTGCTATCATGGTTCTCTGGGAGAGAGAAGTAGAATGTAAGGCTAAAAGGCACTGATAATACTGCTCTTCTTAATCTTTTGGAGACGGTTATTAAAGGACAGGCTATGTGGAAACCACAGAGCTGAAAATTGCTTCAAATATACAAGTTTTGGGGTGATGCTCACTTTTTACAATACTTATTTCTTAGAGGTATGGGATAGGCAAGACTTATTCAAGTAAAGTAATGAGATTTCATTCCTGAGAGAGAAGAACTCATTTTTACTTGTTGTTTAATAAACACTTGGCAGTAAGAATCATGATCACTGCAAGAAAGTAAATAATGAAGGAATGCATAGTACATCTGCTTGCAAGCCGTGATACTGCTTACCAGTTTATAGCTTCTAAGTCTTGAATTCTACTTAATAATTTCTAAGCCTTAAATTCTAACTTAATTTCTTATCAATTAAGAAGTAATAATACCATCCTATCAAAACACAGTTGGAGGAAGTAGTCATAGATATTACATGCTCTCCTCCTCCTGATCTCCTCTTCTTTTTTATAATTGTTTCAAGGGAGTTGCTGCTCACCCTGTAAGCTCTGCAAGAAGAGATAACTAGAGGAGTTAACTTCAAAGTGTTTCTCTGGAAGATTTCACTCAAAATCTTGGCTGGCTGTCCGGCTTAATGCACACACCCTATAGACTTCTACCTTCATTGTTATTGAAGTATGATTGCTGCTAGACCTGTGACTAAGTCAATGTGCTGTTTTTCACACTTTTCTTATCAGAAAGCACCATAGAAGTATGCCCACTTTCCATGAAAACCAACTGATTAGCCTAGCTGGTGTTTTAGGAAATGGTTAAGGAGTTGTCTTTTATGAAATATGCTGATGAAGGCAAATGGTACAATGAGTGTTGTTATGCTGCAGTCCACGTTTTACTGCTTTTGTACATGTGTCATGGTGTCACATCGTTATACATACATATCTCAGGTATTTAAGTGCTTCTAAGACTTTTTTTGGATACTTTTCAAAGCCTTCAGATTCTGCAGATACTTCTAGCTGACATTTCATTGAGGTGCCCAGAGTTTGCTTCTTTAGCATTTACAGTGCTAGCATTTACAGTTCAGAAAGTATTCAGACCCCCTTCACTTTTGCTAATTTTGTTATGCTGCAGCCTGATTCTACAGTTATTGAAATTAATTTTTTTCTCATTAATCTACATTCAGAACTCCACAATGACAAAGTGAAAACAAAATTTTAGGAATGTCTGTAAATGTATTAAAAAGAAAAAACTGAAATGTTACATTGGCATAAGTATTCAGACCTTTTGCAACAACATGTGAAATTTAGCTTTAGTGCATCCCATTTCTCTTGATTGTTGCTGACATGTTTCTGACCCTTGAATGGAGTCAACCTGTAGTAAATTAAACTGATTGGACATGATTTGGAAAGGCACACACTGCTCCATAGAAGGCCTCACAGCTGACAGTGGAAAGTGTAACAGAGCAAAAGCCAGGAGATCAAAGAAACTGCCTGCAGAGTTCAGAGACAGTATTATTGCAAGGCACATATCTGTGAAAGGCTATAATAAAATTTCTGCTGCCCTGAAGGCTCCTAAGAGATCAGTGGCCTCCATAATTCTCAAATGGAAGAAGTTTTGAACAACCAGGACTCTTCCAAGAGTTGGTTGCCCGATTAAACTGAGAAATCAGTGGAAAAGAGACTTAGTAAGAGAAGTGACCAAGAACCCGATGGTCACTCTGATTGAGCTCCAGAGACCTTGTGGAGATGGGACAGAATTCTAGAAGAACAACAATCACTGCATCCCTCCACCGATCTGGGCTTTATGGAAGAGTGGCTAGATGGAAGCCTCTCTTCAGTGCAAAACACATGAAAGCTCACTTGGAACTTGCAAAAAAGCACCTGAAGGATTCTCAGACTGTGAGGAACAAACTCTAAGGGGGCTTTGCACTGAGGAGAGGTATTTATACATATGCTTAATATTTATATATATGATTGAGTGAGGGGTTAGACTAGAAGACCTCCAAAGGTCCCTTCCAACTCTGTTATTCTGATATACATTGAACTAAACCTACCAGTGAGGAATTTGTGCATGCCACGTTTGGGTTTTGAACACAGATCTTCCTCCATTCATGAACCTTGTCCAGGAATTTGACTAAATAAATGGGGCTAAAAGTGAAGTCAGAAGCCACACCTGTCTTTTTTCAGATTCCACCCATCCCACTCCTATTCAGCTGGGGTTTTGAAAAGAAATCATATGGATGTTTGCTTATTTATTTCTGTATTTATCACATTTATAATCTGATGCAATACAGATTGATTCTCTTGAATGCATGCATGTTCCCATTCTCTTCCCTGGGTTCCTACTTACTTTATTATGAAATAATAACCACACATAGCTATCCATGACAGAGAAATTTTCAGTTAGAAAAAGTGTAGCAATCTCCTTATTAAGAGAAAGTGAAATCTTTCACTTTTCACAAAGCTTCCGTTTTGAACTATTAAATAAAACAAAGGAAGGATGGGAGAAGAGCCTATGGAAATATTCTCTGACACTTGAAAACTTAACAAATGACTTGTGTTTATTTTTTATCAGTCTTACTAACCTCTTTTAATTTGAATTTTATCACAATGATTCTTTTTAATTTTTTAAAAAAGATTTGAAAGAAACAGATTTTAAAACTTACATCTGAAGTCTGAAAAAAATTGATAACAAAGGGCTTGGTAGAAAAAATGTTTTCTAATTATGGGAAAAGTAGAAATCCAGCAGAGAATCTTGCTTGTGGGAGGTGGGCAGGAAAGTCAATTCTTCCTTCTCTTTTTCATTCCACACCCTTCCCTTTTGGACAGAGGTTTGGGAGATAAAAGCCTTTAAGCCTAAGGGAGAAAATGCATATGGTGCCTCCTTTTCCACCAGTGGAAAGTCTCAATGAAATGGAAATTGATTCACTAGCTATTTCTAGTAGATGGAAAGTTTGATATCCAGCCAGGATCTCCATCAAAGAGTACCAGCAATTCCTATGAAATGATACAGAGTACAGTTAATCCACATATAAAATCCACATTGACACCAAAAACTAGTTATGCAATGCCATTATCACAATCCAGTAACAGAAAACAAAACACAGAAGAAACTGTAATCATTATAACACAAGTTATTGCCAACATCCAACAATACATATAAAGTAAAAAAAGGCTTGCACAGAATTATGAATTTACTATGTTGCAATGCATTAATTAAACTAGAAAATCATGTGCACTGAATATCTGGACATATAAGTTTTCATTATCTGCCACCAAAGTATCCTTGAAAAATGCAAATATTGGCATATTTCTCTGTGTAATTAGAACAAACTGCAGTTTTAGGAATCGGATAAGTGACTTAATCTATTCATCATAATTTTGTTGAGTTTTTTCTTTCCAAACACAAGCTTTCAGGAAAATAAAAAAAGATACTGTAACTAGGCCACTAATTTGTGACTGTATCACAGCACTGCATGAAATATGTCAACCACTACAACCCTTGGCAGATGCTTATACAATATAAAAAAAAGACAGAAAAGAAATAGCTAGATGGAACACAACTGGTTCAGTTTGGCTGGATTGAGCTGTCCTGACTGAACTTTGCACTGTTTCCAATTAGATATGGAAAGCATACAATGGTTACAGTAAAAGATAAAAGAATTTTGCATGGCAGTCTTCCCAAACTGCTGTACTCCAGATGTGTCAAGTCTGCAATCTCAATGCATCAGGAAGATACCTGGTTGGTGACTAAAAATGAGATTGCTTACAAGCAGATGTGCCATTAGAAGAACCAACTGCAAGTTTGTTAGAAAATATTCATAAGAAATCTATGGGAGCAATATGCCTACAGCAGAGGTGGCATTCAACAGGTTCTGGCCAGTTCTGGAGAACCGGTAGTGGAAATTTTGAATAGTTTGGAGAACCAGCAAATACCAGCTCTGACAGGCCCACCCCCATCTATTCTCTGTCTCCCAAGTCCCAGCTGATTGGCCGGGTCTTCTTTTGTTGCTCTGCATAGGAGAACGGAGCTGGAAAGCAAGTTAGTGGAGTGGGGAGGGAATGGAGATTTTGTAGTATCCTTCCCCTGCCATGCTTACCAAGCCACGCCCACCAAGCCATCCACCCCTAGCAAGCCACACCCACAGAACCAGTCATAAAAAAATGTTGAATCCCACCACTGGCCTGCATCTCAAAAACTGGGTAATGCTTCAGACAAAAAGGCTTAAAACTTTTCTGACTTCATAATATAGGTTTTAATATAATATAATATAATATAGGTTTCAGAACAGAACTTGCTGTTCTGCCTTAGATGTCAAATGGCCAGTGATACGTAAGTTTGTTTAAAAAGTATGCTTAATATATCGAGGCTTGATTAAGGTACAGAAGGTCCTTGACGTATGACCAGATTGTTACCAAGATTTATGTTGTTGTGAGACATTTGTTAAATGAGTTTTGCCCTGTTTTACAACCTTTCTTGCCTCGGTTGCTAAGTGAATCACTGCAGTTGATAAATTAGTAACCCAGCTGTTAAGTGAATCTGGTTTCCCCATTTATTTTGCTTGTCAGAGGGGGATCACATGATCTTGGGACACAGAAAGATCATAAATATGAATCAGTTGTCAAGTGTCTAGATTTTGATCACATGATCCTGGGGATGCTGCAAAGGTTATTATAAATTAGGTGGTCGGAAGAACGAAGCCAATGCAGAGCAACATTCAGCAGAAACTTTATTTAAAAATAAAGGATTGCCATGGCTGCCGCAAGCTAACAGGGCAGCCGACTGACAGGCAACAGCTGATGCCATTTGACAGCTCCCTTTTATTGTCAGCTGTTGAACGGCATCAGCCAATAGGAGTGCATTTCCAGTGGGAATGTGGGACCTGAGTGAGAACTGCTCAGCAAAGTCTCAGAACACACTAGTTATAACTATGAAACATGGTCATAAGCCACTTTTTCAGTGCCGTTGTAACTTTGAATGGTCACTAAATGAACTGTTATAAGTCAAGGACTATCTGGAGTTGGGATCCATGTCAGATTTGTTTGAGGTGTGGGTATTATTAGCCAGATTAACTATCAATTCTTTCTCTTCATTCTTTTTTTTAAATCTTTTTTTTTAATATAATTGTTCTATTATATCCTGTTGGGTTTATTGTATTGTATAATGCTCAGAGTCAATTTGGAATTTGGAATTGTGTAACCTTGGGGGGAAAATATGATTCTACTACTTTGAATTCAATTTTAGGAAAGAGTATTTATGAAAAATTCTGCGGGATAGCATGTAGTATTCTTGTATTTATTTAGTTATGAGATTTTAAGGAAAAGTGTGTCATTGTCCTGACTGTCACTATGCAGTCATTTCCCCATCTTCTGTAATCTTCCTGATTTCCCACATTTGAGTGAAATCCCAAGAAAGGAGACAACACCCTCACATTTTTTTCATTGTATTTTTAAGAAGAGAAATAGCGTAAATAGCCAGGAAATCTTTGGACTGATGGAAAACTTTGCCAAACTACAACAATACTAGCTGTAGCCCCTTCTGTCACCTTCAGAAATAAACTAATGAAAGACCTGTAAAACAAAAGAAAAAGAAAACAATTCCCAAGCAAAGTACCCGAGGAATAAGTTTTTAAAAAGAAGTCTGCTTTGTAGCAGGAAAAGGGGGGAGGGAGGGAGATCTGAAAAATGGCAATGCAAATTTCAGAACAGCATTGATATCATCCATAGGATTTCCTCCTGAACATCCTGTTTTAGGGTGTGTTTCTGAATGAAACAAGTGTCTTATTGTGTCTTATTAATGCTATAGTGCAGAATGTTAGAAAAGAAACTTAGGAAGGAAATTTAACGTGATTTCTCAGATATTAAAACTGGGAAATCATTTTAAATTTCCTTCCTAACTTTAATACAGCTACCGAATGCAAATTTCCTGCAGTGTATCCCTTAGTCATCTTAAAGTCGGAACAACTGTAATAGCACCTTTTTCTTTTATAGATAGAGAGCTCAGTAGTTGAACAGAAGATGAGGCAGCATCAAAAGGAGGAGGAAGGCAAGCTTTTTCCAGTATTAACAAAGGTGGAATGCAGAGGACATGTTTGTAAAGTGCAATTATGTATATGTTTCCACATCTCGTTTTTAAATTTTCATTTTTAAGCGTGGGAAGAAATATCCATCTGTTGATTGATTGATTGATTGAATTTAAATTGCTGCATGGTGACTCAAGGCAGCTTACAGAATATAAAACCTTATTTAAAACAATAAACTGATTTTTAAAATGAAATAAGTTAATATAATATAATGAAATCACTCCCCATCCCCTGTTCTGGTGACAGCACATCACATGAGCCATTTAATCCTGCTTTGGGTTCCCTAGGCCCACTGGCAGAACCAGGTCTTCAGTGCCTTCTGGAAGAGTTCAGCCCCAAGCTGGGAGAAAGACACTGGAAACAGGGATTCATCCCATCATCATTGGGAAGATGATTTATTGATGAAGCAGAACCACATGGATTTGTAGTTCTGGGTAGCTGACCAAAATGGAGTTGAGACTGGGGGATGATTATACCTTCTCTTGGGTTTCCACAGATTGCAGAGTCAGCTGTGGAGGGCTGAAAGATATGAGAACAGGGGCCCTTCCCCTCTTTGTGGGTGATCCTCCCAGGTAAGGCATTGTTGGGGAATAAGAGATGAACAGGGGGAGTGGGAATGGATTGATACCTTGCAGAGTTTGATGGGGGGGGGGGAACATCAGTACTGCAATTATTAAACAGATAAACTAGTCATAACAAAATGGGGACACTACAGATGAGAAAAAGAAGCTGGATTCACATGCTTCAGGAAAAGGATGGACAGATAAAACCATTTAAACGCATACACTAAATGCAAGAATGAAACTTTTCCTGTAAATGAACTTAAAACATTTCCTCACAACCTTGGGCTATTCTTAAAGATACAGAGACGGAAAAAAAAATGAACACAGTTCTCTTCACCCTTTTCTGCTGGCCAGGAAAACCCAGGGTAAAGTTTTTTTCTTCTTCTTTTCATTACTTTAACCTTTTATTTGTAACAATTTAAAATTCTTGTCTCTAGGGATCAGAGACACTTAAAAGTTACAATTATCTAACACATAAAGACTTAGACATAAAGACACACACAGAGAGACAAGGGAATGAAAAAGACCACATAACTGTCAGGTTCATACACACCATAAATCTCAGTTAATTCAGTTTAAGGAAGGCGAAAATCTTAACAAAATTATCACGTGGTTGCATGGAAGACAGAGGAAGAGAGAGAGAGAAACAAAACAAAACACATACACAAAAACCCTAACATTCCTATTTATATATTTCCCTTTTCTTTTAAGTACCTTTATTGAGCCAAATTGGTTTTTCAGCTTCCTCCCTGAAAAAAGCCCACTTTTTACACCATTTCCTTATTCACATCTTTACCAGCCAGGATGGGTATCTGCCACTCATCCCATGCCTTGAGCAAATTTCCTAGGGGGGTTCCTGTTCATGACCTTCGAGCTACAGCTTCCCATGTTTCCCTTCTGATGTGGGGCTCACTTTGGCTTAGCCGAGTCTAAAATAATTTCACCTAGCAGTTTTTGGATAAATAGAAAAAGTGTTCAAGGAGGATTCTAGTTCCCTTACTGAGTACAGGAACCTCTTTTCCAGGGAACTTCCACCTAGTGGTTTTCAGATGAAAAAGAGGTCCAGGAGGACCTGCTGCCCCCTAAGCAGTGATCATGGGCACCTCCTTAGATCCCACTTATCAGTTTTCAGATCCTCAGGGGTCTGGGAGAACCTGCTGCTTTTCCTAAGCAATGAATACAGGCACCTCCTAACACAAGGCTTTGATCAGTGATTTCTCAGCTGGTTGCCCAAGTTCTCTAATTCACTTTTCCATTCCATTTTCAGACAGCCTCTTTCTTTTTCCTAACAGAAGGTCCTGTGCTCTGGCAAATCCCCCATGCTTTCAAGACTCTGTTGGTAGAACAGATCTTTTTGCAGTTGGGAAAGGCACAGAGGGAGCAGGATCCAGCTGTGTTTGTGAGAAGAGCCTCTCACTCACATTCACAAGCATACACATATTTCCCTTGCTCTAAATATTTCATTCTTCTAGGAGGGAAGTTGGCTTCCCACATAAGTATAGCCCTTCTAAGAAATCTATCTGAAATTTTACAAAAAAAGAAAACTAGTTTTATGAGAAAAAATATACAAGCTGCCATAAATCTGATTTAACCAGAGCAAGATTATAGCTGACACAAAACTTGGTAGATTCCCTCTTGTGGAATTCATAAGAGCGTGGGAACTGTTTTTGGAACTAATGAATTATATTAATATATATATTTTTGTGAGTTACAACTCATTTCATCAGATAAAGTGAGCTGCAGCTCATAAAATGTGCAGCTTTTTAATAAAATGTGTCAGTTTTATAAAACATGCTACCATACATCTTTTGATTTTTATTGTCATAAAGGAATGTGGTCCTCTTCCTATGATGTTCAATGAAGTTGGGCATCCAACACATTTAAATAAATAATAATATTATAAAACTAAGAATTTATTATTGTATTTTTAATTAAAATTTATTTTAATTCTACATGTACTCATGCACAAAAGCACTCACATATATAACATAAAGATTATACATTTGCTACACACACACACACACACACACACACACACACACACACACCATATACCTTTGCTATAATTGGCATAAAAACTATGTTAATCCATTGTATGGGCAAATGTTTATCTCAAGATTCAGCAGCCAGAGTTAGGTTCAAAAAATAAACCATAAACAATAGATAAATTATACATAGTCATAAAGCATAGTTTACAAACTGCAATGGCTTTTTCAGACAGTCCACTAAAACAAAACCAAAGAAACCAGTATAGTTTAATGCAGTATTTGAGCCCAGTCTCTGAGTGAATTCTGAATTTGTTTTTAGGCTCAGAAAAATCTGAAGTCATTCATTTTATATTCCTCTAAAATCTATTATTAGCATAAGCTTTCCTCATTTCAGCAGCTGAATTTAGATAATTAAGATCATTCACTATGATCATTCACTAATCCATTCTCCAAGATCAGCGAGGACTTTCTGATTATTTTCAGTTTATCCTTGCATTATGAAATAGGATTTATAGCATGAGTTTGTTCTACAAGAAGGAAGGAAGGAAATATCTCACCTTGCATATATGTAAGTGTTGTACAAATGCTATTCAAGAAAAAAATACTTTAAAAAAAATGATATTAGCAAGTGCTCAAATCTCTTCTTTAGTTGGCCTTTTCTGACACTGCAAGGTCAGAATGACACTGCAATGACAGCAGTCTTTGGCCTTTTCATATTTTTATAGCCATATATCCAGAGGTGATATTCAGCAGGTTCTGACCAGTTCTGGAGAGCCGGTAGCAAAAATTTTGAATAGTTCTGAAAACTGGCAAGTACCACCTCTGACTGGAGCTTTTATAGTATCCTTCCCCTGCCACGTCCACCAAGCAATGCCCATAGAACCGGTAGTAAAAAAATTTGAATCCCACCACTGCATATATCCAGAGAAAATATGAAAGAGTAAATCAAATTTCCTTTCTCAAAGGAAGAAAATTGCCTACATCTTATGAAATTATTTCAAAGAGAGCCAAATTGCTGCTATAGAAATTCAAATTTAGAAGAACTGCTATTCAGACAGATCTTATAGTTTTAAAATAAATTTAAATCCTCATATGCCTGAAATACATAAAGAACAGAAGCCTATTTTCATGTTTGAATTTCAATTTGAAATCTAATAATTTTCAGTAAACCAACAGATAATTTGCATACAATACTCTATGCTCATTCATCTTAGACTAACGAAGTGTTATATAAAAATCAAAAATCTGATCCTGAAGAATAAAATGTGTGACATAAAAAATTAATGCATTTTGATGGGAAAAAACTGAAAATATACGTAATTGAATGCTTTTATGATCCAAGGTTGCCACCTGGTGGTTAAGAATTCTGCTTGAACATTGAATATCTTAAAACCTAAGAAAAAGGCATAAGGTTAAAGAAAAACCATATTTCAGTAAAGGGGTAGAAAGCAAGATATTTATGGATTATCAATGTATGCATTAATGCCCCAACAGATAACATGGAATTATGCTAATCTTACTATAAATTAAGTGTAGTAAAAGAAACTTCTTTAAGACATTTCTAAAATTCTGTTTTCACTTTTTCATAACGGGATGCTAGTGTAAATTAATGAGGAAAAAAATGAATTTTAACACCTGTAGAATCAGCATAACAAAATTGATAAAAGTGAAGGGGGTCTCAGGCTCAACTAGTCTCAGAGAATGAACCTTCACCCTCATTCTACACCTGAGTTACAGATATTCACCATTATTGCAAAACTTCTAAAATTGTTAAGCTTCTTCTGGAACCTTATCTGAAAATAAATCACATTTGATAAATGTATTGCCTGAAGATCATATACCTTTTACACACATGCATGATATAAGTGTTTTGAGCTCTATAGAATGTAACATTTAAAATGAGATTTAACTGTGCAATTACATAAAACCAGAGTGGGGGATTCTACAGGTTCTCATCTAGAACTAGAACATCTAGCTAGAACCTGTTGTTAACTTTCTAAGCAGTTCGGAGAACCAGTTGTTAGAAGAAATCTCTCTTTTTTTTTTCCATTTTACAGGGCTAATCCTGTAAGGAAGGCAAGAAGGAAACATTCTGGTGGTGTTGCTTACAGAAATTGCCTCTCCGTTAACCCTTATTACATTCTTGGCAATACATTGCCTAGACTTCCTATCTCCGGAATTTCTCTAGAATTTTTTTCCCCCTTTGATGGTACTTTGCTTGACTTTCTTAAAGGGTAAGGGTTGTTTTAAGCTTTTTACAACGCTGTTGGGAGAAAATACTCTCCTGGAAATACTTCCAGTCATGATTAGCACTTTGAAGAAATAATTGAATAATGAAACAGAGCTTCCGGAAAGAAGCTTTTAATGAACCTTGGTTTAAAGGAACCAAGATGAGTGACATTCAGCACTTCTTGGCTTGCTAGAAAGATTGACATTCAAATGTGAGTTAACATCCTTTCTGAGTTTTGATCTATTCTGTGCTTGGTGACATTTAATCCTGTGTTTATTGATGGGATAATTTTCCCTATCCAGCTTTGATTGGAAGGAAAAAAGTTAAACTCTGTTCCTGAAAAGAAACTGGGTTGAGAAATCTGGCTAGTTCCTGTGTCTGTTTGTTCCAGTAATTGGTTTAACAAGCAACAGCTCCTGTTGTGATTTAATTATTTGTATTGTGTTTGAATTTTTTCTTGCCTCATGGTTTCTTTTTTGAATCGGGGTCTTCCTTCACTGCTTTAGTGGTCCCAGGCACTGTCCTTTTGGGGTGTACTTCCAAAAGGCAGGATACAAACTTGGCACTGATTATATTACTGCCTTTCTGGGCAGGGGGGGGCATGTGATCTTTCCTTAAATCTGGATGGTTTCCTTAGGATATCTTGTGAGGTGAGTGAGACCAGCTGGTGTTTTTAAGTGGTGCAAATGGATTGCTTCTCCTGGATGCTCTTTCTGGAGAGCTTAAATGACCTCTCTGCTAAAAGGTTTCACTTTATAAGCAGGAGTTGGCTGCTGATAGTTATCATTGCATTTTAACTATTTTAATTCCTCAAGGTGGTCTGGCACCCTGCCTGATTTGTAACTCCGGCTTGCAGGTCTTTTTAATCTAATGATTGGTATTTAGGGAAGCTTTTTGCAAGCAAAGAAGCTTTTTGTATTTTTGTACAGGTAATTCTTGACTTACAACAGTTCATTTAGTGACCATTCAAAGTTATAATGGCACTGAAAAAAGTGACTTATGACAGTTTTTCACACTTATGACTGTTGCAGCATCCCCACTGTCATGAGAGGCCAGGCGAGGAGAACTGCCCCTTGACATGAGTGATGTTGCGTTGGCCATGCCCACCCAGGCGCATGACCGCCAAGCCACACTCACCAACTAAGCCATACCCACAGAATCGGTTGTTAAATAATTTGAATCTCATCCCTGCATGAAACCTTATATTTTTAATGTACATGCATAATCCTATATTTTATACTGGTTTATTACACTAAGGACACAAACTTGAATTTATAAAATTAACCTTAAAGATAAAAGTAAAAGTCTGCTTATAGATTTATCCAGTTCATAGTTTCCTGGCATTTCATTCATGTTGTATTTCCAGTTCTAGGTAACTTGTAGATTAATAGCAAGGATATGCTTTTCTAACAATAAATAGTAAGACTGTAAGAGTTGCTATAAATAGTATTGTGAAAATAAATTCAATTATTACTGAGTTACAAAGTTGTTTTAATAGATAATTGGGATTAAGGAAGCACCTGTTTATCAATAATGGAAAATACGCTTTGCATGAAGCTTGATTCAGGATAACCTACTATGTAATTATTACAATCACTTGGCCGAAGCAAAATAACTTATGTCTGTGTAGAATCTCAGTCATTCAAGTCATAGTTGTCTCATAGTTTTCAAAAGGCAACTGGATTGGGTTTTTTTTTTCACTTGAGGAAGAAGAAAACATTTCACTTCTCACCCAAAAACTTCATCAGTTATGATGGTGGGGGGATAGAAACATTGGTCAGTAACTATCCTACCTACTCCCCAAATACAGCAAGTGTTATCTTTTGCCACCAAATATTTATTCACCATTATCGTTGACTCATTTATGATGCAAGAGAGAAAAGTACATTCTCTGAAACTTGACAATCCCAAACACTTTATTACTTTTTTATGTACTTCTGAGGTTGGCAAATAAATACGAATTGTTTAAATTGCTATCTTTCAAACCGTGGATTAAAAGTGCACGGTCTTAGCCGTGGTCCTGTGAATCCTAGGTAAGAAATTGCAAACAGGTAGGTTTGTATTCTTTTTTATTTTTATTGTTCCTAGTACAGTAACTGGCAAGCACAGTTAAACTGCACAAGGTTAGCACTGAAATCAATCATCTTTCAGTGTAATTTATCCCTTCACTCCACCCACCTAATCGTTGTCTATCTCCGCCCTGCACTCATGTCCCAATTACCCTATTAACACTATAATTCTATGATCTATATTGCATACTAACTAAGCCACGATTCCCAACTATCCCTTACTCCTCCCGTTCCTGCAGTTTCTCTCTCTTGATTTATTTACCCACCCTGACAAAAGCTGTCTTTATTAATTTATTAGTATGATGTTCCTCTTCATTAATGCTGCATTGCTGATTGTGGGTATGTAATGAAGTGCTTGTATTCTCCCCTCATCAATCTAAACTAGTCAGCGTGCAGACATCATCTGGTAGGAATGTTCATTTTTGTTTCATCTCCTTCAAGCCCTTAATCTTCCAATGCTGACAAGCGAGTTGTTTCACGAAGCCCAACAGGCTGCCCCTCTACCACTGGTCTCCCTGGAAATGAAACAGAGGGGATTAATATCTTATATTTCATTAGCGTTGTTATGTTTCCGTTTCTTTAGGTGGATTTTTTCTGTGAAACCATTGACATAATTGTGGGGCATGGATGTCATTGCTATTAACCCATGATGCTTCTGCAATGGGATAACCCTTCCATTTTATCAAATATTGTAACTTTCCCCTATTCTTTCAGGAATCTAATACTTCCTCTACCTCATATTGATTGTCTTTTATTGGACCAGGAAGTGTTTGTGGTGATTCTATATCTTTATATATACATTTTAATAAACTGCAGTGAAATACAGGATGTATTCTTTTATATCATGATGATAGTTTCAATTGTATAGCCACCGGATTAATTACCTTTACAATCGGGAATGGTCCAATATATTTTGGCTCTAATTTCTTACTAGGAAGACCCAGATTTATATATTTAGTGGACAGATATATGAGATCTCCATTATGGAAAGGTTTTTGTTCACTTCTCTGTTTGTCAAATTGTTTTTTACATGCAATGAAGGCATCACGTAAGGCTTCTCTTACATATTTTCATGATTGTTGTATTTGTTCATACCTTGCTTCTGCATTACTGGTGTCTCTGTACTTTGTGGCAATTCTGGAATTGGTAACTCACTTCCATATACCATTTGAAATGGGGTATATCCTGTGCTGCTATGTATAGCATTATTATAAGTGAACTCTGCGAATGATAATAATTCAGACCAATCATTTTGTTGATATGATACATAACACCTTAGATATCGTTTTATGGCTGCATTGGCTCGCTCTGCAGCGCTGTTCGTACTCAGGTGGTAAGTAGTACTTAACCCCTGCTATGAGCCTATTGTTTTCACAAACTTTCTCCAGAATCTGGCTGTAAATTGTACCCCTCTGTCTGAAATAATATGCCTTGGTACACCATGTAAGCAATATATATGTTTTAGAAACAAACCAACTAATTTCTTTGCAGAGGGTATGGAATAAAATGCACATGGAATGAAATGTATCTGTTTTGAGAACAGATCTATTATGATCCATATTACAGTGAACCCATGACTACAAGGTAAATTTACAATGAAGCCCATGGCAATATCCTGTCATGATTTAACTGGATCAGACACTTTTTGCAATAGTCCTAAAGGTTTTCCGGGATGGACCTTACTACTAGCACATACTTTACATTTTCTAATGTAATGTTCAGTATGTCCCCTCATACCTGACCACCAAAATTGTCTCTTAACTAGATGTTATGTTTTAAGATATCCATAATGACCAGCTTGTTTACTATCATGACACATATTAAGTAGTAGTTCACAATGGGTAATTGGTATAATTTTGTTCCTTTCCAAACTATTCCATCAGTGATAATACATTGTGTTTTATTTTTCTATAACCAGGGATCTTTTTCTAAAGCTTTTGGTAGGTCATCTATTACTTTATATTTTAATGTTTGTATGGTATTTTTACCCTGTATAATAGATTGTATCGGAGTTTCTCTTTTACTATCATATTGTGGGAATCGAGATAATGTATCAGCTAGAAAAATTTTCCCTGCCTGTACATATTTCAAAACAAAATTAAACCTCTGAAAATAAAGTGCCCATCTAACTTGTTTGGGGGATAGCTTGCGAGGGGTTTGTAGAGGTTCCAAATTTTTATGGTCGGTCCAGACCTCAAATTGTTCTTTTGAACCCTCCAGGAATTGTCACCAGATTAACAGTGCCCATCTTACAACAAATGCCTCTTTCTCCCAGATTGCCAAGTTTCTTTCAGTTATACTAAAATTACATGAGGTGTACGCACATGGTTGCAATACACCGTTATAGTTCTTTTGTAATAAAATGGCCCCTATTGCCACATCACTGGCATCTGCCTGAGTGATGAATGGTAATTCTGGATTTGGATGTTTTAGCCCTGGTGCTTGAACAAACACCTGTTCAAGGGCATCAAACGCCTGTTGACATTCCTCTGTCCATAGTATAGGTTGTCCAGGTTTGGGTTTTTTTTTTCTGTTTGTTGTTTGTTTTTAGTAAATCTGTTAAAGGGAGAACTATCATAGCAAAGGAGGGAATGAACTGACGGTAAAAATTGGCAAACCCCAAAAAACTTTGTAACTGTTTTCGGATTGTTGGTGCTTTCCAATCTGAAACCGTTTTTATCTTCATGGGGTCCATTTGCAATCCCTCTGCGGATATTCTATATCCTAAATAATCCAACTGAGATTGATGAAAGTCACATTTAGATAACTTTACAAATAACTGGGCATGTAACAATTTTTTCAAGACTTGTCTTACCAAACGTACATGTTCATCAATTGTTTCAGTATAGATTAATACATCATTCAGATATACCAAAATCCCTTTGCATAAATGCTCATGCAAAACACCGTTAATCAATTGCATAAAAACAACAGGAGCTCCCTGTAACCTGAATGGCATAACCCTAAACTGATAGCTGCCTAAAGGACAGTTAAATGTAGTTTTCCATTCATCACCTGCTCAGATTCTCCCATGTAATATGCTTCCCAAAGATCTAATTTCGTAAATATTTTCCCATGAGCTAATGTTAATAACAGATCTTTAATTAAGGGTAATGGATGCAATGGTTCTTTGCATACAGCATTCAGTCTGTGGAAATCGACACATAATATTAATCCTTTTTTCTCTCTAAATAATACTGGAGCTGTTATATGTGCTCTACCTGGTCTAATAAACTCCCTCGCCAAATTAGTGTCTATGTATTTTCTCATTTCATCCATTTCTTGTGGGCTCATGGAATACATTCATGGTTTTGGTAATTTAATACCAGGAAGCAACTCAATGGCACAGTTGGTTGGTCTATGGGGTGGTAATTGGTCACTTCCTGTTTCATTAAAAACCTCGGTTAAATCATGGTACTCCGGTGGATAGCCTGGATTTATAATGTGAGGCATTAAACCAGCCGTTGTTTTACTGCAGCTCAGGACCTTCTATTAACCTGATTTTTCTGAACCCTCTTTCCCATAAAATAGTGGGTCCCCACTTATCCAGCCATGCCAACCCAAGAATTACCAACTCAGTCATTTGGTGTACTACAACAAATGAAATGTTTTCCCAATGCTCCCCCATTTTCATTTTCACTGACTCAGTACAATACACAGCTGGTTTTCTGCCTAATATGGATCCATCTACTTGTTCAAACTTTATAGGAGTTTTTAACCAGATCAGTTTTAAACATAATTTTTCCACGATCTTATATGTTACTATATATCTTGTACAACCAGAACCAATTAAAGCCCCCATATCCAGGCTTTTGGTTGTTTTTATGTTGGTAAGAGTGATGGGTATTATAAAAGGTGGAATAGGTTTACTTACCATAGAATCCTCTATTGTCTCATCTTCACTTTCTACATTTTGCATCAAAATCTTTCATGCGGTAGGCATAGTGTCATCTAATTTTATTTTAGACTCCATAGTTGAATCCGTCTGCCCAACCCCACTGGAACATTCAGGTGTTCATTTATTTCTATCTCCAACTCTGTTCTCTTCTTGAACCTGTTGTCTCATTCATCTCTTTGGACTCGATAAAGGAGGTATCAGACATTCAGCTACGCAATGCTCCGGTTGATTACATCTATAGCACCAAAATGTGCCCCTACCAAATGGTGCTTTACTGGGTGGACTTGGACGAAGAGATGGAATATTAGGTTGTACAATGGGCCGGATTCATGGACTGCTGTCTCCTCTCTCTTTCAATCTACATAGTCCCGAATCTAATTCCACCACAGCATGGTACCAGTCCTGCAGTTTAGGTGGCAAGCCTCTATATAAGCAAGCTTGTCCCAATGCAAAATCGAAACCTTCCCTAAACAGATGTATTAACAATCTTTCTGGACAGGTGGGAACTTTTCCAGAAGCTTGTCAAAACTCCTGTACATATTCAACTGCTGGTCAACCCCGCTGTTTTACCGCTAATTGGTCTTCCTCCACCTGTTGTAACTTCAAATCATCATCAAAACTCTGTCTTAATGCTTCCAGGAATAATCCCACATCCGACAGCACAGGAGATCGTACACGATGTAAATTGGTGGCACATTCCCCTGCTTCTCCATCAAGTACGCTGGTGAGGGCTACTATCAACACCCATTGGGATGGATAGTATTTGCCATATAGGTCAACATAATTTATCACCTGCGCAAGGAAAACATCTACTCTATTGGGATCTCCACTAAAAATTGCTTGTAATTGAGGAGGGCCCCAACGGTCTTGCAGACTCCATAATGTTCTATTAATGTCCTGTTGGTCCTCCCCATGGCCCCAGTCCATTATAGAGTCAGATATTCTCCTTCCTGGCATACCTTTTTGACCAGGCGGTGCAGAAATAGTATCCAAAAACCTCTTTGAGCACAATTCCTGTCTTTCTAATGGTTTCATAGCTTCCATCCCCAGAGTTACAGGGCTAGAACTTCTTAAAGGTCTTACTAAGGCTTTATAGAATGATATTAGTACTTCACTTGAACTTGATTGCAAGGGTGGGATGCTACCAGTTCGGCCCAGTTCTATAGAACCTGTAGCTGCGAAGAGCAGCTGACACTGAACCAGTTTGGTGTTTGGTTCACCCACCTGCCCGGACTCTAGACTGTCCTTTATTCCCTGCTTTTCCCTCCTCAGCTGCTTTGCGCAACACAGCTGAGGTTGAAAAAGCAGGAAACAAGAAGATTTTCAAATGCTATGCGCCCAAGCACAGTGTTTGTCAGCTGTCCAGGCAGCACAACAGATGGTTTCTTGCAAACACTGCACACATGATTCTCCCTAGTTCAGACAACCGGCAAATCGTTCCATGGCTGGCCCCTCCCCTCCCCGCCCACTCACTCTTTATCTGGCATGGGAGCCATCCAACTTGCCTGGTTTGGTAAGTTGCTATGTTTCCCTTTTTTTCCCGACCATCAGCTGTTCTGCTCTGCCTAGAGATTTAGATTAGCTAGAAAGCAGGAAATCCTCGGATTTCTTGCTTTCTAGCTAATCTAAAAGAAGAGCTTTCCTTTGGACTGAAGCTTTTCAGTGCAGACGCAGGTAGCCGACTGCAGATAGATAGATCTCTAAATTAATCTGTGATTCTGTGAGCAACTCAATCTGCCTGCCTGCTTTGCCTGCTTTTGGGTAAAAGTTGCTCTTTTTTATAAAAAAAAAACAATATTTACATAAATATTTATAATATTTATGTACAAGTCATGCCCACCCAGTCACATGACCACCAAGCCATGCCTAGTCAGCAAGCCACACCTACCCAGTCACACAATCACCAAGCCACACCCACAAATTAGGCCACACCCATAGAACCAGTTGTTAAGAAATTTGAATCCCACCCCTGCTTGACTGTATCCCTCTGTTAATGCAATTTAGGATTTCATTAGCTTTTTTGGCTGCTGCTACACACTGCTGGCTCATATATAGCTGGTTGTCCACTAAGACTCCAAATTCCCTTTCACAGTTACTGCTGTTGAGCCTGGTTTCACCCACTCTATATGTGTACTTTTGGCTTTTCTTGCCTAAGTACAGGACTTTACTTTTCTCTACGTTGAATTTCATTTTGTTAGATAGGGTCCAGTATTAAAGTCTGTCAAGATCCATCTGGATGTTGAGCCTATCTTCTCGGGTATTAGCTATTCTTGCCAGCTTAGTATCATCTGCAAATTTGGTAAGTTCCCCTTCTATTCCCTCATCTAAGTCATTTATTAAGGTATTAAAAAATACTAGCCCTAAGACAGAACCTTATGGTACCTCATTGCTTCCTTCCTTCCATATAGACTTAGATTCATTAAGGACTACTCATTGAGTACAGTTTGTCAGCCAGTTGCTAATCCATCTGGTTGTAGTGCTATCTATTTCACTTTTTTCGAGCTTACCAAGAAATAGGTTGTGGTATTTTCATTGTGGTTCAAAGAAGAAAGGATTTTACTACTCCTTCATTTCCTGGATTGCTTCAGTCAAGGAAGGAAGAAGCCATTTACTGATGTTAAATTATTTTATATACTGTATTTTATAGAACGTGGAATCTGAACCATAATCACAATGTAAATATAACCCAGCCTTTCCCATTAATTCTCCATTTATTGGGAAAAGTTGTTAATGCTATGTGTGAAAAGCTATTGTAGTCCAAAATAGTCAAGTTCTAGGAAGATGGTTTCATACTTAGGATTTAACATCAATTAATTTTAGTTGGGTAGTAATGATTACTTACTTAATATAGCTGGTATATTTTATACAGTCAAAAGAGAATGAAATGCATGTGGTGTGTTTTGCCTCAAGTGCCAAATACATCAGTGTAGCTTTGGGTACTCTGGATCATGACTATGAAGAACATAGTGTTTCTGTACTCACATCCCAAGGATTTGAGGAACCTGTAGGTATTTTCTCAGTCCTCCTTCTGACCACACAATATACAGGTACTCAATAGAAGGCAGGCTGGTTGCAATTGTTTTTTCTGTAATCCTAACTATCAGTTGAAGTCTGTACCTCATCTGTTTAGTTGCTGTACCAAACCAGGCAATTATAGAAATACAAATGACAGACTCAATAGTTCCACTGTAAGACTGTATCAACAGCTCTGGGCAGTCTGAACTTCCTCAGCTGATGTAGGAAAAACATTCTTTGTTGTGCCTTTTTAATGATGGTTTTAATGTTAGGTATTCATTTCAAATTCTGGGAGATTATAGAACTGAAAAACTTGAAGGACTTTACTATTGATACAGTGAAGTCTAATATATTAGGAGGTAGAATCAGAGGACTCTTCCTAAAACCCATTTTCATCTCTACAATTTTAAGCAGGTTCAGCTCCAGATTGTTCCAACTGCACCATAGAGTATGTTGTTCAACCCCCCATCTATATGCAGACTCATCATAGTCTCAAATGAGACCAGTGACTCTTGTATCATATGCAAATTTCAGTTCTTTAACAAAAGGATCCTTCGAAATGTTGTCATTCGTATAGACAGAGAAGAGCAATGGAGAAAGCACACAGCTCTGAGGGGTGCCTATGCTAATTGTCTGGCTACAGGATGCAATTTTCCTTAACTTCTCCTGTTGCTTCCTTTCAGAAAAGGATAAATAAAATAGCTTGGGTTTATATATGCTAAATCATAATGAATTTGAATTTGACTTAATTTGAATTTGAATTTAATATTTGACTTAACAGATTATGTTATACAAGTTGCTGGTTTGTAAATCATGTTTTATGGTTTAGTTATGTGTTAGCCCATCCATGCTTCTTTTTCAACAAGCAGAAATCAAACTATACCATGACATAGTATAAGGTAGGAATCCAGCCACATTTTCCATAGATTGTTGCCAGTTACAGTAACATTTGGTTCCAGACTGAGGTGGTAGTATTGTCTGCCATTGATGGCCCTGGAACTAATAAACATATGAGATCAATTTGCTATTATTTTAAGTAAGACCCAGAGCAAAGATTCAGAGCATGATGTATATAATAGTGTCCAAGAACACTTGTAAGACCAATTTGCCTTTTCTTACGTAAGCAGAGCATAGATACTCTATCCAAGCAACACACATCCATGATCAGAGTTTATAATAGTTTCTGGAACAATAAGGAATGCTGTTTGCAAATTGGCTCGAGGCTATGTCACTTCAGAAAGTGGACATTATTTCAAGTTTCTATATTAGCATTTTATTGATAAAATACTCTTTTTTTCCATTGGATTTTACTGTACAAGAGATTCCTTTGTTTTTCCAGTTCTTTACATTAATATATCTTTTCACACTGGAAATTTAGTGCCCAGGAAAGTTAGTTTTGTGACCTCATTGGTGTAGTAACTAAGGAATCAGGCTACAAACTGGACTGTGAATTCTAGTCCCATTATGGGCACAAAGGCAGCTGGGTGACCATTGGCCAGTCACTCTCTCTCAGCTCTAGGAAGGATGCAATAGTAAATGGCTTCTGAAAAGTATTGCTAAGAAAACAGCAGGGAAGTCAAGAACAATTGATTTGCCAGATTTCTTCATAGCCATGAACAACCTCCTTATCTTTTCACTGCTTCATTTCTTACTTAATACTTGTAAAATTCCTATTGCACTCTGGCTTACATTGCAGCTGTGTGCTGATAAATTATGAGTCTAAAAATTAGAACAAGCAGTGTTTCATCTTAGAGGACGAAGCTTCTCAGAGTTGGAGAACATTAGAATGCCAAAATATAGTAGAAAATAACAGAGAGATAGTTATATGGAATTGCTTATCATTTTAGATTTTTTTTTGTAAGTTACCTTTTCAGAATAATTGGATTCGTGGAAATTGGAACATCATTTTGACACCTCTGATCATCTTCTAGGAACTTGTTTCCTTTTTTAACTGACAATTTTGTTGTATTTTCAGTGTGAAGGATTACAAATCATAACTGGAAGACATTGGAATGGAAATATTCTCCAAATAAATGTGTGATCCAGACCACACTTCCTGATCTAGCATGACATATGAACTTAACCATAGAATATGTATGTGTTAGAGAGAAAAAGAGAGAAAAGTGCACTTTTAATAGATATTCATGATAAGCAACTTTATAAATGCAAAATATCTTCATGAATATTGTCAAACTAATAAAACTATGGGTTTTGTGGAAGCAAAGTCTGGAAATACATATTATTACACACATGAATTGTGCCATGGAACAAAATAATATAACCTTAAAAAACTCATTTGGTAGTGAAACATTTGGGAGGAAAGCTATTCTTGCCACTTGTTGAATGATGGGCAGAAATTTGGCTTTTCAGAAAAATCTACAAAAATTTGATGTAATTCAACATTGTGTACAATTGTGTTTATCTTGACTAACCTTTTAAAAAAATCTTATTAAAAAAGAATTGGATATCTGACAAAAATACATGTGGGTGTTAGAACTTCTATGGTTTAACAATCAAAGAATTTTAAATCAAAGCAGGATTATAACTAGGCTGAAATTGACTCAGTAGTCTGATAAATGAAATTAAGAAACAAAGTAATATTGTGGACACTATGTTTTTTTCTATTGATGCTAGTGGCAAAATTCCCATCTTTAGAGTCTGTTCTCTTTTCAACCAAAGTAAAGGTGTTAACACATTAAAGAAAAATAAAAACAAGCTTTAAATATTGGAAGACATGGGGCACATCCAAAAGAATCAGCAACCCGTTACTCAACCAACATTTGATAAAATACAGTCAAACTACTAGTCACCCAGATTGTAAATTGCTTAAAACATGCATTTTGTGCTTCCTACTCATCCTGCTGTGGATGAACATTTTAAGCCAATTATTTTTTCACTGTCAGTTAATAGTTTCTTATATTGTTAATATTTTCCAGTTCACATTCCCTCTGTTTGGCAAAAGAAGTTGTATAATAAGAAATTTTTACTTTGAATATTTTGAAATGTTCTTTCTGTTAACCAAAAAGAAACAGATATGTGAAGCAACTGGGTAGAAAGGAGATTCTTTATAGTTCATACACTAAATGAAGATTTCTAAGTGATTTCATGCAACTCCAGATAGACATAATCCAGGTCCCCTCCATGATAGAGTCATCTAACAAGTCATGCCTTGTCTATTGTCTCACCTACCCTCTTCAACATTATTTCATCATATTTATTGTTGATTACAAAAGCCTTAAAGATGGAATTTCTCTGCTATTTTTATTTTTTTTAAATAAATTTTATTAAGTTTTTGAATTTTAAAAACATAAAGTAAAATTTTATATGGCCTTAATGTATTGCTAAAGTCAGTCAGAGTGGTAGGAGCTAAATAGAAAACCATATAAATTTTGTAAATAAGTAAACAAAGAAATACATAATAGGTGACAATCACTTTTAGAAAACATTAAATCTAATGGTGCCTTCTAAAAATGTGGGCTGGTAATGAATAGAAAAGCCAATAGTTCTCTTTCTCAAATCACTTGTGAAGGTTATCTTTCTTTAAACTGCTGCAGTGAATATATTTAGTTATGTATGATAAAATATATTTAAAATATCAGCAAATTCTGTGATTACGATTGACTAGATATACCGTAGCTTTGAAATTCTGGATATTGTTTATATTTTAACAAGATTGTCATAGACTAATGTTGTTTTACATAATGTTGGAAGAAATATCCAGGTCCAGTTACAATCCAGGAGGAAGGCACTGGAGACAAAATGGAGGCTGGAAGCTGAAAGAGGATCAGAGGTGGTATTCAGCAGGTTCTGACCAGTTCTGGGGAATCGGGAATGGAAATTTTGAATAATTCAGAGAAGTGGCAAGTATCACCTCTGACTGGAGATTTTATGGTATCCTTCCCTGCCAGGCCCACCAAGCCACGCCCACAGAACCGGAAGTAAAAAAAATTGAACCCACCATCGAAAAGGATCTATTTATTGATTAACAAAACCACCAGGATTTGTGGTTCGGGTGCAACTGACAAAATGGAGTTGAGAGGGGGGTTATACCTTCTTTGGGCTTTGTATTTGAGCTTCCTGTGCAAGAACATATCCTTTAATATTCTATTGGCTGTTGTCAGATTCCTATAGGGTCATGTAGGGGTTAGGGAGGGGTCATAGCTGGCTCTATAGGCAAAAGAGGAAATACAAATCCTTGGTGCCTATCTGAGCTATATCTGGTCAACCTCTGGCTTATTGTTTATCTGAGTTCCCAGGTGAAGTTTGTACTGCTCTGGGGGTCATGTAATGAAGGGGCTTGTGTTCTGAAAGAGAGTGGACAATTCCTATTGTGTCTTAATGGTTTTCATCCTGTGTTGGATCTTGGGTGAGGGGCTGCTTCTAATCCTATCCTTCTGCTTTGCTTATAAATAGAGCTATGTAGATACTTGTCTTCCTCTTTCAATAAGCTCTTTATCTCTTAAGTATTGGCTTTTGCTGTGGATTATTAAGAAAGACTTGGAGGTCACTTCCTGCTTCTAAAAACATTTTTTTTTCATTTCTCCTTTAGGAAAATATAATATTCTGCCTTTTTAATATTTCCCAAAATATTTCATTCTTCTGGGGGTGGGCTTCCAACAATAGGGTGCTGAACCAAACTTTAATATTTAAATATAGGAATGAAAGGAATCACTGGTTAGAATATTTCAAATTCTCAATTAAACTAAAATGTGAATTTTGGTTTTTTGGATTAAGAGTTTTTGCAAACTGTGTCAGCAACCAAGAACCAAGAATTCATAAAGTGATTATCTCTGCTAAAAAGCAGTAACATGGAACACCATTTAAGGCAAAGAGCAGCAAGGAGATTTTCTATAATGCTCTGGGGCTTTTAGATACTGTTTCACATGTAGTTTGTCCTTGCAAATTCTGCATTAATCATTTTTATATATACATACTGTCTAGTATGCCGACTAATCTGACAATATTACCATTAATATAATATCCATGTTGGATTGCAGTTTACTGCAAGTACTCTTAAAGGTTTTCATGGAGGTATAACTGTTTTTGATTATTTTGGTCATGGAACACCAAATTCTCTTCTTGAAATTTATATTGTGATTCCAAGAAAACTGAATTGGGAACAGAATTCTCTTCAATGTTATGGACCAACTGAAGTTACAATGGTATTAAATGATATTTAAGCAAATGAATCCTTTTCATAACATGGCCAGTATTTCCAACTTCAGTAATAGGAGATCTGGAGAAGTAGGTCAAAAATAAGGAAATCAAAACTCTTGCACAAAGTATATTGCTCTACATGAAAAACTAAAAAAGAATGATGAAATTTGTAACTGCTGCATTACCTTTTTTTCAGTATACATCTATATACAGTATCATACTTGGAATAATAGCCTTTAATGTACCAACTATATTTGTGCTATTTCTCAGAATCCACATATCTGTGATTGGACTGTTTTAAAAGAGTAAACAATTTCAGGCATATTAACATATGAAGAAATTAATAGCACTGAAAAAAAACCCATGTGGTTTGGAAAAGTAGGTCATTCAAACTGCTGTGCAGAGAGAGGAGAGTTCACACAGTGGAGAGTTCAGAAAGTATCATGTATTTTTATTCTTAGGATTAAAGTCTAATTTTATATAATAAACACTTTTGCAAGCTAATAGCAAAAATCAAAAATCAAAACCAGGTTCATATAGAGATTCTAATTTTCTGTAAAATTTTCTCATGCATCTTTAATAGTAATCATCACAACTACTTACGGGCATGTTCCTGTCTCTTATTGGTACATAGTTCTATTTTACAGGCTGACTACCATTCTATGTTGTGCAAAACCTCTCCAGAACTTGAACTGAATTATGAATACTGTGTAGAATTTTCTGTCTCACTTTATCTAAATTTTAGTTTATAGTATCAAGATATCAACTGTATTTCCTTAATTAATTGTAATGTTAATTACTGTAATTAACTCTACCCGACTCTGTAGTCTCATCCCCAAACCTTCAAAACTTAAACCTTAGACTGTCTACCATTGACCTCACCCCAATTCCTAAGAGGCCTGTAAGGGATGTGCATAAGAGCACCAACATGCCTACCATCCCTGTCCTAATGTTCCCTTTTATTTGTACCCACTTCATGTACTCATAATAATGTTCCTAATTATATCTGTTATTTAAAACATGCTTGATAAAACAAATAAATTTAATAAATTAATTAATTAACAATAATGGACAATTAATGGATGACCAAGGAAGTCCAGTGCCTCTTGCATGACAGGACCAAGGACTTTAGGTCTGATGATGGGGCAAGATACAGTGTTGCCAGAGCTAATCTGAAGAAAGGTATCCAGAAGGCCCAGACTGATTATAAGAGGATAATTTTTATAGCAATAACATGAGGCAGGTGTGGTTAGAGATTCAACAAATTACCAACCATCAACTGGCCAATGTCATCCCTGCTGAGGGGGATGCTTCATTGACAGAGGAACGGAATCATTTCTTTGCTCGCTTTGAAGTGGAGACATCAGAGACAGCTAAAATACAGCCACCAGCCAATTGTAGCCCCCACCTCATTGTGGAGGAATAGGAGGTGAGGAGCATTATGAGTTCTGTGGACCCCAGAAGGCTGCCAGTCCTGATGCCATCTCTGGCCGAGTGCTTAAAGACTGTGCTGATCAGTTGGCTGGAGTCTTTACCAGGACCTTCAATCAGTCTTTATACCAGTCCACTATTCCATCTTGTTTGAAGGCTTCCACCACTGTTCTGCTGCCAAAGAAGTTCCCTATCAATAACCTCAATGATTACAGACCAGTGGCACTCAGTCCTATCATCATTAAACGCTTTGAGAAATTGGTCTCCTGGCACATCATTTCTGGTCTTCCGCATACATTTGATAAACACCCATTTGCATACAGAAGAAATAGATCTACAGAGGACGCTATAGCCATCTCTCTTCACAATGCTCTTACTCATCCAGAACAGTGGGAGGGAGCTATGTGAGGATGCTTTTTGTAGATTTTAGTTTTGTATTTAACACAATTCTTCCATGTAGACTAGTGTCTAAACTTCTGGACTTGGACCTTTTTATTCAGTCTGCCTTTGGATTATGGATTTCCTGTCTGGCTGCTCACAGAGGATCAGATTAGGTACTCATACCTCTTCAGCCCTTATTCTTAACATTTGTACACCACAGGGTTGCGTGTTGTACACCACAGGGTTGCTTACTCTATACTCTTTATGTGTATGACTGCATTCCCACTCATGCTAGTAATACTCTCACTAAATTTGCAGGTGACACAACAGTGGATGGGACTCATTCCCCCCCCCCCCCCCGATGAGTCTGCCTACCGAGATGAGGTGGACTGGTTGCTTTCATGGTGTGGAGACAATAACTTGGTCCTTAACACCAATAAGATCAAGGAGCTTATAGTGGACTATAGAAGGAACAGATCAGATATTGCTTATCAATGGAGACTGAGTGGAACAAGTGGCTAATTTTAAGTTTCTGGGTGTTACCCTAAAAGAGGACCTGACCTGGGGTGCCCACATTGTAACCCTGGTCAAAAGGCCCAGCAGAAATTATACTATTACTCTGAGACTTCTCAGAAAATAGCAACTGAATGAGAAATTCTGGTGACCTTCTACCACGGCACTATAGAGAGCATTTTAATGTACTGCACCTCTGAATGGTTTGTCAATTGCACAGTGGCAGATAGGAAAGTACTCCAGAGGGCTAATGTCATTGCCCAGAAGATCATTGGTTGCCCTTTCCCCTCTTTGGAAGAGCTTTATAACTCCCACTGCCTTAAGAAAGTTCAAAACATTATCAAAGATCCATCTCATCCTGGGAATCATTTTTTTTGAACTATTACCATCTGGCAGATGGTACAGAATAATAAAAACAAGGACAAATAGGCTGAAAAACAACTTCTATCTCAGGGCAGTAACTCTTTTGAATTCTACTGTATAGTGCAGTGTTGGTGTGGTGTCGGGGGGTTCCGGTTCAATGTGTGAAGGGCGAAGGATGTGTGCTTGTGTTTATTTTCATGGTCATGATGTGCACTGAAGATACTGTTTGATTTCATTGTACGATGTTCAATGACAAGAAAGTAAACTAAATTAATCAGTGGAACGACTTGCCTCCAGAAGTTGTGAGTTTTCTAACACTGGAGGTTTTTAAGAAGGGATTGGACAACCATTTGTTTGAAATGCTGTAAGATTTCCTGCTTGAGAAAAAGTTTGGACTAGAAGACCTCCAAGGTCCTTTCCAATTCTGTTATTCTGTAACTGCTAAAGATTAGCCGTATAATCTCCCTTTCTAGATAACTGAGCCTTTCATTTAAAGTAGGATTAGACTTTCTCTTTAATATACATTTCAGATTGGGGAAGAGATAGCTAATTATTTTCAGTAACTAAATCCTCTTAATTTTTATGATATTATGGTTTGCTATATTTCAGTCAGTTCCAATAATTTCAGTGGTATTCTAAGGATGGGTTTTAGTTTTTGGCTATGTGCATAATGAAAATGGAAGCTGCTTTATTATTTGTGGCTCTTCTTATGTCATTTGTATCTGGATGTCTGCTTTAAACATTAGAAAGACTTGAACTTAAATATAAAAATTGTGAAGATAATTATAAGCTACTTTATGTCATATTTAGCCCAGTATAACAAAAAGATGACATAGCATAGAATCATGAGCTCATGGTATCAGAAAAGTATGCAAATTATTGTAAAATGACAATGGGGATCAAAGGCACCCTAGTCTTAAACTTGAAAGGCAGTTTTTCCATGTGTGACGCTGAAAAAGGACTAACCAAGGGAGAAAGAATTCAATCAGCTGTTCTGACTAAATAAACCCAGCTGATGTTGAAAAGACTTAAACTCACCTTTCAAGCCAATGTGAGTTGAATTGGCCTGAGAACTGAGAACTAATTCCAGAGCTTCAGAAAGGAAAAAGAAAGCAGGAGTGTTTCCAGAGTTTACCAGTGAGATTGATTAATTGGAATTTTTATTTAATCTTTGTGGAAATGCAACTGAAGAGTTTTTGCTTAGCAGCAGGAATTCCTACAGATATGAACCTCTATTTGATTCCAGGAGAGAGAAAAAGGAACATTGCTTATAAAGGCAAATGATTATTTCAGGGTGCATAGTGTTTTTGAATCTGTTTTCAAAATATCTAAGTAACTTTTCAAAGGAAATGTCTAACTTTTAGGGAAGCAGTGGAACAAAAATATGTAAGCCAATCAAGTATTATGATGCAAATGTTTCAATCTGAAAAAATTATGTCATTGTTTGAGACAACATTATATGTAAATGACTTTGGTAGCTCAGTTTATTTTCCTGGAGCCATTTAAATGATTTTATGGATACTAATTTAAGCTTAAAACTTTTTTAACAAGCACTTCTTTATTCACATTATAGCTGTAATGATTATTTTATACCATAAACTACTGCAAACTTTGATTTACAGGTGTGACAGCATAAAATCTGATACTCTTATATGATTAAGTTTTCCTATCTTAGAGAAACAGGATGTAGAGCTGTATGTATACCGCAAGCTCCATACCTAATTCCTTACAGAATTATTATACATATTTATGTATGATATGCTACCTAATTTGCTAACCAATATTTTTGATATAATAGGATGTCTCCCCACAGGAACACAGTATCTGCATAATAGGCTCTCTTGAATCTCCCATATAGCATTATGGAAGGAATTGGTTTATTTGGTTTATTGAGGAACTTTTTGGAAGGTATTGATTAATCAGAAATTTAGAGATTCATGTAGGTCAATTTGGCACTCTATGCTCTTAGAGTGAATTTAAGTGAACATCGCCTGATAAATAATGTTGCCTGATCATAGCCCTAATTAAATATCCTTAGTTAGAAAGACAAAAGTCTGCATTTTTCTCTCAAGAGAGTTTATCTACAATTGTAATTATAATTAAGGTCTCAAAGCTCTCATGCAGGAATATAAATATAAAAATTAAGAGCCAAGCTCTGGACTCTATCTTCAACATACTGATTCAAGGTTAAAGCCCATGTCACACTGAACCAACGGATGCAAAGAGGATGTAAAATGGACAAAAAAGCTTGCCATCCGTTGGAAAACGCGATGTACTCACTGCCTCCGTTTTGCTTCGTCTCTATCCGTCCAGCATCCGTCTATTGACGTTTCATCCGCTCAGAAAGTTTTGGGCTGCCCGAAACTTTTGCACGGAAAATGTATCCAATGCGTCTGTTCTGCATCCGCTACGCATCCATTCTGCATCCGTTATGCATCCGCTATATCCGCTAGGCATCCGCTAGGCATCCGCGCAACTCGCATCCACTCGGACGCAGGGAGGAAGCGGAACGGATGCAGAACAGATGCAGAACGGATGCAGAATGGATGCAGCACGGAAACAAAGCATTTAAAACGGAAAAAACATTCACAGAGGGGACCTATCTCGGATATTAAGGATGCCTAGAGGATGCCTAGAGGATGCCTAGAGGATGCCTAGCGGAAAACCTATATTTCCAAGAAAAAGGGGGAGCAACTCATCTGCATCTCACTTTCAGAACAGCAGCCCAGCGGTGCAGACCTCTGCAGCCTTCATCTGACTCTTCCTCTTCCACAGCATCCAGTCATGTCCACCGTGGATTGCAACAAAGTCCTTTCAGCAGCCACCATCGTTCTGCAACAGTGCGAAGCCATCTGCAGGTTCTGTGAACTCTACTGCGAGAAGAAAAAGAGGCAGCCAAAAAGAGTCTGGGTCCGAAGATGGTTCGCCAGAAGAGCAGAGGACGGACTGTACAGCAAGCTGATGGTGGGGCTCAGGAACGAAGACACTCGGGTGTTCCAGAACTTCATGAGGCTTCCTCCAGCCATGTTTGATGAAGTTGTGCAGCAGCTGACACCCAGGTTGAGCAAGCAGAGCACCAGCTTCCGCCCCAGCCTGGAACCTGGGCTCAAGGTGGCACTCACTCTGTGCCACCTGGCCTCCGGGACCACCTACAGGAGCATGCAGTACGGCTGGAGGGTGCCATCCAACACCATCAGCATTGTGGTCAGAGAAGTGGTGCAGGCCATCATCGAAGAATACAAGGAGGAACTCCTCCAGTACCCCTCCACTGAAGAAGGATGGAAGAAAGTTGCAGAGCAGTGGTATCAGAAGTGGAACTTCCCCCACACAGTTGGAGCCATAGATGGCAAGCATGTGGCCTGCAAATCTCGACCCAACTCAGGGTCCACTTATTTCAACTCCAAGGACTTCTTCAGCATCATCCTCTTCGCCATGGTCGATGCTGACTACAAGTTCATGTACAGCGATGCTTCAGGCAACGGCTCATCTTCAGATGCCCAGGTATACAAGGCCAGTGTCCTCAAGGAGGGGCTGGAACACAACCTCATCGTGGACTTCCCAGATCCAGACCCGCTGCCCAATGACACGCAAGATGTGCCCTACTTCATCATGGGAGATGACGCCTTCTCCCTCACAACCTACCTCATGAATCCCTACACCTCCAGACGCCTCACCCATAAAGAGAGGATCTTCAACTACAGGCTGCCCAGGGCAAGGCGGGTGGTGGAGAACGACTTTGGCATCCTGGCCAACAGGTTCCAGGTACTTCTCACCACCATGCAGCATAGCCCAGAGACCATAAGGAGGATCATGGAACCTTGCTGCATCCTGCACAATCTCATGAGCACCCGCTACCCAGTGTTACAGGACAGGCTTGTGGACTGTCAGCAAGGCAATGGGGACATGGAGCCTGGGGAATGGAGGCAAGGGCGAAACCTGATAGACACTGTGGATGTGCAAGGCCCCAACAGAGCCTCACGTGAAGGGAAGAAGCAGCGCAACCTCCTGAGACGCTGGTGCAACTCCCCAGCTGGAGCAGTGGAGTGGCAAGACAGGATGGTAGATGCTTAATGGATGCTTCCTTGAGGCTGTCTCATCACACGGATGAGATTGGGCCATGTATGTTGGGTGGGCCTACAATGAACAGGGCGTTTAATAAAGAGTTGTGTTTATGTTGACATGTGTGGATGATTGATTGCATTGTTATTGATAATAAAGGGCCATAGGTGTGGCACCTGGGAGGGTGGACCATATAGTCCCACCATGCTTGCGCTGGAGGTTTATCTATCCCACAGCTATTACCCATTCCAAAGGTATCCCTGCTCATTCCTCAGATATCCCTGCCCATCCCACTGCTATCTTAACCCATCCCACAAGCATGCAAAGGCTTAAACCATTTCTAAGTTTCCACCAAAACTTTATTAAAAAAAAGAAATGAAGCAAGTGTGTGAATCATAAATAGACTTTATTAACAACAAGCTATAAAACAAAAATGAGTCTCTGGAACTCCTCTTGGTCGCTCAGTCCCAGGGGTGAAGGCTCCAGATGCTGTGGAGGTGGCCTGTGCTGGAGTGCTTGTCATCAGCTCCTCCAGAAGCAGAAGCAGCAGATGCCCCAGCCCCAGAAGAGCGAGCCTGTGCTGCAGAAGCCCCAGGAGAACCAGAGTGAGGGCCAAGGGGCGGGATGGTAGCCCTGTCCCTCTTGCCAGGGCTGGCAGCAGATGGCTGAGGCTTGCTGTGCTTCCGCATGGTTGTGGGGTTGCTGGCTTGCAGGCAGGCTAGTATGAACTAAGGCTGGCAGGGAGGCAAGCACCAAGGCTGGCAGGCAGGCAGGCACCAAGGCTGGCAGGAAGCCTGGCACCAAGGCTGGCAGGGAGGCGGGCACCAAGGCGGGCACCAAGGCTGGCAGGAAGGCTGGCAGGAAGGCTGGCACCAAGGCAGGCACCAAGGCTGGCAGGAAGGCTGGCACCAAGGCAGGTACAAAGGCTGGCAGGGAGGCAGGCACCAAGGCTGGCAGGCAGACATGAACCAAGGCTGGCAGGAAGGCAGGCAGCAAGGCTGGCAGGCAGACTGGCAGCAAGGCTGGCAGGCAGACTGACAGCAAGGCTGGCAGCAAGGCTTGCAGGCAGACATACAGGCAGGGCAGGCAAGGCAGCCAATCCATCCGGCAGCAGGTCTTTCCTCTGAATGGCGACCTGCTTCCGAGCTGCTTCCGTTATATCCGCGGGGCTGACGCAATGCATCCTCCCCGCATGCGCAATTAACGCCAGGCATCCATTAGGCTTCTGCTATGCATCCGCTGTGCATCCGCTGTGCATCCGCTTCATCCGCTAGGCTTCCACTCTGTATCCACTCTTTCCGTTCCGCGTCCGCTTTGCTGCGGTCCCCCGGAAGCCTAGCAGACGTGCCATCCACTCCCATCCGCTTCCATCCGCTGGGCTTCCGTTCCGCATCCGCTTTGCATCCGCCCAGCGTCCTTCCCGCGCCCGTGTTATATGCTCTGGTTATGCAAATTTTTGCCCCTTTTGAGAGCGGATAACAATGGATGGAACATTTTGCTCATCCGCTGTGTCCTTTTTGCATCCGTTGGGCAGTGTGACATGGGCTTAAGAACCCAACAAGGCATCTGAAATGCTCTCCTGCGAAATTTGGGCAAGAGATATTCCAGAAACTAATGTTGGGAAATGGTCCAAGCTACATTCCATATATAAACTAGGTCAAATATTTGCATTGTGTATAAATCCAGTGTTTCTAATTTAGAAAAAATATTATTTTATGTTTCCATCCCAAAAATCAATTTTTGATCATTTTTTTTTAAAACAAGCAAACTTGTTTTTAAAGTAGCATTTATCCCAAAGGTAAAATTCTGCCTACCAAATGAATGTTTGGGGATGAAAATCATGGGAGTGGTCATTAACTCATCTTAAGCCCATGTCACACTGCCCAATGGATGCAAAAAGGACACAGTGGACGAGCAAAATATGCCATCCGTTATTATCTGCTCTCAAAAGGGGCAAAAATTTGCATAACCGGAGCGGATAACACGGACGCATGGAGGACGCAGGGCGGATGCAAAGCGGATGCGGAACGGAAGCCCAGCGGATGGAAACGGATGGGAGCGGATGGCACATCCGCAGGGCTTCCGGGGGGCCTCAGCAAAGCGGACACGGAACGGAAAGAGCGGATGCAGAGCGGATGCACAGCGGATGAAGCGGATGCACAGCGGATGAAGCGGATGCACAGCGGATGCACAGCAGAAGCCTAGCGGATGCCTTGTGATAATTGCGCATGCGGGGAGGATGCATTGCGTCAGCCCCGCGGATATAACGGAAGCAGCTCAGAAGCAGGTCGCCATTCAGAGGAAAAAACTGCTGCTGGATTGGCTGCCTTGCCTGCCCTGCCTACATGTCTGCCTGCAAGCCTTCCTGCCAGCCTTGGTGCCAGCCTCCCTGCCAGCCTTGCTGCCAGCCTTGGTTCCTGCCAGCTTCCCTGCCAGCCAGTAACCCCACAACCATGCGGAAGCACAGCAAACCTCAGCCATCTGCTGCCAGCCCTGGCAAGAGGGACAGGGCTACCATCCCGCACCCTGGCCCTCACTCTGGTTCTGCTGGGGCTTCTGCAGCACAGGCTCGCTCTTCTGGGGCTGGGGCTTCTGCTGCTTCTGCTTCTGGAGGAGCTGATGACAAGCACTCCAGCACCAGCCACCTCCACAGCACCTGCACCCTTCACCCCTGAGACTGAGCGACCAAGAGGAGTGCCAGAGACTCATTTTTGTTTTATAGCTTGTTGTTAATAAAGTCTATTTTTGATTCACACACTTGCTTCATTTCTTTTTTTTAATAAGTCTTGCTGGAAACTTTTAGAAATGGTCTAAGCCTTTGCTTGCTTGTGGGATGGGTAAGGATAGCTTTGGAATGGATTAGGATACCTGTGGAATGGGTAATAGCTGTGGGATGGGTTAGGATAGCAGTGGGATAGATAAACCTCCAGTGCAAGCATAGTGGGACTGTATGGTCCATCCTCCCAGGTGCAACACCTATGGCCCTTTATTATCAATAACGATATAATCAATCATCCACACATGTCAACAAAAACACAACTCTTTATTAAACGCCCTGTTCATTGTAGGCCAGCCAAACATACATGGCCCAATCTCATCCGTGTGATGAGACAGTCTGACGGAAGCATCCATTAAGCATTTACCATCCTGTCTTGCCACTCCACTGCTCCAGCTGGGGAGTTGCACCAGTGTTTCAGGAGGTTGCGCTGCTTCTTCGCCTCACGTGAGGCTCTGTTGGGGCCTTGCACATCCTCAGTGTCGATCAGGTTTTGCCCTTGCCTCCATTCCCCAGGCTCCATGTCCCCATTGCCTTGTTCACATTCCACAAGCCTCTTCTGCAAGACTGGGTAGCGGGTGCGCATGAGATTGTGTAGGATGCAGCAAGCTTCCACGATCCTCCTCATGGTCTCTGGGCAATGTGCATGGTTGTGAGAAGTACCTGGAACCTGTTGTCCAGGATGCCAAAGGCGTTCTCCACCACCCGCCTTGCCCTGAACAGCCTGTAGTTGAAGATCCTCTTGTCACGGGTGAGGTATTTGGAGGTGTAGGGCTTCATAAGGTAGGTTGTGAGGGAGAAGGCGTCATCCCCCACGATGAAGTAGGGCACATCTTGCTTGTCGTTGGGCAGCGGGTCTGGATCTGGGAAGCCCACCATAAGGTTGCTTTCCAGCCCCTCCTTGAGGTGACTGGCGTTGTATACCTGGGCATCTGAAGATGAGCCATTGGCTGAAGCATCGATGTACAGCATCGACCATGGCAAAGAGGATGATGCTGAAGAAGCCCTTGTAGTTGTGATAAGTGGACCCCGACTTGGCTGGCGCTTTGCAGGCCACGTGCTTGCCATCTATGGCTCCAACGGTGTGGGGGAAGTTCCACTTCTGATACCACTGCTCTGCAACTTTCTTCCATCCTTCTTCAGCAGAGGGGTACTGGAGGAGCTCCTCCTTGTATTCTTCGATGATGGCCTGCACCACTTCTCTGACCACAAAGCTGATGGTGCTGGGTGGCACCCTCCAGCCGTACTGCATGCTCCTGTAGGTGGTCCCGGAGGCCAGGTGGCACAGAGTGAGTGCCACCTTGAGCCCAGGTTCCAGGCTTGGTGGGAAGTTGGTGTTTGTCTTAGTCAACCTGGGTGTCAGGCGCTCTACAACTTCGTCAAACATGGCTGGAGGCATCCTCATGAAGTTCTGGAACGCCCAAGTGTCTTTGCTCCTGAGCTCCACCATCAGCTTGCTGTACAGTCCGTCCTTTTCTCTTCTGGTGAACCATCTTTGGACCCAGACTTTTTTTGGGTGCCTCCTTTTCTTCCCGTAGTAGAATTCACAGAGCCTGCAGATGGTTTCGCACTGTTGCAGAAGGATGGTGGCTGCCGAAAGGACTTTGTCACAATCCACGGTGGACATGACTGGATGCTGTGGAAGAGGAAGAGTCAGATGAAGGCTGCACAGGTCTGCACAGCTTGGCTGCTGTTCTGAAAGTGAGATGCAGGCGAGTTGCTCCCCCTTTTTATAGGCAGTGTAGGTGTCACTTTGCATCCTCTAGGCATCCTCTAGGCATCCTCTAGACATCCTTAATATCCGAGATAGGTCCCCTCTGCGAACGTTTTTTCCGTTTTAAATGCTTTGTTTCCGCTTGGCATCCGTTCTGCATCTGTTCTGCATCTGTTCTGCGTACGTTCCGCTTCCTCCCTGCATCCGAGCGGATGCAAGTTGCACGGATGCAGAGCGGATGCCTGTCGGATATAGCGGATGCATAACGGATGCGTAACGGATGCGTAGTGGATGCAGAACGGACGAACTGGATACATTTTCCGTGCAAAAGTTTTGGAGCGGATGAAACGTCAATAAACGGATGCTGGACGGATAGAGAGAAAGCCAAACAGAGGCAGTGAGTACATCGCGTTTTCAAACAGATGGCAAGGATTTTTGTCCGTTTTACATCCTCTTTGCATGGGCTTAAAACATCACTTTGACATGGGCTTAAAAAGCATCTTGCTGAGTAAAGCTGCCTCAAATGTTTTTTCTTACTTAACATGACAATTACCACAAACAATATACATTAAGACTAATGGGATTTATGTGATATATGAGATGACTTCATTGATTTCAGTGGCAGCAGTGTGAATCATCTGGGACTCATATTTTGTATTCTATAGGTTGATTAACAATAATCTGTGCCCAGCTTCTTCAACAGATCATCATTTAATATAGTGTCATATGGGTGGAGGTTATACATATGTTAAAAATGAATGCCTGCTTTCTACTTTCTGTGTCCTAGTGGTACTTACAGTTCATAAATATGTTAACAATTAGCATTTTCTTCTTTGACTTCTTCTTGCCAGTAGCAAAAGCTCAGCATTGATTCTTCCTTTATGAGCCATAATGAATAGATTTTGAATTAAGATTATCCCCTCCAGATGGAGCAAGCCTTTGCCATCAAGCTTTTATCCCCATTTCCTGGAAACACAACTCCACCCAGTGTTTCTTTTGAGCTGAAAGCCAGTTGTTCATGCTGAATTTTGACGAACTCTTTTAAAGAAAAAAAAAATATATCCTGTGATAGCCTTCCCCAGTCTTGTGTTCTACAAAGTTGTATTGAATTTAAACTGTCATGTTCTTTGAGAAATAAGTTTGAATACAATATCTCTGAGGATCACTGATTGAGGCAGCCTATGAAATTATAATCTTTTCTTTCATAGATATTTTGATGTGTCCATAAAAAAGTTTAATAAAACTTAATATAGATTGTTAACAAGCTGAATTTTTGCAAAAAAATAAAAATAAAAGCACCAGTGTTGTTTCTGACTTTTCAAAATTTAAGTGAACAGATTTCATTCATGGAAGGTATAAAAACATTGTTCTGCCATCTTGCATGGAGCACTCAGAAGTACACATAGCAAGGGGCTGGTTAGTGTCCTGAAAGCAGGGGTGGGATTCAAATTTTTAACAACTGGTTCTGTGGCTTAGTTGGTGGGCATGTGACTTGTCATGTGACTTGCTGGGCATGGCCAACTTGACATCACTCACATCAAGGGGAGCTTCTCCTCGCCTGGCCTCTCATGACTTTGGGGATGCTGCATCAGTTGTAAGTGTGAAAAATGGTCATAATTCACTTTTTTCAGTGCCATTGTAACTTTGAATGGTCACTAAATGAAGTATTGTAAGTCAAGGATTACCTGTACAAAAATACAAAAAGCTTCTTTGCTTGCAAAAAGCTGCCATAAATACCAATCATTAGATTAAAAAGACCAGCAAGCTGGACTTACAAATCAGACAAGGTGCCTGAGCACCTTGAGGAATTAAAATAATTAAAGTGCAATGATAACTATCACCAGCCAATTCTTGCTAACGGAGAGGCAGTTTCTCTAAGCAACAACACCAGAATGTTTCCTTCCTGGCTTCCTTACAGGATTAGCCCTGTAAAATGGAAAAAAACAAAACAAAAGGAGATTTCATCCAACAACTGGTTCTCTGAACTGCTTAGAAAGTTAACAACAGGTTCTGGCTCATAACGACACCCCCTTTTAAATTAATTTGCCTGAACGACACCCCCTTTTAAATTAATTTTTAATATTGCCTCTTCTAAATTTTATTTATTGTTTCTAAGGGAATATTGTTCCTACCACCTTGAGTCTGGAAGCAGTTCCATAGGTGGAAGGCATAGATATTTTGTTGAGGTACTGACGTTTAGTACTGAAACTAAAGTACTCCCAGACTGCTCCTGAATGAAGGAGGGGAACATCTTCCAGTTTGAACTGAGGTAACAGAAAGTAAGGCAACTGGCAGTTGGAACAGAGTTCTTTTCAGGTGTGGAGGAGGAGTAGAACTCATTAGCATCAGAGTGTGTTAATGTCTGTATTAAGAAATAGTGATGATTTGATGGTCATTTCAAAAAATCCTTTCTTAGCGAGCACCTAGAAGCCAAGAGGAACATACATGCCAAATTTCAAGTTTGTAGGCTTTACGGTTCTGGAGATTTCATGATGAGTGAGTGGTACTTGGCTTTTATATATATAGTAGACACATACACACACACAATGCACAGGATTGTTGTGAGAATGTGTTCAGTAGTGATGTGATTTAGATCAAGCCAATCTGTAATTATTTGTATTGTTCTGACACTCATAGAATCAACTGAATTACCTATTTGCAAAAGAATGTACATAGATATTTACCCATTCTTTTTTACCCAGTCTGATTTGTGATTTAGACTGCAAGGTCACATTTTTAAATTAGGCCTTCCTGAATTTTCTGTTACCACTCCAGCATAGTGGGTTTGCAAAGCAATTCACATTTTTAAATTAGGCCTTCCTGAATTTTCTGTTACCACTCCAGCATAGTGGGTTTGCAAAGCAATTCTCTTAATATTTTGCAGAACATATGTCTCAAGTGAAGCACAAATGAATCAAAAATCCCATGAATATTAGTACTGCTTTATAAAGCCTTAGTAAGGCCACACCTGGAATACTGCATCCAGTTTTGGTCACCACACTACAAAAAAGATGTTGAGACTTTGTAAAAAGTGCAAAGTAGAGCAACTAAGATGATTAAAAGCCTGGAGACTAAAAAATATGAAGAACAGTTGCAGGATTTGGGTTTGGCTAATCCAGAGAAAAGCAGGAATAAGGGTGACATGATAGCAGTATTCCAGTATGTAAGAGGCTGCCACAAAGAGGAGGAGGTCAACTTATTTTCCAAAGGACCAGAGGGAAGGAAGCAATGGATGGAAACTAATCAAGGAGAGAAACAACCTGAAATTAAGGTTAGGACAATTAACCAGTGGAACATCTTCAGAAGTTGTTTTTAAGAAGCGACTGCACAGTCACTTGTTTGAAATGGAATAGGGTCTCCCGCTTGAGCAAGGGGTTGAAAACCTCCAAGGCCCCCTCCAATTCTATTCTGATTGATTCATTGATAACTGGTTGGGATATATTGTTTCAGATAAAATATCTTGAAGCACTTTTCAGTTCCTATGTCAGCTCAGAGTATCCATCAGCACTAATGTTGGGAACTGTTCTGAAATGTGTGTGTGTGTATCCAACCCTGTTTGCAAACAACTTCCAGGTATTTAGACTATCAAATCCAGTGTGTGGTTAACCACTAGTGATCTTCTCAAGTTTTTATAACTATGTCCTCCACTTTTTAAATAGAGACTGAAATCTAAAAATATATTGTTTCAGTTACTCCACATATGTTTTCCTTAGGATTTCCCTCTTACCTGCTTTCATACTAATGAAAAAAATCATATATTTATTGTACTGAATCTGCTGGATGCATAGTAAGCATCTTATACAATATGGTGAAGAGGGAATCTTGACAGTTGACACTTAAAAAGAAAACCTAAAGAAACTCATTGCTGACTGAGCTACTTGAAGAGTACCTGAATTACCTCAGGAAATGTGAATGGCAGTTGTTCACTTCAGACATATTATGATTCTAGACCAGGGGTGTCAAACTGATGGCCCGGGACCAGATCCAACTCACGAGATGCTTAGATCTGGCCAGCAGTGCCACCCTGGAAACAGTAAAGGACCAGCCTGCCCTGCCTCTGCCAGTGAAAATGGAGCTTGGGAGGGCTGAATGTGGATCTCACAAGCTACGTTATCTCTGGCAGAGGATTCTAGGAGACAGTTGCAGCTGAAAACAGAGCCCGGGAGTCCATTTCTGTTGGCAGAGTACTCAGGTCACCACAGGCGCCCCCAACATGAGTGACATCAAGCTGGCCACACCCACCCTGGCCATGCCCATCCCAGTCTCCCAAGTTCAAACACAACTCTGAAGTGGTCGTTAACGAAATTGAGTTTGAGACCCTTGTTCTAGACCTTTGAAATGTCTTTCTTGATTTACAGGGCTTGAATTGATTTACCCTGACTTTGTTTTTGAGGCTCAAGGTTCAGTAAAAAGATATTCAGAATTCAAAATTCTCCTTGACCCCCTAATAACCAGGCTCAACTTATCATATTTGGACATATTATGCAAATACCTATACCAGCTGAGAAGTTCATAATGTTGAGGAAAATTCCCTCTCACAATTACTACTATTGAGCCAAGTGCTACCTATACTATACCTGTGCATTTGATTTTTCTTACCTAAATGTAGAACCTTACTTTTTCACCATTTAATTTCATTTTCTTAGATAGGGCCCAATATTCAGGTCTTCCAAGATCCTTTTGTATCTTAAACCTATCTTCATTTGGATAAAGACAATGTTACTTGGTTATAGCATTGCATCTGGAGCCTTTTCAATAAAGGAAAAAAACACATTTATTCTGTAAAACAGCTTTTTGCACATGTCAGTATAGTTATGAAAAAATACAAAAAACAATAGTTAAGCCTGCACAACTGGGAAAGTTACCTAGACACAAAGTTTCAGACTGTCAAATGTTAAGTTGATGTTACTTGGTTATTGCATTGCAGCTGGAGTCTTTTCGATAAAGGACAAATACACATTTAACTAGGTACAATTACCACTGAATTCATTCAACCTTTTTCAGAGTAAACATTATGAACTCTTTTCTTCTGGCCCTCTCTTTTAGCACATTTGCTACCATTGTTGCTTTTTATTATTTTAGAATAAGCCCACATTTATAAAATTGATTGCACAATATACAAGTGACCTAATTGCAAGTATATCACTTTGTGTTGAGGTCTGAAGTTACAATAAATATTATTTTTCTCAAAAGAAAGCTGATTTTGGAAGGAAAAAAAGTGTTTCCCCTCCCAAGGAGATTTTTGAGATTTATTTCTGTAAATCCCATTTGTGAATGTGCAATTGGAAGTGTATTGCTATCCAAGAAAATTTAGTACACATATCCAGGATAATGCTGGAGAGATCAAATGTACGTGTAGGAAAATATCTGCAAAGCTTTCCTCAGCCTGCCTGGTTTTTTTTTCAGTTGAGCCAACAGCTAATGACTGAGAGAAAGCAAACCAGAATAATGTTCCACAGATGACTATTGCAAAAAAATTGCCAAACATCAGCTTTTGTAAATGGCATAGTGGTTTAATGAACCAGTCATAGCAATTGATATAATAAATTTTGCAATTGTTCTGACAATCAAAAGAAAACATGCATCTTTTTTGTCCCTCCATGCTATTATTCTATGGTCTTTGGCAGAATCCAAAAAATACATCAGAATATTTGGTTCCTTTAGACTCAGAGAGATGGAAGCATGCAGTTTGGATATCAAGTCCAGTGCCCAACTAGGTTTAGAAATCTAAATTGTAAGTTTTACAGAGTTGAATTCTTGAATTCATACAATAAGAGAAGCCTACCACCTTAGTCAGTAAATTTGTCCATCAAAGGACTGTTAATGTCAATATATTCTTTCTAATATTCAGTCAGAATCTGCTTTTCTTAAATAAATAGATTGTTCTATGTTCTACATTCTAAAGTAAGAGAGAAAGAGCTTTGAATTTCATCTATGTGACATCTTTTCAATTTCTTGAAAAATTCTACCCTGCCTCATATCATATTTTCTCAATGTAGATATACCAATTTCCTTTTGTCTTTATTCACCAACTTAGTTTCTAATCCTCTACTCATGTTCTAATCCTCTGCTCATGATTTTTCTGGAACTGTCCTAATTTCTCTGAAATGGTCTTAAACCTTACTATCCAAACCTATAAAAAGTATTTGGGAGGGGGTCTTTCAAAAGAGGAGGGTTTTTCAAAAGATAATTGTAGAATGACTACTTCCTACATTCTAAAATTCTATTATTTACAGACCTTTTCTACAGTTTGTCAAGATTGTTTTGAACTTGTATTTATGTAGTTATTTATTTCTTCAAAGAATTAGGTATCCTACCCAGTTTTTTATTTATTTGTTTTTTGATTGATTGTTGTTTATTTTGAGAAGTGATTACAAGATAACAGGTATAAATATAAACATAGTTATGAATACATGAAATGGATACATATAAGAAAAATAAAAAGAAACAATAGGACAGGGATGGTAGGCACATTGGTACACTTATGCATGCCCCCTACAGACCTCTTAGGAAAGAGGTGAGGTCTAAGGTCAAAGTTTTTGGGATTTGGGGAAAAAACCACAGTCAGGTAGACCATTCCAGACACTGACCACTCTGTTGCTGAAGTCGTATTTCCTGCAATCAAGTTTGGTGCAGTTAACCTTGAGTTTGTATCTATTGTGTGCTCTTGTGTTGTTATGATTGAAGCTGAAGTATTCATTGACAGGTAGGACATTGCAAAATATAATTTTATATACTATACTGAGATCGGACCAAAGCCATCATACTTCTAGGTTGTCTAGGTCTAAAATTTCAAGTCTGGTGGCATAAGGTATTCTGCAATGAGTAGAGGAGTGGAGAACTCTTTTTGTGAAATATTTCTGGACTTTCTCAACTGTATTAATATCAGATACATAATGCGGGTTCCAGATTGAAGAGCTGTATTTGAGTATTGGTTTAACAAATGTTTTGTATGCTCTAGTTAGTAGTGTGATATTACCAGAGAAAAAGCTATGTAGAAATAGGTTAACAACTCTTAATGCCTTTTTGGCTATGTAGTTACAGTGGGCTATAGCACTTAGATCATTAGAGATGAGTATTCCAAGGTCCTTGACAGAGTTTGGATCATCAGCAAGGTCTTGACTATTCAGTTTGTATTTTATTTTCTGAATTTTTTTGCCAATATGTAAGACAGAGCATTTATTTGTTCAGATTTGAAGTTGCCATTTGTTTGACCATTCTGATACATAGTCAAGGTCTTTTTGAAGGGTAGTGGTATTGTCAGTAGTGTTGAATAGCTTTACATTATTGCGAAGAGAATGCAATTGCTCTTAATGTGATCACAGAGGTCATTTATGTAGAGTATGAAGAGAGTTGGTCCTAGAACGCTGCCTTGGGGGACACCACTGTTGACAGGTACAGAATTTGATATGATGTTCCCAATTTTGACCATTTGTTGTCTGTTTGACAGGAATGCTTCTATGCAGTTATGCAGAGATACCATAAGATTTTAATTTTAGGAATAGTTTGTCGTATACCACTGAATCAACAACTTTACAGAAGTCTATGTAAATTGCATCTATTGCTTTGCTCTGGTCAAGTTGTGTTGTCCATATGTTTTTGCAGTGTAAGAGTTGCAGATTACAGGATAGGTTTTTTTTTCTGAAACCAAATTGTTTATTAGAGAGTAGCTTGTTTGTCTCTAAGTGGACAAGAATGGATTGGTTAATAACTGATTCCATGACTTTACAGAAGACACAGCATAAAGAGATTGGTCTATAATTTTCAACTAGGCTGGGGTCTCCCTTTTTGAAGATGGGGATGACCGTGACTTGTGACCACAGTTTTGGCAAGGAGTTGGTCCTGAAAGATTTTTCAAAGATTATGCTTAGAGGTTTGGCTATTGCACTAGGTAGCTTTTTAAAGAAGTAGGCATATATTCAGTCCAGTCCAATACATAGAGATGGTTTTAGATTGCGTAGTGCTTTTTCAACATTGTCTTCTGTAAAATCAATATGTATTAGATCATTGTAGTTGCCTGTGGTTCAACTAGGAAATACTGGGCATGATCCATTGCTGTTTACAAATACTGAGCCAAAGAGTGTGTTAAAAAGGTTTGCTTTAATGGTGTCATTGATGCAGTCTTTACCTTTAGGTCCTTTCAGGAGCGGGATAGACCTTGAGTCTTTTTGTTTGTTATTTACAAAATTGTAAAAAGCACAGGTGGAATTGGTGTGTAGAAGGTTTTCCTCTTGTTTAATGTCATAATTGGTGCATTCAGTCTTTATCTGGTGGCATAAATTTTTGTACTGGCTTTTGAAGTTGGCAACGTGACCAGATTTGTTTTTCCACCAAAGTGATTTCTTTTTGGATTGAAGCTTCGTTATTATTATGAGTAGTTTGTTTTTTCTGGTTTTGGGAATTGTTATTGGTACATATAGTTTGATGATTCTTTTGAGTTCAAGTAAAAATATGTTGTAATGGTCTTCAACAGTATTGTATCTAGTGAATAGAAGTTGCCAATCAAGAGATGAGAGATTGTTGTCTATAAGATCATAGTTGCCTTTTGTGAAGTTATAATTGGGGATCACATCATTATGATGATTTTTGTGTGGACGTATGTTGAGACAAACGTCAATCATGTTGTGGTCACTGTTGGAAAAGGGTTCTTTAATTTGTATTCCGTAAATTGAATTCAAACTATTGAAGAAGATGAGATCAAGGCAGTTGTTAAGTCTCGTATTGTTGGTTACTTGTTGTTCCAGTCCCAGATTTATTACAGCATTATAGAAGGTTGTATGTATGGGTTCAGTTTTACATTCATTTAGGTCCAGTTAATATGAGGTAGATTGAAGTCACCAAGAAAGATGAAAACGTGTGGGCAAGATGTTGCCCATGTTAAAAGTGAATTTAATTTGTTTATAATGTTCAATGTCATAATCAGGGACTCTGTAACATAGTAAGACTCGAAATGTGATACATTCTATTGATAAAGTCTAAAATTCTATTATTTATAGACATTTTCTGCAGTTTGTCAAGATTGTTTTGAAATTGTATTTATGTAGCTATTTATTTCTACAAATAGTTAGGTATCCTACCCAGTTTTGTATCATGTGAAAATTTAAGGTGCACTGCTTGAGACAAATCATGAAAGACAATACTAATGAGTAAAAAAACACACTTCAGGAACAATCTTTGTGCACTCCATTTGATACCACTCATCAATTTTCATGAGAAAACATTGCTTAGGTTTCTTTTGAACAAATAGTCCCTCAATTACTATATACAAGTCATGGCATTTGACCAAATTTTTTTGGACTTATTCATTTATTTCTCTTTGTATAAATTCAGCTGCCCCAATATTATACATTATGATACATAAGAAAATCAAATCATCTTACACAAGTTGATTGGAAATAGGCCATTCACTTGGAAGAACTGATTCACTGGTACTATAGTAATACATCCCTAGGAGTTAATTGTACGATTAGGTCCAATATATGTCTCCTAAGCATTTTTGTTTAAAAGCAATTTTTACCAAGATAAAAAGGATTTGATTTAACAAGCAGCTATTGGATTGATACCATAGAAGTTGAAATAGGTAGTCAGGTCAGAATTTTTTTTATCATATTTGTTTCTTTTCTTTTTCATAGCTCCTAAGTAAGACAAATTCTGTGGTTTGATCATTGGGATTTTATAGGCAAATTTAAAGCAGCTTCTGAAAGAGATGGTTTGCAGCAAAACTGATATAATTAAATGTGTGATCCCTTTGTGTATTGTTGTCATTGTTGACTTAAAAGTATCACAAAAAAATGCATATTTTAGCTTTTTACTTTAAAAACACTTTTCAACCCTCAAAACAGGAAAAGTATTTCCTCATCACAAGAACTCTGCAATCACACTTGAGTAAAAACAGATTGAAATAATATAGACGCTTCCTGAGAAAATATGATACTTATGCCAGGCTGTTTCAAGATAGATTTTTTTTTTATTATTTTCTTTAGAATATGAGAAAAGGTGTTTACTAAGACAAGTTAGAAATGCCACATCCCAAGTGTATGTATATGCATTTGGCAAGAGATTGTATTTGACTGAAGCTTGCAATTCTGATTTAATTATTTAAAAGAAAACTTCAATAGAAAATATCCAAGATAAAAGCCAGAAAATGCTTATTTTTTGTATTAAATAAAAATATTTCATAAACACTATTGCCCTAGCTACAGAAATTGTTCTTTGGCAAATATTAATCATAATACTTAAAAATATAACTAAAATAAGACTGTTTGATTTTTTAAAAATTGGCTTTATTGTTAACTATAGATGAAATGGAGCAAGTTCTAATGTGTTTGTGTGTGTGTGTGTGTGTGTGTGTGTGTGTGTGTGTGTGTGTGTGTTGAAGACACCAAAAATTTTTAAAGAACAAAATGTGTGTTTTGATCTTGTACCTAAGTCAATAATTTTGTCCTTTAACCTATGAGAAAATGTTCTTGGAGAGTTGGTAGATTTTTGAAGTTGGAATGGTTGTCGTATTCAGAATTTATATTATTTTTAAAACTGTGAATACTTCGACATTTTTTTTCCTGTTTCTTAATTGTAGGAGTATTTTTTCAGTAATTTTAAAGCCATTGTGTATTTTCTCCAAGTTGAATATTATTATTTATATATAAAATATATTCCTTTCCTAAAAAAAATCAATAAACTTTGTAAAAGAAATATCAATGTACAATTGAGCAATTTTATAACCAAAACAACCTCTCCTCTCTTAAAAATTAGAACACATATTAAATCCCACAAACCTAGCAGAATTATTGCTATAACAATAGCAAAATGGATTGACTGGTAGCACAAATCTAATTGAAAACCTAGATTGTGAGATTCATATTGGGTAGCAGTTCAAATGCTCAATTAGGAGTTGAACAAGATTAAAAGAAAAGTCATAAAAGAGTGTTGGAAGAAATTAAGGTCATTCAGGTTCTTCACTCCTTTGCTTGAAGCATAGGTGGTATTCAGTTTTTTTCAAAGGAAGTATTATATAGACCATCCCATATATCAACACACTTCCTTGCTATCCTCCCATCCTCTCCCTGCTGTTTTATGGGAGGTTATTCTGTCTCTGGAATTAACTTTCTTAATCTTTCCTGGAAGGCATGGTTCGGAAATAACCATATCTCTCTCATCACAGAACTGGTCTTGAAATATACCCGTCCACAATATACCCATTTATGTTTGATGTCATTGTTCCCATAGGAAGTAGTTTCAAAGCTCATTTAACTGAAGCTGCAGGATTTTCCTGTTGATGGTTACTTTTAGGATTTTTTTTTTATTACTACCTTACCTGTGTCCCTCTCTAATTTCAGAAATGTTAAAGTTACAGTACAGAAATTGATGACTTCTGGAAAGCAGTAGCATGATAAATCTCCCAGATTTCCATCATCTTAGATTAAAATGTCCACTAACTGCTACAGATCAGCTTCTCTTAGCCAAATAGCCTGATAACAACTACTGTATAGTGTTTTGCCAGGAGAAAAGTGACTGGCATGATAATCTTTCAAAGGCAAAACACATGGCTATTATATCTGCCCCGACCCCATATTTCCATGATAAGCTGTAGTTGAAAGATATCTATATTAATTTTTTTCCACTTCCTAATCTGTTATATGGACAACTGATTTTAGGGTGGGGGCGGAAAGAATATGAATTCTATGTCCTCAGTTCAAATGTGTTCTAGGAAATGCAGCTGTAATATGAATAAAGAAGAATATTTGTACCTCAGGGTTCAAATGGTCACTCCTTGGTACTTTCCAAGCTTGGCTGTGTAGAAAGGGAACTTCATGAGGACAATGGTGTCACCCAGAAAGGAAAAAATCCCAAAGGGAACATCAGGCCAGCCATAAAACAAACTTGCATAGGAAAAGAAATCTAATAAAAGAAATTGAAAGGAGCCCCCTAGACAAAAGCCAAGTAATTAAGAACGTACCAAATGAGCCAAACAGACAGGAATTACAAATAGAAGATTATGACAAAAAAGCCATTAAAACTAAAAGAGATTAGAGAAAAAAACCAATAATACAAACAAGCTGCCCCGCAGAGTTTATTTTCGCGCCTCGCTAAGTTTGCCTTCTGGCGAAAAAAATAAACTCTGATGGGATTTTAATGTCTAAACCTTAAACATTAAACACTAAACGAACATTTATACACAAAGGGAGAAAAAAGGTATAAAAAACTGGGAACTTACCATTCAAAGTTAGCTAGCTAGCCCCAGGAACGCAGGCATGCTGTTTCTAGCCTTCCTGAAAATAAAAAGATCCAGCTTTCAAGCAGTTGTCTGTATCCTTGCGCCAGAGCTCTCCCAGCGGGAAAATTTGAACCCTCAGAGAAATGCACTTTCAGCCTTTCTACAGCTGTTTTTTTTTTTTTTTTGCAGATGCAGTGCTGATAATGTTACCTAGTCTGGTAATGAAACATTTGCAAGAAAACATCCAGGTTCAGAGAGCACCATGTAACCAGAGAGGTCCATTACAAGGACCCCATGTAATACGCTTCAGCATATTATCGCTTTGGCCTTAGCTCCATAGGAATTGTGATCACTTGAAACTCCTAAAAGCCAGCAAACTTGCTTAAATAGAAAAGATATATTTTTGAACAAATTGGTGCACAAGCATGAAAGAGTTTAGAAAGAAGTGTGATCCAAGTCAGGCAAAGCTAAACTACTCAATGACATTTATCTTTCTCTGACTCATCTTTGATCACCCTTTTCATTACACATTGTCCTTGAAAACTACATTTCAATTCTTTCTCTTCTGTGCATAAGGTATGCCAACATTACTAAATCAGACATTTTTTTCTTTCTATAATCCTATTCCATGTGGATTATTAGATTCCCATTTCTACGCAATTCTTTTTTTGAACGAATTGCAAATGTCTAATCTAATCAACATTTTCTTTTCCAAAATCCTATGTTTCAAGGACTCAGCCTAACACAGCAGTGACTGGTGTCATAATTTTTAATGTATTAATTCTTACATTTTTTTTCCCTAAACAATTTCTAGAAAAACATAAAACAATGCTGATTAGAATATATTTATTTTTGATGCAGTGATTGTTTTTGAATAGAGAGTTCTTCATTTATTTATTTTCATAGTTGGAATATTCTTTGTTGTTACTTTAGTAGTTTGTGAAAAATCTCTTTGGTATCTTTCTCAGCCATACCTACTGCGTTTACCTAAAAAGACGATGACTCCAAATTTAAGGAGTCATCTCCAGAAAAGATTAAACAAGAAAACAATTCTCATTTAGTGTACATTCAGTGAATTTCAGATCCTAATTTTCTCTTCAGATAAATGCAAAGGATAACAAGCAGACTTTCCCTCCCCACCCCACCCCCCCAAAAAAAATTCCAGTGAAAATTCCGGAGACTTGAGCCACAATTGAGAAAGTGCTGCTGTTCGTGTAACCAACTATGGTTCATTATTTAAGAGAAACACAGAAGATGAGAGGGAGAAAAAATATGTGGAAATAATATCAAAGAACCCCCTAAAGGTGTTATAAAGAGTCTCTTGGATTGAGCCTGGAGATCAAATTATTTATTACAGCTTTGCCAATCATTTGAAAGGGTTTCAGAATATTAGCCCATATCCAAGCACTATGTTTAGGACTATGAAAATGGATATTGCTTTTTATTCTAAAGTAGCTGAGCAGGATGGAACCTATCAGCTTTCAGTACCATTGACCATGGTATCCTTTTGGGCTGACTCAGGGAATTTGGAGGGGGTGGCACAATTTTGTGCTGCTTCACCTCCTTTCTCCAAGGCTGCTTAGATTGCATCAACATGCAATCCATGTTGATAGGGACTGAGAGGTCCAGTTCATGGTCTCTGCTTTGTAGGGTGCCACAGGGCTTGATATTTTATCTGTACCTTTTAATATCTGCACAAACCACTGAATGAGATCAGTATGCTGATAACCCAGCTATAGTCTTCGACTTAAAGCCACAATTAAGTGGCTTTAACATTAACATAAATTAACATTTATGTTGCTAAGTGAAATATTTGTTAAGTGATTCTTTTTCCCATTTTATGACCTTTCTTGCCACAGTTGTTGAATGGATCACTGCAGTTGTTAAATTTGTAACATGGCTGTTAAATGAAACTGGCCTCCCCAATTGACTTTGCTTGTCAGAAGTTCACAAAAGCTGTTCACATGAGCCTTAGCCCCTGCAACTGTCATAAATACAAGTCAGTTGCCAAATGTTTGAATTGTGATCATGTGACCATGGGGATACTGCAACAGTTGTTAGTGTGAAAAATGTTCATGTCACATTTTTCAGTGCCATTGCAACTTTGGTCACTAAATGAACTGTTGTAAGTTGAGAACTACCTGTATATCTTCCAAGTAGACAGGCTGTTTGGATTTCAGCCAGGTGAAGAGAATGCTGCTATGAACATTCTTTTGTGCTGTCTGGAGATTGTGAAGTTCTGGATGGGGAACAACAGACTTCAGCTGAACCCTGGTAAGATGGAGTGGCTGTGAGTGTGTTATATTTGCTTTTGTATGGGGTTGCCCGACTCCAGACAGATCCACTGCATAATTTGGAGGTCCTCCTGGACACGTGGCTCCTGCTCAAAGATCAAGTGACAGCCATGACTAGGAGGCCCTTTGCTTAACTTTGTGTGGTGCGCAGTTATGCCCTTTCCTAAATAGGGAGATTCTCTGCTTGGTAAATCATATTCTGGTCATTCTCCTGTTTGGATTATTGCAATGTACTCTACATGGGACTACACTTGTATCTGGAAGGTTCCGCTGGTGCAGAATTTGGCCATGTAGACAATTTTGGGAGCATGTAACACCTTTGCTTCACAAACTGCGTTGGATACCAGTTTGTTCTGGGTTCAATTCAAGGTGTTGGTTGTGACCTTTAAAGCCCTACATGGCATGAGGCCAGGCTGCCTATAGAACCATCTTTATCCCATTTCATCTGTCCATCCCACCCGGCCAGTCAGGAAAAATTGGACCTTCCAGACCTAGTTCTGCACTTTAGCCACCATTCCACACTACTCATCTTCATAAAACATACATTGAAATGTAGCTAGAATATTGGTTTGAAGTTTTACTGCACTGCTCTATTTCCTGGAATGGAATGGAGAAAGGAACGGAAAGGGAAAGGGACAGGAAAGGAAGCTTATTAAAAATAAGAAAAATACATTGTTAATTTTAGTTTATATTTTCTCATTTCAGTTTACCTGTGCAAGGATATTATTGTCCATTCTTAGTAACTGTTTCAAAGCATGAAATGATTGCAGAATAAAAAATAACATTCCCCAAGATTAAATCTCATGAAAACTAAACTATTTCACCACAATATGATACAAAAACTTATAGAATCTCTGCAAAATGGTTCAATATTATGAACAGGAAAGTTAAATAAGTGATGTAAAATTGTATATTTGATCATGGATCCAAATGAAAACACAAAACCAAATCAAGAGAAATATTTTTGAAATTTGGCTGATGATCATACAAACCAAAGAGTGGGGAAGGAGGAAATGGCAAGGCTAGCTGTAATCTCTCAACAAACCACTATTGAGTTCTATCCCTTGTTCTTCTTAGGTTTTCTTCAGCTACCACTTGACCAATAGCTTAAGGCCCTGTCACACTGCCCAACGGATGCAAAACGTGAGTAAAAAGGACACAACGGATGAGAAAAATGTTCCATCCATTGTTATCCACTCTCAAAAGGGGCAAAAATTTGCATAACCGGAGCGGATAACACGGAAAGGAACGGACGCGGGGAGGACGCAGAGTGGATGGAAAATGGATGCGGAACGGAAGCCTAGCGGATGGAAGCAGATGGGAGCGAATGACACATCCACTAGGCTTCCGGGGGACCTCAGCAAAGCGGACGTGGAATGGATACAGCGGATGCACAGCGGATGCACAGCGGATGAAGCGGATGCACAGCGGATGCACAGCGGATGCACAGCGGAAGCCGAACGGATGCCTAGCGTTAATTGCGCATGCGGGGAGGATGCATTGCGTAAGCCCCGCGGATATAAGGGAAGCAGCTCGGAAGGAGGTCACCATTCAGAGGAAAGACCTGCTGCCGGATGGATTGACAGCCTTCCCTTCCCTGCCCTGCCTGCATGCCTGCCTGCAAGCCTTGCTGAAAGCCTTGCTGCCAGCCTTGCTGGCTGCCTGCCTGCCAGCCTTGCTTCCAGCCAGTCTGCCTGCCAACCTTGCTGTCTGCCTTCCTGCTAACCTTGGTGCCTGCCTCCCTGCCAGCCTTCCTGCCAGCCTTGGTTCCTGACTGCCTGCCAGCCTGCCTGCCACCTTCCTGCCAGCCTTGGTGCCTGCCTGCCTGCCAGCCTTGGTGCCTGCCTGCCTGCCAGCCTTGGTGCCTGTCTGCCTGCCAGCCTTCCTGCAAGCCTTGGTGCCTGCCTCCCTGCCAGGCTTCCTGCCAGCCTTGGTGCCTGCCTCCCTGCCACCCTTCCCGCCAGCCTTGGTTCCTGCCAGCCTCCCTGCCAGCCAGCAACCCCACAACCATGCGGAAGCACAGCAAGCCTCAGCCATCTGCTGCCAGCCCTTGCAGGAGGGACAGGGCTACCATCCCGCACCCTGGCCCTCACTCTGGTTCTGCTGGGGCTTCTGCAGCACGGGCTCGCTCTTCTGGGGCTGGGGCTTCTGCTGCTTCTGCTTCTGGAGGAGCTGATGACAAGCACTCCAGCACCAGCCACCTCCACAGCACCTGGACCCTTCACCCCTGAGACTGAGCGACCAAGAGGAGTGCCAGAGACTCATTTTTGTTTTATAGCTTGTTGTTAATAAAGTCTATGTTTGATTCATACACTTGCTTCATTTCTTTTTTTTAATAAAGTCTTGCTGGAAACTTTTAGAAATGGTTTAAGCCTTTGCATGCTTGTGGGATGGGTTAAGATAGCAGTGGGATGGGTTAAGATAGCAGTGGGATGGGTTAAGATAGCAGTGGGATGGGTTGAGATAGCAGTGGGATGGGCAGGCATACCTTTGAGTTGGGTAATAGCTGTGGGATAGATAAACCTCCAGTGCAAGCATATTGGGACTGGATGGTCCACCCTCCCAGGTGCCACACCTATGGCCCTTTATTATCAATAACAATGTAATCAATCATCCACACATGTCAACATAAACACAACTCTTTATTAAATGCCCTGTTCATTGTAGGCCCACCCAACATACATGGCCCAGTCTCATCCGTGTGATGAGACAGCCTCAAGGAAGCATCCATTAATCATCTATCATCCTGTCTTGCCACTCTACTGCTCCAGCTGGGGAGTTGCACCAGTGTTTCAGGAGGTTGCGCTGCTTCTTCCCTTCACTTGAGGCACTGTTGGGGCCTTGCATATCCTCATTGGCTATCAGGTTTCGCCCTTGCCTCCATTCCCCAGGCTCCATGTCCCCATTGCCTTGCTGGAGGTCCACGAGCCTGTTCTGCAAGACTGGGTGCGGGTGCGCATGTGATTGTGCAGGATGCAGCAAGCTTCCATGATCGTCCTCACGGTCTCTGGGCGATGCTGCATGATGGTGAGAAGTACCTGGAACCTGTTGGCCTGGATGCCAAAGGCATTCTCCACCACCCGCCTTGCCCTGGACAGCCTGTAGTTGAAGATCCTCTCTTCACCGGTGAGGTATTTGGAGGGGTAGGGCTTCATGAGGTAGGTTCTGAGGGAGAAGGCGTCATCCCCCACGATGAAGTAGGGCACATCTTGCGTGTCGTTGGGCAGGGGTTCTGAATCTGGGAAGCCCACAATGAGGTTGCGTTCCAGCCCACCCTTGAGGTCACTTGTGTTGTATACCTGGGCATCTGAAGATGAGCCGTTGCCTGAAGCATCGATGTACATGAACTTGTAGTCAGCATCGACCATGGCGAAGAGGATGATGCTGAAGAAACTCTTGTAGTTGTGATAAGAGGACCCTGAGTTGGCTGGCACTTTGCAGGCCACGTGCTTGCCATCGATGGCTCCAATGGTGTGGGGGAAGTTCCACCTCTGATACCACTGCTCTGCAACTTTCTTCCATCCTTCTTCAGTGGAGTGGCACTGGAGGAGCTCCTCCTTGTATTCTTCGATGATGGCCTGCACCACTTCTCTGACCATAATGCTGATGGTGTTGTGTGGCACCCTCCAGCCATACTGCATTCTCCTGTAGGTGGTCCCTGAGGCCAGGTGGCGCAGAGTGAGTGCCACCTTGAGCCCAGGTTCCAGGCTGGGCTGGAAGTTGGTGTTTGCCTTGGTCAACCTGGGTGTCAGCCGCTGCACAACTTCATCAAACATGGCTGGAGTCATCCTCATGAAGTTCTGGAATGCCCGAGTGTCTTCGTTCCTGACCTCCACCATCAGCTTGTTGTACAGTCCATCCTCTGCTCTTCTGGTGAACCATCTTCGTACCCAGACGCTTCTTGGCCGCCTCTTTTTCTTCCCGTAGTAGAGTTCACAGAGCCTGTAGATGGCTTCGCACTGTTGCAGAAGGATGGTGGCTGCCAAAAGGACTTTGTTACGATCCACGATGGACATGACTGGATGCTGTGGAAGAGGAAGAGTCAGATGAAGGCTGCAGAGGTCTGCACCGCGGGGCTGCTGTTCTGAAAGTGAGATCCAGATGAGTTGCTCCCCCTTTTTATGAGTAGTATAGGTGTCCCTCTGCGAACGTTTTTTCCATTTTAAATGCTTTGTTTCCGTGCTGCATCTGTTCTGCATCCATTCTGCATCCGTTCTGCGTCCGTTCCGCTTCCTCCCTGCATCCGAGTGGATGCGAGTTGCGCGGATGTGGAAAGGATGCCTAGCGGATATAGCGGATGCGTAACGGATGCAGAACGGATGCCTAGCGGATGCCTAGCGGATGCAGAACGGACGAATTGGATACATTTTCCGCGCAAAGGTTTTGAGCAGCTCAAAACTTTCTGAGCGGATGAAACATCCATAAACGGATGCTGGACGGATAGAGAGGAAGCAAAACGTATGCAGTGAGTACAGAACGGATACACCGCGTTAACCAACGGATGGCAAGCTTTTTTGTCCATTTTACATCCTCTTTGCATCCTTTGGTGCAGTGTGACAGGGGCTTTTACTTTGATCTTGTGTTTCTGATCCGCATAGTCTCTCGCAATTTGCTTCCTGGTAACTTCCAAACTATAACATCCTTTATTTGATATTATTTACAGGATTTATAGAAGCAGGCCCAGTATAATTAGGTATCATTCATGCAGTGTTTCTGAAGATCTATTCTTGCCTCTTTTCTCATACTCAAAATTGCTATTGTTCTACATACTCTTTCACTAAAGTAATGCTTCATATTGGATTACAGCAATAAAATTACAGTGGTTGGAATCTAATCTTCAGCATTTTGGGGGGAACACTTATTTGTTTCTTAAAGTCCTGGAGCACAAGAAAAGGCTTTGCAAAGGGTCCATCACTCTTAAGCAAAGTGGAAGAAACTTCTCAGCCACTGTGTAGATTTGAAGAAGTAAAGCAGTTTTAGATCTCATTTACTCTATAAAGTGGTTCATGTTTTCTGTAAGGGCGCAACCCACAAATATGCTCTGATAGAAATTTCTGGTAGAAAACTGTACAGCACAGTAAGCCTAAGCAATATCTCCCATTCAGAAACATAGCTTATTCTTCAAGCTGATAGAAAAATAAGTTAGAAGGATTTAAAATGAATAATACTGTATATACAGACTTTTAAAATCTCTGAACACTGAAAAACTCTGCCTTCTCCTGAAGCTTCTGCATATGTATGATCTACAATGGGTAGGGTATACATTTAATACATCATAATCCTGCTTATTTTGTAGCTGTGACATCTTCCAAACTGATACTGGGTACTTAAGGCCACAGAAGGGATGCCATTAAGTCTCTCTGTGCACCTTATGAGCAGCCTTTTACTTGGCCCTGCAACCATGTCTGGCTGGGAGATTCTGTATGTTGAAGTTCACACATCTTGAACTTACAGAGGTTGAGATACACTATTTTAAAGAATAGTGTGATTTCCCCACATATATACCTCTTTATTGAATCAAAATAGAGCTTAGGTATGATAGCAGAGCAAGTTGTGCTGGCATATTTTTCAGATGACTCATGGAAAGAATGCCCATTTCCAGGGCAATGAGGAAGAGTCTTTAGTGAACTCAATATGACCTTTGCATCTTAAATGGATGTCCCACTTGGGACAAAAAATATTCTAAAGAGAGAATTTTGAAATTGAAACAACCTGTCCACTTGGAAGAGGACTTAATTAGTTGGTGGCAGTGTATGTGAACGAAGAGATAGAGAAAAAGAGATGTCTAGTATTCTTTGGAAAATATTTCACTGCTGAGCTGCTGTAGCAGGCCAGAAATCAACTTACCTCACCTAAGCAAGAATTGGCAGAGAAGACAATGATAATTGTGGGAGAAAAGTACCGTAGGCTGCTGAGAGTCACTTTCATGAGATGGGCAGCCATATAAATTTAATAAGTAAATGAACAACAAAAGGATATATAAATACATATCTTCCAAAGATGTAGCCAACAGACCTTGCTGATATTGGAGCACTCAGATCTGAAATTTGCCCTATCTGACCTTAGATCTACAAAAAGCTGCAAACTACTCAGTAAAGTGTTTGAGACTGATTTTCTAAAGCAGTATGTCATATGAAAATATGATCCATAAGGTTTTTCATTTCTTCATCCACTTTTCCTTCCCCAGTGTACAATGCCTCCTAAAATATGTGTCATTGTTCCTCACATGGCCTAATGATAGGGAGTGGAGAAGGAGAAGTAGCTTTCCAGTTTTCATCCCAAATCCCCAGATCATACTCTTTTGAAGGTTAAATCTGCTTTGCCATTTCTCAATTAACTTGTTTCCTCAGGTGTGATGAGGGCAGGTCTGTTGTCAGTGCTGAAGTCTCAGTCATCAACATGTGCCCCTGGTCTTTGCCTCAAGCAGCTTTTATGTAGTGACTGTTCATCTGTTATGATTAACTGAGGTGGAAGATGAGCAAGCTCATACTTTCAAAGGGAATAGAAACTCTACTTGACCAAGAACTTTTTTCCATATTCATCTTTGGTGTGGGAAGTTTTGATGTGACATTTCTGTAACCGCTATCACAATTAAAGTAACTATAGCCTGAAAAAAGGAGACTATCAACCTATAAAGAAGTCTTTGTACAGTAAGCAGCAGCCTATAATTAATTATAATTATGAAGAACTGGCTGTTCCCTTAATCTTTGGTATCAAGTTTGGTCAAAAAATGTATGGTCAGATATTCAAACCATGCCATTTTCTTTCAAGTTCTTCCAACATTTCAATCCCAGGTATAATACATCTTCTATTTAAAAAAAAAACACTTCAAGCTTTGTATTTTCTTTTTCTTCTGTAAGATAGCATCCCCCCTCCTTTTCTTACCCTTCAGCTTTGGCATGAAGGAAGCTTTTTAAAAGAAATACAAGACTGATTTCTCTTATTGATATTCACTTATTTCTTTCAGGAATAGAGAGGAGAGGTGGGAGAGAGGAGGAGAAGGGAGGAGAAAGGCGAAAGAGAGAGAGTGTGTGTGTGTGTGTGTGTGTGTGAGAGAGAGAGAGAGAGAGAGAGAGACCTTATAAACTTTCTAAGCTGAACATCTAATTATCATGGGATAGAGCCTACTAAATCTATTTTTATGTTGTGCCAAATTATTTCTGTCTTTCAGACATGTATGGTCAGGAGATTAAGGGATGCAAAATGTGAAATACAGTATAATCCACAAGATATTAAAGTCAACTGTAACTCATTGGACTTAGCATTTCACATTTATGTACAGTGGTTTATATGCTTATTGAACTTTTTTATTATCTTTCTTCCTGACCTATAAAGTAAAATATGGTAAAGATTCCTCATTCCATGTCAGATATACACCATTATTGTTATTTCCTTCTTTCCTTCCTCCCTCCCTTTCTTCCTCTTTTTTATTATTTGGCATTGAAAAGTGACAGCCAATTGAAAAATCTAGAGTTTTTTAAAACTGTTTTAAAGATGAAGACACAAGTGACCAATATTAAAGGATATGAGTTAGAAATAAACAATCTGTTCTAATCTCATCAGTTGTATTATACAGCAACTTTATCATTTTCGAGTACAGATCAACTCAGGCCTATGTTGTTATGGACCAACACAGAGGGTTGCTGTTCAGATTACTGTTTTAGTCCAACACAGAGGGCACAAGCTTGAGGAGATAATATATACAATATATACACTACAGGGTAGGCAATATAATTCTGACACATGTTTTTGTCTTAAACTTTATTATAAATAATTCAATATAAATGTGTTTGCAATATTGATAATCTTTTTCATTATGTACAGACAAATCATAATAAAGAACATTTGACATGTGCTCTTTTCAGTTAAAATAATTTTCAGGTGGAGAATAAGTGAGGGCATATGTAAAAATCATAATGAAAAAAATTTTTTTTTAACCTGTAATTTTCATTTTCCAAAGTATTCACTTTCCCGTATTTCTAAGTCATACTTATCAAATGGAATCAATTATCATTTGAAAGAGGAAAGCTTCAGTTCAGTAGGAACAAATGCCATCTGTAAACGGTCCCTTCAGGCAATGTTGGTGAAAAGGTTCAATGAATTGAAGTTAGCAAGTTTGCTTTTGTGCAACTTTTATTTAAAAGGCATTTCAAATGTTTCCAATAGAAAATTAGTCTCTTAGCATTTTTTTTGACCGTAGATGACTGTCCTTATTGGGTGGTACTAAGTGGTATATCTTTACTATACAAGCTTTGTTTGAAGAATCTGTCTATTTCAACAGTGTAGATGTAGTCCAGATGTAGAAACTTCAAAATTTGGGACACTAAAGGAAATGATTAACTTTGATTAATCTTTCTTTTGAGAAACCTTTTATATGAAATTATATTGCATAATTTAGCTATTTGATGAACAAATAAACTGTTCTTCAATATATGTCAGAAAGTAAAATATGACTAAGAACTCATCATGCATTCATGTGTACTTGGAAACTGATACACTGGATCTATGTAAAATAAAACAAGTGCACAATGTACGAAAGTCCCTAATTATATGCTTTTACAGTCACATTTTTTAAAGAAAGTCTGGTTTAATATTACTGGTTTACAGCAATATAGGTTGGCTAAAACACCACAAAGTTGAGAAATCAGAAATTTATGCCTTAACAGATGTACCTCATGATCACAGTGTCATGCAAAATGTCAGTTCTTATATGCATCATGGTTCTGGCTTAAATAGTACTCCTCAAATGAGGACGAAGACCAGAAGAAATGTTTCTAAACTCCCTGCCACAGCTATCACCTGCAAACATAGAAGAAGTTAGGGGGTTAAGAGCTAATTCTAGACTGCAAAGTTGCTCTTTGGAAAGGATTCCAACCCATACAAAATAGGCTTCACCTCAACTACTGTTCTCTCTTCACCAGTAGGATTTCTCTGTCTGGTGTAAACCTCCACTAAAGCAATCAAGGTATTTTCAATACAAAAGTCCAACACATATGAGTCCATATAATTTAATCCGGATGTATCAAAAGCTGAAAGTCCACCAACTTCTCAATCACCTTATTCAGGAATGGAATAAAGACTGCTGTATAATTACAAAAAAAAAACAAAAAACCCGGGGTGTCTATGGAAATTCTCAATCATCCAACTCATCGTTGTCCACAGGTGCTTTTTTCAAAAGACAACTGGACTTTCTTTCTTTTTTCTTAGAAAATGTTTTGCTTCATTCATATATATATTTCCTCCGGGTATTATCCCACGTCATTGTAGTTCTGTTAAAGTTGTAGCAACGTTTCAGCAGAATCTCATCTGCCATCCTCAGGCTTCTGTATAGAGTTAGTTCCTGGTTTCAAATTTGAGGCTGGTCCATTCTGATTGGCTGGGAGCCTGGATCTGTGTTCATTGGACTTGGAGTTTGATTGATTGGTGTTTCTGGATTCTTCTCTCTGTTTTGTGGCTTTGATTGGCAGTAGAATCCAGTGCAGTAGAATCCATGTGCAGTAGAATCCAGCCTAACCAAATTAATTACAGATGAAGCTGACAGAATAAGACACCAGGTTACTCACATCTTAT
>BLBF01000006.1:60198658-60242393 GCA_015471245.1 Laticauda colubrina
GAGAGAGAGCAAGCCGTAGTCTTGCTACTTTTATATTGTTTTCTTAATCACTCCTTTAATTGCTATTTCACAGTTAAAGCTGCATACACTCTAACATATACTAACTATGATTCATAGTTATTATTTCACCTAAACCAGTTAGGGTAAACAATGTTATCCCTAACACACCCTAACTAGGTTGCATCTACTGACCAGTATTGGCTGGCTGTGCAATACAATGGCATGGTTTCATTGTTTTCAATGAAGATTTTCAAGATGGTATGTTTATATCATTTGCTTAATGTCTGGATGAGTCCAATCTTAGGTAATAAAGCACTTTACTTTGGTGATCCTTTGAGTAAGAAATCCCTTTGGAATTATACCTTGATTAACCCATTTGGTATATCCAATAGTTTGCAGACACACAAAAGACTGTTCTGGAACCTTGAGTAAACTAGAACTGGTCCTTCTAGTTACAGCTAGGACTACACTGATGCAAACTGTGGCTGCTTCACAGGTCTGGTTTGAAACTCTCTGCAGTTGTTTAGGAGGAAGGATAATTTAAAACTAAAATTATAACCACAAAAAGAAGAGCAGAAAGCAAAAGAATTACTTACAGTTTTATTTTGGTCATTCTGGGAATGGATTGACGTTAGGGAAACTAATTGGGTCTGCAAGAGCCACCTTGGCCAATTCTTTGCAAAAAGTGTTCCATCTCCACCTCTTCTCAGCAATTCTGCCCGCATATTTTAGTCACCCAGGCAGCTTTCCAGGAAGATGTCAGCATATCATTCATCTGAGCCCAAAATAGGGACTTCCTACTTGCATAAGTAATTATCCTAAACTCTTGCTCTCAAGACAGCAAATTTTGAATTTGTAAATTAGTTACCCTTATCTTCCAATAAATCAGCAACATTTAAACTAAAGCTATTGCTAATATTTTCCACTGACATCAATGAGAATGAAATATAATTAATTGGATCCAGTGTTCAGTTTGTAATCAAGATGAAGATGATGTAATCAAAGTAATTTCTCTGTGTCTTCTAATTTTCTTCCAGAGCAGAACAAAAATTCCTCTTCCTGTGAAGGCTTTTCCAGTTCTTTATTCTGATTTTCTCCAGGAGCAAAATAAGCCCCTTCTAGTGAAGTCTTCCCTGTGTTTATTCCCCTGGACTGAAGCAAAATCATCTGGTGGCAGGCTTTAAGTAACAATCCCACACTTATTTTACTCCGTGCATGGCCCACCCACTATTTAATTTACCACTTCTGTCTGTGCCTCTTTCCCAAACTATATACTTTTCTCCCTCTCCCCTCTCTCATACACACTCACACACACACACACAGGTCCATGGTAAACTTGTCTTCCATGAAACCAGTCCCTGATGCCAGAAAGTTTGGGGGAGGGACAACTTAGCTCTGATCCTAAACCAGGGGTCCCCAAACTTGTCAACTTTAAGACTTGTGGACTGAGGAATTCTAGGAATTGAAGTCCACAGGTCTTAAAGTTGACAAGTTTGGAGACCTCTGTCCTAAACACTAAAGCTGTTGCATATAAAAAAACAGAGGAGCTCTGATCAACTTTCACAGCATAATTTAAGATCTGAATGGAGGTCGCGGGAAAGGTGTCAGAATAACACTTAGAAGGCACCTTGGGGAAACCCTATACCATTTCAGAGAAATGGCTGTCCAGTCTTTTCTTAAAAACCTCCAGTGTTGGAGCACCCAGAACTTCTGGAGGCAAGCAGGTCCACTGGTTAATTGTTCACACGGTCAGGAAGTTTCTTCTTAGTTTTAGGTTGCTTCTCTCTTTGTTCAGTTTCCATCCATTGCTTCTTGTTTTGTCTTCTGCTTCTTTGGAAAGTACATTCCCCCCCCCCTTCTTTCTGGCAGCCCCTTAAAAGCCTGTTGCCTATCACCCTCTTTGGCAAAGCATGTGAGCCATTTCTTCCTTTCAGTGGTCCATGAGAGTACTGTATATCTCTAGCACGTAGATAATAAAGTCAAAAAAAGGTGAACAACATTTTTACAGAACTATACATACGTTGAGGCCGGGTGTGACAAGGAATGGCTGGGAGGGGAGAGGCCAGGTGAGGCACCCCTTGATGTGAGTGACATTGAGTTGGGTCATGCCCACCCAGTCACATGACCATCAAGCCACATCCACAAATTAAGCTATGTCCACAGAACCGGTTGTTAAGAAATTTGAATCCCACCCTTGGGCTTAGTAATGTTTCTTGGCTAGCTGAATATGATAACAATTGCCAAGGATCCTACTTTGTACAGAAAGAAGTAGCACCTTTTCTATCTTGATTGAACACAAAAATCTAAGCAGCTAACACTGGGATTAAATACTGCCTTCCCAGGACTATGTACTAGCCTGAGATATTAAGGATAATGTCAAACTACTCCACATTAATTCTAAGACAAAAGCATGAATTGACCATTAACATGATTTAACTCAAGGAAGATTTTACTGTTATTTTTCATTCCAGACAAGTTCCCATATAGATCTTACTTATTTAATATCTGACTCTATAAAAGTTATAGAGACTAGCAAAATTGTCAGAAATTTATTCTTGTAATATTGTAATATACATTATTTAAAGAGCTATTATTAACTAGACTGTTTATATATTTTACAATAAAGGTTTACCCTGTCCAGTCATGTCCAACTTTAGGTGGTGGTGTTCATCTCCGTTTCTTAGCCAAGGAAGCCAGCATTGTCTGAAACCTTTTCCATGACCAGTTGCCCAGCATGACTATACACTGAAGTGCACAGAACACTGCTACCTTCCCACTGCAGTGGTACCTATTTATCTACTTTCATTTGCTTGCTTTCAAACTGTTAAATTTTTAAGAGCTGGGGCAAGTAACAGGAGATTACTTCATCATGCAATGCTTGTGTCTCAAACCTAGGCTGTCAGCTCAGTGTCTTTAACCATTGAGCCATTACACTCCCCACATGTGTACTTTCTGTGTATTCATGTCTGTGTGTATATATACACACAAACATGCACATATATATTAATTTGTTTTCAATTACATTTCTTTCAGATTTGATATACTACTTCATATAGTAGTATTTCATATGATGTAGTTCAGGTTTCAATGCATTTATGCAAATAATAAACCTATTCAGCAAAGGTGAATTGGTTTTGATTTTGATGAATTTTATATTTTTCTGACCATAAATTTAAAATCTGAAAATAATAAACATTTCTGATACACATTTCCAATCCAGATTTTTTGCACTATTTTCATAATGCACACATTTTTGCTGATAATTTCGATATCAATGTATTTTTCTGTATTATATTTCTATAATTCCTCTCAAAAAATGTATTTGATTTCATTTGTATTTAGTTTGTTGTTCTTCTTACACATTGAAAATTGCAGTGTCCTCGGTGAAAAATTTGAATTAGATTTTAGGGCCTCAAGTTTAATTATACGTTTCCAGTAAGGTTTAGATTATAGTTTAAAAATGCATATAAAACAAATAAATTCCACTTATGACTCCCAGGTACAGTATACAGGTGATATAAGCTGTGTTGCTTATAACAAAAAGGATGACTTTAAAAAAATAAAATAATTAAAATGAATAACATAACAAGTAACTTTAAAGGGTGATCTGAACTGATCTCTATAGATGTTGATAAAAAATATATAAATAAAAAATCCATACTTAATAATTTTCAACTTCTTTTGAGTTGCAAAAAATAATACATTTTTGAAAACTTGTGTTTTTCTTTGACCAACACTCAAATAAAATCCTCAAAAATATTCTTCCTGTTTAGTCTGGACATGACACGAACCTTTGAATTTCATTAAAAGATTGTGTATGGCTGAAAGTTGAGATTGTTTAAACTTTTTTTTTTTAATTGATCAGTGTTTAAACAACATTAGAATTGATTTCAGCTGGAGTGGAAAAGAAATATGTTTCTACCAAGGGCATTTACCCTAAATTGGCAATTGGTCACAATCAAACTTGGACTTATTGTTGGCAAACTATGTGAGGCCTAGAAAGATGAGCAGTAGACAATTTGTTATATTTGCTTGAGAGAACCTGTTTTCTTATGCAGCCAATAGCTTCGTGTACTCTTTGAAGTCAGAAGTCCTGCTGCAGCTGTAGTAACTGCCTCATGCTTATCTGGCTGCTTGTCCAGTCACTTCCCTGCAATCCTCCCACACTTGGTCTTGCTGCTCAGAGCTACCAGCCATCCCTGGACATCCTGCCAACTCCCCACCCCACCCCAGTGTACCTGGGACTAGCTCATCCTCCTTTGAGCTTGCATCTGGATAGGCATCTGAGGAAGCACACAAGGAAGCCAGCACAGGAACCAGCATAATATTGGTTGGTGATTATTACAAATGAACCAGCAATTCATTTATTTAGTTTTGAAAGACTGGGATCAGAAAGACCAGACATTCTGATTAAATTAATACCTACTTGCTATTGAAGTAAAATAATTCAAAAACATTTATTTATTTATGAAGTGATCAGAAGTAGACTTAAGAGAGAAGCATTAAAACTAATCAAAACATTCCACAGTAACTCAGAACAGAACAGACACAATAGAAATATAATGATTCACAACAGAGATTTCATATCTTTATGGATTTCTGATCTCAGAATAATGGCTGGATAGTGCTTTAACTCAGTAGGTCCAAGGTCTGACACAAAAGGTCTAGAAGGAAGAGCAGTAGCTTTATCAATCAGATATAAGGCTAAGTTCACACACTGGGAACATGATATTTTGGATAAATTGGGTGATTTTATTTGATTTATTGAAAATTGTATTGGCTGCAAAGTGGTTAACCACATATTTTTTCCTTAAAAAATGAAAATATGAGATTTCAGTTAAAAGTACAATAAAATAAATACATAATCTGGAAAAATAATAACTTGCCATACCAAGGTTTTAAACAAAATGTGATAACATTTGGATATTATTCTGTTCAAGTAATGAGCCAATTCAGTTTTAACTTTCCCATTTGTCTTTAGAAAAAAGCCAGTCACAAGAAAAAATAAAGCTGCTTAACTATATTCAGATCTCATTCATGCTTCATTTATCTACCGGCTGGAGCAATGATGGTGAATCTTTTGGTCTCAGCATTGTTACAGCAGTGGTGGGATTCAATTTTATTTTTCTACTGGTTCTGTGGGCGTGGTTTGGTGGGCATGCCAGGGGAATAATACTGTAAAATCTCCAGTCAGAGGTAGTATTTGCCGGTTCTCCAAACTACTCAAAATTTCCACTACCAATTCTCCAGAACTGGTCAGAACCTGCTGAATACCACCTCTGTATTTACAGGCATTATGTCTACCTTAAGCCCATGTCACACAGCACCAATGGATGGAAAGAGGATGTAAAATGGAGAGAAACACTTGCCATCCGTTGGTTAATGTGATGCATCCGTTCTGTACTCACTGCGTCCATTTTTCATACTCGCTATCTGTCCAGCATCTGTCTACTGAGATTTCATCCGTTCAAAAAGTTTTGAGCTACACAAAACTTTTTGAGCAGATAAAGTATCCAACGCGTCCATTCTACATCCGCTACGCATACGGGGAACATCCATTATACGTCCATCGTCATCTGCTACGCATCCACTATATCCGCTAGGCATCCGCTGCGCATCTGCGCAACTCACATCCGCTCCAGCGGAAAACGGACACAGGGAGAAAGCGAAACGGAATGGAACGGACACCCAGCGTTAGTAGCACGGACATAAAAAAGGATGAAAGTGGATGCAGCTTGGATTTAAAGCATTAAAACAGAAAAAACGTTCGTATAGGGGACGTATCTCGGATATTTAGGATGTCTGCAGGATGTCTAGAGGATGCAGAAGGACACCGAGTGGAAAAATGACATTTTCTATAAAAAGGTGGAGAAATCACCTGGATCTCACTTTCAGTCCAGCAGCCCTACTATACAGACCTCTTCAGCCTTCATCTTGCTCTTGCTCTTCCACAGCATCCAGTCATCTCCACCATGAATCATCGCACACTCCTTTTGGTAGCCGCCATCATTCTACAACAATGTGAAGCCCTCTACAGGCTCTTTCACCTCTTCTACGCAAGGAAAAGGAGGCGTCCAAGAAGTGTGTGGGTCCGAAGATGGATCGCAAGAAGAGTGGAGTATGGACTGTATAACAAGCTGATGGTGGAGCTGAGGAATGAAGCCCCTCGTGTATTCCAGAACTTCATGAGGATGCCGCCAGCCATGTTTGACGAAGTTGTGGAGCGGCTGAGACCCAGGTTGACCAAGGCAAACACCAACTTCCGGCCCAGCCTGGACCCTGGGCTGAAGGTGGCACTGACTCTATGCCCCCTGGCCTCCGGGACCACACACAGGAACATGCAGTACACCTGGAGGGTGCCACACAACACCATCAGCATTGTGGTCAGAGAAGTGGTGCAGGCCATCATCGAAGAATACCTGGAGGAGCTCCTCCAGTGCCCCTCCACTGAAGAAGGCTGGAAGAAAGTTGCAGAGCAGTGATATCAGAAGTGGAACTTCCCCCAAACCGTTGGAGCCATAGATGGTAAGTAGGTGGCCTGCAAAGCTCCAGCCAAGTCAGGGTCCACTTATCACAACTACAAGGGCTTCTTCAGCATCATCCTCTTCACCATGGTCGATGCTGAATACAAGTTCATGTACATCGATGCTTCAGGCAACAGGTCAGCTTCAGATGCCCAGGTATACAACGCCAGTCACCTCAAGGAGGGGCTGGAATGCAACCTCATCATGGGCTTCCCAGATCCAGACCCCCTGCCTAACGACACACAAGATGTGCCCTACTTCATCATGGGGGATGACGCCTTCTCCCTCAGAACCTACCTCATGAAGCCCTACACTTCCAGATGCCTCACCCGTGAAGAGAGGATCTTCAACTACAGGCTGTCCAGGGCAAGGCGGGTGGTGGAGAACGCCTTTGGCATCCAGGCCAACAGGTTCCAGGTACTTCTCACCACCATGCAGCATCACCCAGAGACCATGAGGAACATCATGGAAGCTTGCTGCATCCTGCACATTTTCATGCACACCCGCTACCCAGTCTTGCAGAACAGGCTTGTGGACCACCAACAAGGCAATGGGGACATGGAGCCTGGTGAATGGAGGCAAGGGCGAAACCTGATAGATACTGTGGATGTGCAAGGCCCCAACAGAGCTTCACGTGAAGGGAAGAAGCAATGCAACCTCCTGAAACACTGGTGAAACTCCCCAGCTGGAGCAGTGGAGTGGCAAGACAGGATGGTAGATGCTTCATGGATGCTTCCTTCAGCCTGTCTCATCACACTGATGAGATTGTGCCATGTATGTTGAGTGGTCCTACAATTAACAGGGCATTTAATAAAGAGTTGTGTTTATGTTGAAATGTGTTGATGAATGATTAAATTGTTATTGATAATAAAGGGCCATAGGTGTGGCACCTGGGAGGGTGGACCATACAGTCCCACTATGCTTGCACTGGAGGTTTATCAATCCCACAGCTATTACACATCCCACAGGTATCCCTGCCCATCCCACTGCTATCCTAATCCATCCCACAGCTATTACCCATCCCAGAGATATCCCTGCCCATCCCACTGCTATCCTAACCCATCCCACAGCTATTACCCATCCCACAGGTATCCCTGCCCATCCCACTGCTATCCTTACCCATCCCACAAGCATGCAAAGGCTTAAACTATTTCTAAAAGTTTCCACCAAGACTTTATTTACTAAAAGAACTGAACCAAGTGTGTGAAGCAAAGATAAACTTTATTAATAACAAACTGTAAAAGCAAAATGACCCAAGTAAAGTGTCCCAAGCAAAGATTAAGTCAACAGGCAGCAACCCAGTCTCTGGCACTCTTCTCAGTCACTCTGAGGCATTCCCATAGTCTCAGGGGTGAAGGGTCCAGGTGCTGTGGAGGTGGCAGTGGCTGGAGTGCTGGTCTGAGGCGCCATTGGGGTGCCTGGCCCCGAGAGGACAACAGGGGATGGTGTGTGGAGGAAGCTCTCAGAGACCTGGCTCAGTCCTGTGATGTTGAAAGCCCCTTCCTCCAGGACATGGGGTGTCAGTCCCAAGACCGATGACAGATGTTCTGAGGATGGGCTTGGCTGTGCGGTGGAGGAAGGAGGAGTGTATTGGGGCTGTCTGGTCTGCAGGTGAGTGAGGTGAGGCATGGGTGGCATCTGTGGCATGGGTGGCATCAGTGGCATCAGTGGCATCGTTGGGACTGGTGGCATGCAATGAACCTGTGCCTGGACTGGGAAGGGCTGCCTGTGCTGCTGGAACTCCTGGTAGCCGTAGCCTTGGTAGGTGAGGGCCTGTGGAAAGCCTTGGAAGGGCTGTGACATCATCTGGGTTGGAGGAGCAGACCTGGACTGGATCGGAGCAGGTTCAGCTGGGTCTGGAGGGTTGTGCAGAAGACCTGTGATCCTCTCCTTGATCACCTGGTACTGTGATTCGGACATGTCCATAAGGGTCTGGTTGATGTAGGTGAGGAAGGGCTTTCTGTTAGAGGATAGTATGTCGGTGTGTACCAGCTGAGAGAGGAGATCTACGCTGCTTTTGATGGTGTCCTTGATCTTCAGCAGGACAGCGTGGCTCTTTCCCTCCGGTCTGGCTCTCTGCCTGCTTTCTGTGGAGGTGGGGGTGGGTTGGTCTCTGGTGGCAGCAGCCTCTCCTTGCTTCAACTGTGTCAGGGGGTCCTCCATGTGCTCCGCCCCAGGGAGTGCAGCTGTCAGGGGGGTCTCCATCGTGGGGCGCTCCAAAGATACCTGCCTGATCACAGGAGCTGACTCTTGGCCAGAAGAGGACTGGCTCTCTGTGGTCTGCCTGAGAGAGAGGGTTGACAGAGGTGCTGCTCCTCGATGGCGGACCTCACCCTCCCAGAAGTTGCACTTGGCCATCACGTAGGTCTCCCGGTCGGTGAGCTTGACCACGGCCTGGCCAGACTTTTTGATGTGCAGCTTCCCGTCCCAGGTGTGCATGTGCTTCCACCAGCCGAGGAGGACCTCCGAAGTGTAGCCCAGGCTCTCCGCCTTCTCTCTCCAAGCTGCCTGCTTCCGCTTGGTGTCTCGATAGAGCCTGTGTCCCTTCCTCCAGAGGTACTCGTTCTCCCTCAGCCATTCGAGCACCTCATCCTCATGTTCCTCTTCAATGAAGTACAGTCTCCTCTCCCTATCGCATGATTGCCTCTTCCTCCCTCTGGCAGGGCCTTCTGGGCCCTCATCAGGAGGACTTTGAGGTTCTAGGGGCTGGTCCATCACACCACCACCAGCAGCAGCAGCAGCAACAGCAGCAGCAAAAGCAGCAACAGCAGCAACAGCAGGACCAGCAGCACCAGCAGCACCAGCAGGACCAGGAGCAGCACCAGCAGAGTAAGCACCAGCAGGAGAACCAGCACCAGGAGCAGCACCAGCAGAGTAAGCACCAGCAGAAGCACCAGCACCAGCAGAGTCAGCCCCAGCAGCAGAAGCCCCAGCAGAAGCAGAGTCAGTGCCAGGGGGTGGGATGATGGCCCTGTCCTTCTTGCCAGGGCTGGCAGGAGTAGGCACAGGCTTCCTCTTCTTCCCCATGGTTGTTGGCTGGAGATGTGTCTGGCAGCAGGTCTTTCCTCTGAATGGTGACCTGCTTGCGAGCTGCATCCTTTTATATCCGCGGGGCTGACGCAATGCATCCTCTCTGCATGCGCAGTGAATGCTTTGCATCTACTAGGCATCCGCTTGGCATCCGCTCTGCATCTGCTCCTTCCGCTGCATGTCCCCTTTGCTGTGCTTCCCTGGAAGCCCTGCGGATGTGTCATCCGCTTCCATCTGCTAGGCTTCCGTGGAGCATCCGCTTAACATCATCGCTACGTCCTCCCCCCATCCGTTCCTTTCTGTTCTTGTCCACTCTGTTTATGCAAATTTGGAGCACTTTTGAGAGCAGATAACAATGGATGGAACATTTTCTCATCCGCTGTGTCCTTTTTACATACATTTTGCATCCGTTGGCCAATGTGACAGGGCCTTTATATGCAGCTTTATCATTTTTCTCTATTATAGTTGTTCTCAAAGGTCCAAGATTTATTTCGGTTGGATTCTTGGCACACAATGAGTCCTTTGATGAAAAGTATCTGATTAAATTCTACAATGTTGTTTGGTTTACGTGAAAAGGGGAATATGTTACCAAGTGTTATGTCTACCTTATATTCAGTTCTATCATTCTTCTCTATTGTAGTTGTTTCCTTTATCACATTGCTACTCTAGGATTCATCACTATTGTTCCTGTGATAATACTGTTCCTGTTATAATACTCTCTCTAGTAAAATGGTTTCTGCATTGTGATGGCCTGTAGTGTGTTTACTTACTCTACATGAAACATTTGTTTCAGAAATTCAGAAAAGGCCTCCTTTGACTCTGCTGGCATTTCATACACCTTTCTCCCAGGCAAAAAGAGCTTTTCTGAATCTACTCTCTGGACTCTCCTTTCCTCTGGACTATCCGCTCTGGACCCTCCGAAAGTTGTGTGAGGGGACTCTGCTCTTGCAGGGCCTCTGGAGCCTCAGAAAATCACATGAGAATGTTTCCACAATGTTTGGCTGTCTCAGAAGCTGCAATCTCACACAGATTCCAGAGGAAGGCATGTCAAGGAGGCATGTCATGTCATCAAAAATGGCATAATGTCACCTGTGACCTGTGTCATGTTCATCATAACTGGACCAGAACTTTCATGAAATGGAAAATCTAAAATGATTCCACTTAGAATATATGCTCTGCTAGAACTAGGACTACATTCACTATGTCATATTTAGCAGTTATTATCAACTGTTAGCTATTCTAAAGGGCAATAAAACTATTTGCACTAGTGATGGCTATCAAGTTATCAATATATACTAACCTCTGATCAAATATATAGCAAATAAATGAAAATGGGAAGCAAAATAATGAAATAGTATCTTTTTTCTTTATTTTTTTTAAATTGAATAAATCCATATAAGAAAATTAACAATAATTAAGGTTATTTTGAAGATTTACTGATCAAAGAATGGACTGGCTTTACACCAGCAAATTGAATTGACCTCTTTAAGATGCTTCAGAGCCCTTTGAAACATTTTGCAAATTTCGAATTCGAATTATAAGAACTTTATTGTCATTGTACAAGTACAACGAAACTGTGGATGCACTCTAGCAACTGTTCACAGTACAATAAAACCAAAGCACTTAAAAATGAAGATAAGAAAAATAGAGTACCCACATCTCCACTTGCAATTTGAGAGTACAATATCTACGAATATACACAAAATACACATCCAACACTGACTGTAGCGCTTAGCTATAATACACAAGAGATGGATTGTACTGTAATATGTTATTATACATCTGAATGGGGTATTGCAATTTCACATCTTTTCACATCTTAATAAGGGAGTTACTTCGTGTTTATTTGCAGTTTGGATGGCCCATGGAAATAAACTATTTGTTAGTCGAGTGGTGTGGGATTTTACTGATCTAAAACGCCGTCCAGACAGAATCAGGTCAAAAAGATAATTGCCAGAGTGTGAGGGGTCTTCTATAATGGCCTTGATTCTGCTTTGGCAGCGGGACCTGGATAAGTCTTCCAGGGAGGGCAGAGGGCAACCAATGATCTTTTGAGCTGTGTTTATCACCCACTGTACAGTTTTCCTGTCCTCAACTGTGGAGCTTGCATACCACATACCCAGACAATATATCAGAGTGCTTTCCACAGAGGCTTTATAGAAAACCAGCAATAGCTTCTTATCCAGATTGTTCTTCCTGAGAACCTGCAGGAAGTGCAGCTGCTGCTGAACCTTCTTCACTATGGCCTTGGTATTAGGGGACCAGGAGATATCTGCTGAAATATGGATGCCAAGGAATCTGATCGTCGGGACAGTTTCCACTCGTTCTCCATTGATGATGAGTGGGACGTGGTTCTGTCCATGTTTCCTGAAATCTATAATCATTTTTTTGGTTTTATGGATATTCAGTGACAGATTGTTCTGTGAACACCAGATAGACAGATACTTTACTTCTGCCCTATATGCCATCTCATCCTCTCCAGAGATGAGACCAATCACAGTCATGTCATCCACAAACTTTATGATGGTGTTTGCTGCGTGGCTTGGTGAGCAGTAAAGGTGTACAAGGCATATAGCAGGGGGCTCAAGACACAACCCTGGGGGGAACCAGTACTGAGTGTAATAGTGGAAGAAAGGTGGGAGCCAAGTCTAACAGATTGTGGTCTGTTTGTCGAAAAGTTCTTAATCCAGGAGCACGTGGGGGTGGAGACCTGTAGATTATACAGTTTGGTTACTAGTATATCTGGGATTTATAGTGTTAAACACAGAGCTGTAGTCCACAAAGAGCATCCTCACATAGCTCTGTTTGTTCTCAAGATGACTCAGTGCTCTATGAAGTCTGATGGCCACAGCATCCTCTGTCGATCACTTTGCTCTATAAGCAAACTGATGTTGCTCAAAGAAGGTGGGAGGGAGTCTCTGATGTGCTCTGAAACTAGTAACTCAAAAAAGTTTGTTGCGACTTCCGGTTTGCAAGGCTTCGGTGGTGGCAGGAATCTGTGATCGTGCGCAGTGCCTGCTGCGCTCGCTGCTGGAGTGCCCCCGATCCAGCTGGATTTGGGGGCTATAATTACCCTGTAGAGATAACTGAAAATAGGGGAGACTCATCAGGGGTCCGGGGAAATCGCAACCCCCCTTCCTCAGCTGGCTTAACTCCCTTTTCCGAAAGTGGTGGAGCAGCAGTCAGTAATGGCCGCCACAAAGAAGCTTTCAGCCGGATAAGAATGTGCAGGAGGAAGCTGAGAAAGTGAAAGTTTTTGGCTAACCAGGATGACAAGTAATATTTAAATACCCTGGAATTTAAGTTTTATTAAAGATACATCGTTCCCTATGAAGACGGAAGAAGCGGCGAATGAAAGTAAAAAGGGAAAGTTTGTTTTTTCTCACTCACCTTCCTTACAGTGATAGCAAATGAATGGAGAAATCGGAAAAACCCGTTTTGGCATCAGCAGGTAATTAAATTGAAAATTGAAGCTAAGGGGACAATAAAGATTTCTGAGCATTGAAAAAAAAGACTTTTTTTGCTATAAGTGGGAAGAGAGAGGAAAAGAACTAACATTAATGTTCTATTCTGGGAATAGAAGTACTCAAGACCGGTGTTCATCAAAAAACTCTTTATTATAAACTCAGTGACTTCGTAACAGAACATTGCCGGAGCTGCAGCAGCCCTTTTTATAGCGGCTGCTCGCAGCTTGCGGCCAATGACAGCTCTTTAAGATTTCCCACTGTCAGGCGGGCCAATTGTAATGGTACTTTATTAACCAATCTTTTGCAGCCTGCTCGGCCAATCAGATTTAAGTATTTGGAGTATTCTAATTCTTATACAAAACAATTAAGATTTTCTTGGAGGAGGCTTCTTGGAATTTATAAGATTAGAGCAAAATTGTAACAAAACATCTAAAAGATATATTTCAACTGGAGCTTTATAACTGAAGTATAACCCCAGGAAGAGAAAATATAAAAAGAAGAAAGTGCTAAATGAAACAGACTATGTGTATTTGGATTGCTTGGTGACTTTGGGACTTTTGGAAATCATTATTTGAAAGACTAAAAATATTTGGGTTGCTTAAAAAAAACTTTCTACAATGGCACTACTTGTTGAGGAATTGAAAATTGAATTTAAAAAGCTAAAAGAAGAGGATCGAGAAGGGAAGAGCTCTTCTGGATCTGTTTTCCATTTTTTAGAAATGGCGATTTATACCTACCAGAAACTACAAGAACAAGAAGATTGGGATGAAGAAGAAGCCATCTTTAATGAACAAACAATTTTAGCCAGGGAAGAAAAGGGAAAGAGGGGAAAGAGAATGGAGAATTTAAGACTTAAAAAACAACCAAAAAAGGGAAAAATAAGATGAAAAATTGATATAATGTTAGAAAGCAACAGAAAAGAGAAATAAAGAAGAAGGCGGAGATTCAGAGACAAGGGGGTAAAAAGAAAGGACTGGAGAAGAAAGGAAGGGAAAAAGGGAAGAGAAGTTTCAAAGGTTTAAAACAAGATGTAAAGAAACAAGATCTATTCAGAGATAGTGGGTAAAAATATGATTAAAAAAGAGATTCTGCAAAGTACATAAGATTGTATTGTTGTATTTATATTTGAAATTGTTCTGTATAGAGTGGTATACTCCAAATAACTAAATCTGATTGGCCAGAAAGGCCAGTGCTGGATTGGTTCACTAAGAACCAATCCAAAAGAGCCGCTGAAAGGCGGTAAAGTCAAATAGCTGCCATTGGCTACAAGCCAGCAGGCAAGCCTGTATAAAAAGGCTGCCGTGGCTTCAGCCAAACCGATCCGTTATTGTTACTTGCTTTAATAAAGACTTTGTTTGTTGGAACCCGGTCTACCTCGTGTTTTTCCAGACGGAACACTGGCGACGAAGGTGGGATCATCCTAAACACGAGACCGAGCACACGGCAGAAAGAGTTCCAGACTAAAGTGATGGCTGGGAATAACGCACCGCCCGCACCCTTCAATCCCAATGAAGAGGATTGGGAGTCATATGTAGACCATTTCCTGATGTTCTTAGAGAGCAACGAAGTGGAAGAGATCTCAGACCAGTGGAAGAGGGCTCTATTCCTAACGCATTGTGGACCAACCATATTTAAAATGGCCAAAGCATTGGTGAAACCCAGAGACGTGAAACAAATGACATGGTCTGAACTTCACCGAATGTTAAGAGCCCACTACGCACCAGTAGTATCAAATCTCATCAAACGGCACGAATTCTACAAAAGGGATCAGAAGGAAGGCGAAACCATCACTGACTTCATGGCAGCTCTCCGACAACTGGGGAGAGCTTGTGAGTTACTGAACTTGGATGAAGCCATGCGAGATCGAGTTGTCCTAGGTCTGAGAGACTCTAACTTACTAAATAAACCCAATATCACAGTGACTGAAGCGATCGCAGAAGCCACAGCAGCAGAAGCCGTGGAAAAGTCAGCGGCCACTATGAAGCAAATGAACTCAAATAATGATGCGATGACCCTATCCAGAGGAAAGAAGCAAGCTTCCACCACAACTCATCATGAAGAATTCGACAGTTCATCAGAAACAGAAGATGATGACGATGAGGTCCACCGCTTGTACACCAACAAAAAAAGGTGCGAAAAAAGAAATTGGCAGGAATGTGCTGGCTGCGGGGGAAACCACCCTCAAGCCAATTGTAGATTCCTAGATGCCATCTGCCGAGCTTGCAAGAAGAGGTGACACATCAAAAAAGTCTGTAGAAATTGAAAAAATAACAGCCCGAACAGATGCAGTAACTCCCCACTACAAGCTGAATCAAAGCAAGCTGAAAAGAAATGGGAGCGCAACAAGCGAACCGGCAACCGAGAAAAGACCCATCAAACTGTCACTATTGGAAGCGCCCCGACGGAAAGCAGGAGAAAGGTCAAAATTGTTGTAAAAATTGAAGGAAGCCCCTGCGAGATAGAAGTCGATTTAGGATCCTTCCTGTCAATGGTGTCTTGGAACACAATCAGATGACTGGTTCCAAACATCAAATTAAAAGAACTCCAGAAACAAAAGTTAACTTTAAAAGACTATCAAGGAAACCGAATCCCTGTGGTAGGTCTAGGACATTTCCGAGTCACATACAAGCAGCACGCTGAAGTCCTGCCTCTAACAATAGTCGACCGGGACCACCCCAGCCTCCTGGGCATCGAATGGTTCGCACCATTGGGCATCGGAATGACCGCGGTGAGCCGAGTAGCTGCAACCGACTGGGAAGAGAGCCTGATACACGAGTTCCAGGACATCTTCGACGGCACCTTAGGCAGGTACCGGGGGAGCCCAATTTCCTTTAGTTTAGACCCCCAGATAGCACCTAGAAGGTTAAAAGCCAGACGAGTCCCCTTTGCATTAAAAGCCAAAATAGATGAACAATTAAACAAATTAATTGAGCAAGGGGTCATAGAACCAATTGACCATGCTAGATGGGTGACACCAATAGTAATACCTGTTAAACCTGATGGGTTGGTATGCATCTGCGGAGATTACAAGGCTACCCTGAACCATGCGTTGCAGCAAAGCACATACCCTGTGCCAATCGTGCAACATTTACTGCACTCATTTGGGGGAGGAAAAATTTTGCCAAGCTTGATTTAGCCCAAGCATATCAACAGCTTTCAGTAGACCCAATAACGGCCGAGACACAGACAATAGTAACTCACAGAGGGGCATTCAAATGTAACAGACTTCCATTTGGAGTAAGCGTTGCCCCAGGTGTTTTCCAATGCCTCATGGAATGCCTATGAAATGGAATTAAAGGGGTTGTTCCATGTAACAGACTTCCATTTGGAGTAAGCGTTGCCCCAGGTGTTTTCCAATGCCTCATGGAATGCCTATGAAATGGAATTAAAGGGGTTGTTCCATATTTTGATGACATCCTAATTTCTGCTAAAAACACGACCCAATTAGAGACAAGACTGAGAGAAGTGCTTACAAAATTTAGAGAATCTGGCCTGAAAGTCAACAAAAAAAAATGCTGTTTAATGACTGATTGCGTCAATTTTTGGGGTTATTTAATTGACGGAGAGGGTATACACCCTACACACAAAAAAAGTCAAGGCTATTAGAGACACACCATAGCCAAAAAACAAAATGGAATTGCAAGCATTTTTGGGTCTAATAATCTTTTATAACGTATTCCTCCCCCACAAAGCAACTATAACAGAACCATTACATCGTTTATTGGATAAGAAAACTAGTTGGACTTGGTGGCATAGAGAGCAGAAAGCATTCCAAGGCATAAAAAATCTGTTAACCTCAGACACCGTTCTTATTCAGTTTAGTAACACAATTCCATTGACGGTCACCTGTGACGCCTCACCGTTTGGAGTCAGTGCCATCCTGAGCCACCAACTGCCTGATGGGAGAGAGGCACCGGTCGCCTTTTACTAGAAAACACTTTCTAAAGCAGAACGCAACTATAGTCAACTAGACAGAGAAGCCCTGGCAATTGTCGCCGGAGTTAAACGCTTTCACGAGTACTTCTATGGGAGAACATTTTCCATTGTAACTGACCATAAACCGTTACTAGGAATTTTGGCGGGAAACAAACCCACACCGAACATTTCATCTCCCCGAATGACTAGATGGTCAGAATTCCTAGCTGTGTACTCCTACACATTGATACATCTACCCGGGAAACAAATCTCCCATGCAGACGCATTAAGTCAAACACCGCTGCCAATGACGGAGGAAGACCCTGCACCAACAATTACCACCCTGCAAATAGAAGCCTGCCCCGAACTGCCAATATCTGCAAACGATGTCGCCAGAGCCACTGCCAAAGACCCAGTGACTGCCTGCATTTTGAATTGGGTAGGTTAAGGCTGGCCAGAAAACCAAAAAACTGAAAATTTTAAACCTTTCCGGACCAGACAGACTGAACTGTCAATACAAAAGGGGTGTTTATTGTGGGGTGATCGGGTGGTAATTCCTTCCAGATTACAAACTAGTGTTGGGTATGCTTCATGAGGGCCACCCAGGCATCGTAAAAATGAAAAGCCTGGCTAGGAGTTGTGTCTGGTGGCCTGGCTTAGACAGAGTTATTGAATACTGGGTTGCTACATGCAATAAATGCCAGAAAACCAGGCCATCACCACCACAAGCTCCTATAAGGGACTGGGAGACCCCACGAGGCCCCTGGTCTCAGATCCATATTTACTTTGCGGGTCCTACTGGGAGGCATACATTTTTGATTGTTGTAGATGCATACTCATATTGGTTGGAAGTTGTAGGAATGTCTTCTACAACAACCGATGCTGTTATCACACAACTCAACAAACTATTTGCAACCATGGGTTGCCGGACGTCCTAGTGTCCGACAATGGGCCACAACTAACCGCTATACAATTTGAGCAGTACCTAGCCTCTTTAGGTATACATCATGCACTAACTGCACCAGCTCACCCGGTGGCAAATGGCAGAGCTGAGAGAATGGTCAGATTTACCAAGGAGGGTTTAGAAAAAATGGATCAAGGGGATGTCCAGGATAAACTAAACCGTTTACTCACCCTCCAACATATCACCCCCAGTACTGTAACTAACAAGAGCCCGGCAGAATTATTAATGGGGAGGAAACTTAGATCACATTTAGATAGGTTACATCCAAACTACACCTTTGAGAAACCCCCTGACTCCTCCAGCCGTTTCTGCACATTTGAAATCAGCGACCTAGTCTATGCAAAAAAATTTACCGGGGACCCTCTATGGCTTCCAGCCACAATCACACAAATAACAGGCCCCTGGTCCTACCGTCTGACCGTAGACGATGGCAGGGAATGGAAGCGGCACATAGACCAGCTTCATTCCTGAAATGTCGAGCAAAATACGACCGTGCAACCTCAAACAATAAAAATCGACGAAAACAAAACCAAAGAGGGAGGGGGAATACATGAAAATAATACTGAAGGAAAAAAAGAACTGTTAAAAATAAACCCAGAACATCTAACCAATCAAAAAGAGCAAAAAGAACACTTACGGTTAGATGAAATTGGCAGAAATAATCCATAGGAAGAGGAGCCCATCCTGGAAGGGGCCAGCAAAGCCAACTCGACCTGCCCGGGAAAGCCAGGAGAGAGCGGCAAAACCACCAGCCTGAGAAACTCAAGCGGTAGCAACTATACTGACTCACCCTGCCAGATGGTTCCATGGAGAAGAGCCAGAGAGACAGTGATCCCATCCGAACCGCTCGAAGTCTCCAGTGAAAATGAACCGCGCAAAACAAATAGAGTCAGAAGAAGCCCCACCTACCTGTGCGACTACATCAGCCACGTAGGAGTAAACGAAGGGGGGAGGGATGTTCTGTATAGAGTGGTATATTCCAAATAACTAAATCTGATTGGCCAGAAAGGCCAGTGTTGGATTGGTTAACTAAGAACCAATCCAAAAGAGCCGCTGAAAGGCGGCAAAGTCAAATAGCTTCAATTGGCTACAAGCCAGCAGGCAAGCCTGTATAAAAAGGCTGCCGTGGCTTTAGCCAGACTGTTTCGTTACTGTTTGCTGTTAACTTATAAAGAGTTATTTGTTGGAACCCGGTCTACCTCGCGTTTTTCCGGACGGAACAGAAATGATGTTAGAAAATTGGATTTAGTAATAGAACTTCATTTGCTATGGATTATTGTTTTGATTATATTATAAACTTATTATTCTTTTTATTTTATAATATAGTAAGTAGTTTCAGAATGTATTAAGCAGAACCAGAATGAAAAGTATGTATTATTTTAAGTGTTAAATATAGCGGAAAGATTTAAAGGTGTTATACTTTAATCTGTGACTACAGGAGAATGTTTGTGTTAATGAGAAAAATTAAATAGAAAATTGAAATAGAATAGATAAAAGATATACTAGGAAATAAGGGAGTAAAGGCAGGATTGGAGAGGAAAAGAAGGGACAAAGGGAAAAAAAGTTACAAAGGTTTAAAATAAGATGTAAAGAAACAAGATATATTTAGTGATACCGGGTAAAAATATGATTAAACAAGAAAAGTACACAAGATTGTATTGTTGTATTTATAATTGAAATAATGTTAGAAAATTGGATTTCATAATACAGCTTAATTTGCTATGGATTATTGTTTTAATTATATTATAAACTTATTATTATTTTCTATTTTATAATATAGTAAGTAACTTCAGAATGCACTAAAGGCCCTGTCACACTGCCCAACGGATGCAAAACGTTAGTAAAAAGGACATAAAGGATGAGAAAAATGTTCCATCTGTTGTTATCCGCTCTCAGAAGGGGCGAAATTTTGCATAACCGGAGCGGATAACACGGAAAGGAACGGACGCGGGGAGGATGCAGGGCGGATGGAAAGCATATGCGGAATGGAAGCCCAGCGGATGGGAGCAGATGGGAGCAGATGGCACATCCGCTAGGCTTCTGGGGGACCTCAGCAAAGTGGACGTGGAACGGATACAGCGGATGCAGAACGGACACCGAGCGGACGCCTAGCGTTAATTGCGCATGTGGGGAGGATGCATTGCGTAAGCCCCGTGGATATAAGGGAAGCAGCTCGGAAGCAGGTCACCATTCAGAGGAAAGACCTGCTGCCGGACGGATTGACAACCTTGCCTGCCCTGCCTGCATGCCTGCCTGCAAGCCTTGCCAAAAGCCTTGCCAAAAGCCTTGCTGCCAGCCTCCCTGCCAGCCTTGCTGTCTGCCTGCCTGCCAGCCTTGCTGCCAGCCTCCCTGCCAGCCTTGCTGCCTGCCTGCCAGCCTTGCTGCCAGCCAGTCTGCCTGCCAGCCTTGCTGCCTGCCTTCCTGCCAGCCTTGGTTCATGTCTGCCTGCCAGCCTTGGTGCCTGCCTCCCTGCCAGCCTTCCTGCCAGCCTTGGTTCCTACCAGCGTCCCTGCCAGCCAGCAACCCCACAACCATGCAGAAGCACAGCAAGCCTCAGCCATCTGCTGCCAGCCCTTGCAAGAGGGACAGGGCTACCATCCCGCCCCCTGGCCCTCACTCTGGTTCTGCTGGGGTTTCTGCAGCACGGGCTCGCTCTTCTGGGGCTGGGGCTTCTGCTGCTTCTGCGTCTGGAGGATCTGATGACAAGCACTCCAGCACCAGCCACCTCCACAGCACCTGGACCTTTCACCCCTGAGATTGAGTGACCAAGAGGAGTTCCAGAGACTCATTTTTGTTTTATAGCTTGTTGTTAATAAAGTCTATTTTTGATTCACACACTTGCTTCATTTCTTTTTTTCCCATAAAGTCTTGCTGGAAACTTTTAGAAATGGTTTATGCCTTTGCATGCTTGTGAGATGGGTTAAGATAGCAGTGGGATGGGTTGAGATAGCAGTGGGATGAGCAGGGATACCTTTGGGATGGGTAATAGTTGTGGGATAGATAAACCTCCAGTGCAAGCATAGTGGGACTGGATGGTCCACCCTCCCAGGTGCAACACCTATGGCCCTTTATTATCAATAACAATGTAATCAATCATCCACACATGTCAACATAAACACAACTCTTTATTAAATGCCCTGTTCATTGTAGGCCCACCCAACATATATGGCCCAATCTCATCTGTGTGATGAGACAGCCTCAAGGAAGCATCCATTAATTATCTATCATCCTGTCTTGCCACTCCACTGCTCCAGCTGGGGAGTTGCACCAGTGTTTCAGGAGGTTGCGCTACTTCTTCCCTTCACGTGAAGCTCTGTTGGGGCCTTGCACATCCTCAGTGTCGATCAGGTTTCACCCTTGCCTCCATTCCCTAGGCTCCATGTCCCCATTGCCTTGTTGGAGGTCCACAAGCCTGTTCTGCAAGACTGGGTAGCGGGTGCGCATGAGATTGTGCAGGATGCAGCAAGCTTCCATGATCCTCCTCACAGTCTGTGGGCGATGCTGCATGGTGGTGAGAAGTACCTGGAACCTGTTGGCCAGCATGCCAAAGGCATTCTCCACCACCCGCCTTGCCCTGGACAGCCTGTAGTTGAAGATCCTCTCTTCACGGGTGAGGTATTTGGAGGTGTAGGGCTTCATGAGGTAGGTTGTGAGGGAGAAGGCGTCATCCCCCACGATGAAGTATGGCACATCTTGCGTGTCGTTGGACAGGGGTTCTGGATCTGGGAAGCCCACGATGAGGTTGCGTTCCAGCCCACCCTTGAGGTCACTTGCATTGTATACCTGGGCATCTGAAGATGAGCCGTTGCCTGAAGCATCTATGTACATGAACTTGTAGTCAGCATCGACCATGGCGAAGAGGATGATGCTGAAGAAGCCCTTGTAGTTGTGATAAGAGGACCCTGAGTTGGCTGGCGCTTTGCAGGCCATGTGCTTGCCATCGATGGCTCCAACGGTGTGGGGTAAGTTCCACCTCTGATAGCACTGCTCTGCAACTTTCTTCCATCCTTCTTCAGTGGTGGGGCACTGGAGGAGCTTCTCCTTGTATTCTTCGATGATGGCCTGCACCACTTCTCTGACCACAATGCTGATGATGTTGTGTGGCACCCTCCAGCCGTACTGCATGCTCCTGTAGGTGGTCCCTGAGGCTAGGTGGCGCAGAGTGAGTGCCACCTTGAGCCCAGGTTCCAGGCTGAGCCAGAAGTTGGTGTTTGCCTTGGTCAACCTGTGTGTCAGTCGCTGCACAACTTCATCAAACATGGCTGGAGGCATCCTCATGAAATTGTGGAATGCCCGAGTGTCTTCATTCCTGAGCTCCACCATCAGCTTGTTGTACAGTCCGTCCTCTGCTCTTCTGGCGAACCATCTTCATACCCAGATGCTTCTTGGCCGCCTCTTTTTCTTCCCGTAGTAGAGTTCACAGAGCCTGTAGATGGCTTCGCACTGTTGCAGAAGGATGGTGGCTGCCAAAAGGACTTTGTTACGATCCACGATGGACATGACTGGATGCTGTGGAAGAAGAAGAGTCAGATGAAGGCTGCAGATGTCTGCACCGCAAGGCTGCTGGACTGAAAGTGAGATGCAGGTGAGCTGCTCCCCCTTTTTATAGTCAGTATAGGTGTCCCTTTGCATCCTCTAGGCATCCTCTAGGCATCCTCTAGACATCCTTAATATACAAGATAGGTCCCCTCTGAGACGGTTTTTTCCGTTTTAAATGCTTTGTTTCCGTGCTGCATCCGCTAGGCATCTGTTCTGCATCCGTTCCGCATCCATTCCGCTTCCTCCCTGCATCCGAGCGGATGCGAGTTGCGCGGATGTGGAACGGATACATAGCGGATATAGCGGATGCGTAATGGATGCAGAACGGATGCCTAGCAGATGCCTAGCGGATGCAGAACGGATAAATTGGACACATTTTCCACGCAAAAGTTTTGAGCAGCTCAAAACTTTCCGAGCGGATCAAATGTCCATAAACGGATGCTGGACGGATAGAGAGGTAGCAAAATGGAGGCAGTGAGTACAGAACGGATACATCACGTTAACCAACGGATGGCAAGCTTTTTTGTCCATTTTACATCCTCTTTGCATCCGTTGGTGCAGTGTGACAGGGGCTTAAGTAGAATCAGAATGAAAGGTATATATTTTTCTAAGTGTTAAATTTAGGGAAAAGATTTAAAGGTATTATATTTCAATCTGTGATTACAAGAGAAACTGTGTTGATGAGAAAAGATAAATAGAAAACTGAAATAGAACAGATAAAGATATACTAAGATACAAAGGGATAAAGGTAGGATTAGAGAAGAAAGGAAAGGAAAAAGGGAAGAGAAGTTCCAAAGGTTTAAAATAAGATGTAAAGAAACAAGATTTATTCAGAAATAGTGGGTAAAAATATGATTAAAAAAAGAGACTCTGCAAAAGTACATAAGATCATACTGTTGTATTTGTACCTGAAATAATGTTAGAAAACTGGATTTAATAATAGAGTTTAATTTGCTATGGATTATTGTTGTAATTATATTATAAACTTATTATTCTTTTTTATTCTATAATATAGTAAGTGGCTTTAGAATGTACTAAGCAGAATCAGAATGAAAAGTATATATTATTTTAAGTGTTAAATTTAGGGGAAAAATTTAAAGGCGTCATACTTCAATCAGTGATTACAGGAGATATTTTGTGTTTATGAGAAAAAATAATAGAAAATTGAAATAGAACAGACAAAATAAATATGTATAATGATTTAAATTGAGATGAAATAAATAAAATAGAATTAAGAGAGTGAAAAGAGGGGAGAAGCTATATGGAAAATGTAGAATGGTAAATAAGATATGAAATTGGATAAAAAGTGAGCATGAATTTTGAATTTATGGCTGTATAAAAAGATATAACCCAGGACTAAGCTGCTTTCCAAAAAGAAGTTTTATGTTTTTATTTTTTCTGTTTTGTTTGTGTATGTTTGTTTATTGAAAATTAATAAAAATTTTGGAAAAAAAAAGTTAGTTGCTTTCTTGTTGCTTCAAGGGAGGTAAAAGACAAAGGTGCAACTTCAGTTCCATATTTACAAAATGCAGAAGGGTACTGAGTGATGCAAAGGGTCCTCTGTCATAAACATGAGCAGCTAGCTGTTTTCTCACCTCATTAAACTTTCTTCCTATCAGACCTTTTGGGGGATAAAAAAAAGTCTTTAATATTCCTCTGGATTTCATTTCCTTTCTCAGCTCTCGGTTTCTTTAGTGTGGTGAGCCACAAGCCTCAATTGCTTTCTCTTTTTTCTTCTTATAGTACATTTCTGAGCACCCAGTTTAATGAGGAATTCAACTAAGTTCTCAGTACTTTTAGTATGTGTTCAAACTTGACTCATATGGTAATATTCTGGGTCCTGTTTGCACTCTTGAGAGTTGAATTTATTTTATTCTATGGTTTGAAGGTGGGTTTACATATCTCAACAGTGAATAAATGGCTACCATGTTAATATAAGTGCTGATCAAACATGTGTTGTTTTTAAGAATGGGAAGTCTGCAAACATCAATTTCTGCATATCAACTTCCTTTGTGTGACCTGTTTCAATTTTTTCAGTGTTATGGCATAGCATTGCATGGTATTACCCAGCTTCTGCTGCTTCTGCTAACTAAATAATAAGCCTCAACCCTGACACAATGAAGCCCAGCCAGCAATGAAGAAATCCCTTCCAATGCAAAAAGCATCAAGTTGCCAAGCAACTCTGTCAACTCTGCTAGCATTATAAAAAAATAAGCATGCTGTTCCACAAGGGGAAGTTAGTGGCCTTTATTCAAGATTGATATCCCCAAAACAGCTTTTTTTAAAGATTTGGAAAGTTTCCTTCCAAATTGTCTTTTTTAGCTAAAATACAATATTACTGAATTGATTCAGCATGAGCCACATTGTTTGTTCTTTTAATATCATTCCCTCATCATTTCTTTTTTACAACAAAAGAGTTCAGGAAAAATATTTCAGAATGTATTGTGATGAAGTATACAAGTTGGATAATGTTCTTTAAAAACTCTACCATCCATAGTATTTTCATTCCAATTTGATGAAAGATAAAACAACTATAGACATCTGCGGCTTTTCCATTATAGTCTATGGATGAATATTTTTAATTGATTCCTGAACTATTTTGAATCAACAATCTGCTTTTTAATTTCATAAACTTTAATTAAATTCAAATGTCTTCAAATAATTTATATTCAATTAACTAATCCAAGCTATTACACAAGCCTAATAATGATACACTGTTTGCAAACTTCCAGTTTGATCTACATTCAAGTTGAATTGATTGTTGGAGACTTCTAATTAGGATAGTATGAACTAAGTTAAAAATAGAGACAAAGAGAGAGAGAGAAATACACAAACACATCTTTAAGATTTAAGTTTTTATTAATACCCATGGAATGCACCATTTAAATAGTGCTAAAGTGTTAATCTAAGTCTGCATAGTAAAATAACCAGCAGTTAAAAATAAGATGTAATAAAATAGAAAGAAGATGATTGCATTAACCTCATTTGGAAATATATTTTTCAGCTTGCTCTTTGATTTAATTGACACAGTGGGTGTCAGGTACAAGAAACCAGGTGCCTGGATAGAGTTCAAAAACACTGCAAGTTTATTCCATGCAACCTATACACAAGAACTGATCTATTAAAGGTCCAGGCAAATTAGCACCAAATACGATTCAACAGATGGATGAACTTAGATCTCTTTTGGAGACATAGGGATTCAAGAGTAATAATGTATTTGACTCCACCTTCAAGAAGCAGAAGGACATATTTGTCAGTGGTTTTCTTATTTGCAATTATAAGAAAGATTGAAAGTAAACAAAAAAATAATACTGAATATTATAAGACTGACTTTGACACAGAATTGGGTACAAATTGTGAACATGTGATTGCTAAAAAGCATAAGAATGTATTGTGTTGTGTATAGAAATTAGAATACTCCAAATATCTAAATCTGATTGGCTGAGCAGGCCACAATACGATTGGATAATAAAGTACCATTGCAATTGGCCTGCCTGACAGCGGCAAAACTTAAATAACTGTCATTGGCTACAAGCCAAGAGCAGCCGCTATAAAAAAGGCTGCCGCAGCTTAGGCAAATGTTCTGTTACAAGTCACTGAGTTGTTATAATAAAGAACTGTTTGTTGGAACACTGGTCTCATGTACCTTTCTTCTCAGAACAGAACACTGGCGATGAAGGTGGGCTCATCGTAGAAGAGCAAGACCAAAGCACGCGGCAACAAGAACCGAGCAACCAAAATGGCCGGTAATAATGCACCACCCACACCGTTCAACCCAGCTGAAGAAGATTGGGAGTCATACACTGACCGCTTCCTAATGTTCCTAGAAAGCAACAAACTACAAGAAATAACCGACCAGAGGAAGATAGCCATATTCCTCATGCACTGTGGCCCTGCCATCTTCAAAATGGCCAAGGCATTAGCCAAACTGTGGGACATAAAAGAAATGGCATGGTGAGAATTAAACCAAATGCTATGAGCCCATTACGCGCCTGTGGTCTCCAATCTTATTAAAAGGCATGAATTCTATCTATAAGCGATATCAATGAGAAGACGAGAGCACTGGAGATTTTGTAGCAGCCCTAAGAGATATCGGAGGAGCCTGTGAGTTTCTCAACATGGACAAAGCCATGAGAGACTGCGTGGTCCTTGGGTTGAAGGACACTACACTTCAAAGCAAGCAACTAAACAGACCAAATATCACAGTGGCTGAGGCCATCGCAGAAGCCACTGCTGCTGAAGCAGCCAAGAAATCCGCAGCCACCATGCGTCAAATGAACTCAACAAATCCAGAACCAAAGAACCAAACTCGAGAAAAGAAGGTGGAAGGAACACAAAAACAAACCACCGCGACTGCCCACCATGAAGACCTCGACTCCCCGAGCGACACTGATGATGACAATGAAGACATACATAGGCTTCAGTCGGAAAGAAAATGGTGGGAAAAAAGAGGAAGGAGGCAAGAATTCCAGTGTGCTGGATGCAGAGGGGACCACCCGCACTCTGAATGCAGATTCCTAGATGCCATTTGCAGATTTTGTGAGAAATGGGGGCACATTGCAAGGGTCTGCTGGAACAAAAAGAGCTATAGTCCAAAAAGATGCAGCAGCACCCCTCACCCCTCAGAAACAGAGATAAACAAGCCGGAAGCCGATGGAACCAAGAGAACAGAAGCCGGTGAATGAATGACAAAGAAGAAACACACCAAACAATAATCATAGGAAATGCCAGGGTAGCAAACGCAAAAAAGGTCCAAATAAATGTAAAAATCGAAGGAAAGCCCTGTGAAATGGAAGTAGACTCCAGATCATATCTGTCAATGGTAACATGGAACACCATCAGAAATCTGATACCAGACATCAAGCAAAGAGAACTGGAACAGCAAAGCCTAATACTCAAAGATTACCAGGGAAAACGAATCCCGGTAGTGGGTCTTGGACATTTCCTAACAGAATTCAAAAACCACACTGAAGTACTTCCTCAAACAAATGTCGACCATGATTGCCCTACCCTTCTTGGAAACAAATGGTTCGCGCCCTTGGGAATCAGAGTGACAGAAATCAACAGTATCGCCGAGATCGATTGGGAGGAGAGCCTGCTGAAAGAGTTCCAGGACGTATTCGACAGGACCCTAGGCAAGTACAAGGGGACCCCTATAACATTCAGCCTAGACCCTAAGATAGCTCCCATCAAGCTAAAAGCTAGACATGTTCCCTTTGCCTTAAAACCGAAAATAGATGAGCAGCTTAACAAACTCATCGCACAAGGGGTGTTAGAGCCAATCGACCATGCCAGGTGGGAAACTCCCATCGTGACTCCTGTCAAGCCAGATGGGTCAGTATGCATCTGTGGTGACTATAAGGCCACCCTCAACCATGCACTCCAGCAAAGCATTTACCCTGTTCCAGTAGTTTGACATCTGTTGCATTCATCAGGGGTAGGAAAAATTTTTGTGAAACTTGATCTTGCACAAGCATATCAACAGCTGCCGGTTGATTCCAAAACTGCAGAAGCACAGACGATAGTCACGCACAGAGGGGCATTCAAATGCAACAGACTTCAATTTGGCGTTAGCGTTGCCCCAGCATTTTCCAAAGCCGAATGGAGCGCCTTCTAAATGGACTAAAAGGGGTCATTCCCTATTTTGACGACGTATTAGTATCAGCAAAAAACAAACACCAATTAGAAGATAGACTGACAGAAGTCTTATAAAGATTCAGGGAAGCAGAGCTTAAAGTCAAAAGAGAAAAATGTCAACTAGCCACCAATCAAATCGAATTCTTAGGCTACCTTATAGATGAGAAAGGGATACACCCCACTAAAAAGAAAGTAAAAGCAATTAAAGATGCACCCAGACCTAAGAACAAAACAGACTTACAGGTGTTCTTAGGTCTCATTAACTTCTACAATGTCTTCCTGCCCCAAAAGGCAACTGTAGCAGAACCATTACATCAGCTATTAGATAAAAAAAACTGTCTGGAATTGGGGCCACCAAGAACAAGCAGCATTCCAAAACATTAAGGACTTATTAACATCCAAAACCGTTTTAATACAATACAGCAACACCCTGCCACTGAGGGTCACCTGTGATGCATCGCCTTTTGGAATTGGCGCCATACTGAGCCACAAGCTACCAGACAGCAGAGAAGCTCCAATCGCCTTCTATTCCAAAACGCTGTCAAAATCTGAAAGGAACTACAGCCAACTTGACCGAGAAGCCCTCGCCATCATAGCAGGTGTCAAGAGATTCCACGAATACCTATTTGGTCAGACATTTTCTATTATCATGGACCACAAACCCCTGCTAGGAATTCTGGCAGGGAACAAACCAACCCCAAACATATCGCCAAGAATGATGAGATGGTCAGAATTCCTCGCTGCATACAATTACACACTCATCCATTCCCCAGAAAAAACCATCACCCATGCGGATGCCTTAAGCCATTCCCCGTTGCCCAACAAGAAAGGCGACCCAGCTCCCACCATCCCCACTCTTCAGATCAAGACATGGCCAAATCTGCCACTAACCACAGCAGAAGTTGCTAAAGCTACTGCAAAAGACCTGCTGACAGCTCAAATTCTGCATTGGGTAGTTAAGGGCTGGCTGGATGAGGATAGAGGCAAGACTTTTTAACCTTTTTGCACCCGGAAGACTGAACTGTCCCTGGAAAAGGGTTGTATACTGTGGGGGACATGGTGGTAATTCCCAAAAAATTGCAGGAGGAAGTATTGTGCATGTTGCACGAGGGACACCCAGGTATAGTAAAAATGAAAGCCCTGGCCAGGGGTTACGTCTGGTGGCCAGGGCTGGACAAAGATATTGAAAAATGGGTGGCAACATGCCATGACTGCCAGAAATCAAGGCCTAACCCCCCTCTTGCACCAGTCCGAGAATGGGAAACTCCCAGAGCCCCATTGTTGAGACCCCATATTGATTTTGCAGGGCCAACGAAAGGGAATACATATTTGATAATTGTTGATGCTTATTCAAACTGGCTAGAGATTATTCTTATGGCGTCCACAACTACTGAAGCAGTCATAAAACAATTGAACAAACTTTTTGCTACACATGGACTGCCAGATGTAGTAGTATCTGAGAATGGCCCCCAGTTTACTGCCTTAGCTTTCGAACAATACGTAGCTGCACAAGGCATCCGACATGCCCTGACAGCGCCAGCTCATCCGGCTTCAAATGGACAAGCTGAACGCCCTAGACAAACTGGACACTGGGGACATCCAAGATAGACTAAGCAAACTGTTAACAATTCAGCATATCACCCCGAGCACAACCACTAACAAAAGCCCAGCAGAACTCCTCATGGATAGAAAATTGTGTTCCTATCTAGGTAGATTACACCCCACCTACACCTCTGAAAAAACCCCTGACTCCTCAAGTAAATATCACTCCTTTACCATTGGAGACCTAGTCTACGCCAAAAATCTTACTGGGGACCCTTTATGGCTTCCAGCCACAATTACACAAATTACAGGGCCCCGGGCATACCGGCTTGCACTAGACGATGGCAGAACATGGAAATGACACATCGACCAGCTTCGCTCTAGGACATTGGAACGCAATACTAATCTACCTAGCTCCGAAGCACCGCTGCAAATACCACCCCCAACAAACAATTTAAAAACAATCGAGGGGGGGGAAACACAAAATAATAAAAAGGGGGGAGATGAACCACCAATAACATGACAAAAGACACAACACAAACCCGAATTAGAACCCCCAGTAAGACAAAAAGAGCACTTACACATAGACGACCTCCGGAGAAGAGAACCAGTCACAGGGAAGCGAGGCGAGGCCTTCCAGGAAGGAGACAGGAAGGAGACCAACCTGGACAGACCAGGAGGGAGTGGCAGAGCCAACTCAACCAGCCTGAGAGACCCAGGCGGGAGCGGCAAGGCTGACTCCCCCTTCCAGGAGTTTCCATGGAGAAGACGCAGAGCAAAGACAATCCTGACCAAACTGATGGAAGACCACGCTGAGACTGAGCTGCACAGGTCAAGTAGGACCCACAAAAGCCCAACCTACCTGCGTGACTACGTTACACATGTTGGACGAAACCAAGAGGGAAGGGTGTTGTGTATAGAAATTAGAATACTCCAAATACCTAAATCTGATTGGCCGAGCAGGCCACAATAGGATTGGATAATAAAGTACCATTGCAATTGGCCCACCTGGTGGCGGGAAATCTTAAAGAACTGTCATTGGCCGCAAGCTGCGAGCAGCCGCTATAAAAAGGGCTGCCGCGGCTTTGGCAAATGTTCTGTTACAAGTCACTGAGTTGTTATAATAAAGAGCTGTTTGTTGGAACACCGGTCTTGCGTACCTTTCTTCTCAGAACAGAACATATTGGAATTTGAAACAGGAGAAAAATGTATAATAAAATGGGATAGGAATTTTGGTTATAATATGCAGATGAAGCAATAGGAAAATTTAACTGAGAGAATGTAAATTTATATTATGATATAATCTTAAAGAAAACTTTTATAAAAACATACAATTGTATAGCAGAGAAATTATCTAGTGTAATGTTAGTTCAAATCCTTGCTGAAAGTGTGAGGGGGGGAGGGAAAGGGAGAGAGACTGTCCCAGTTGGAAGCAGGGATCACGTAAGTAATTAGTCTGATATCATTATATAAACACAAGAATACAAGGTTTGACTCCGTTGAATGCTGTGGAACCTTATCTAGTCTTTCCCAAGGGCATTCTGCTAATCTGAGAAGATTGTGTGAAATAGGCAATAGAACAATTAAGGTAACTAGTTTAAATTCTTCACATATGGGTGTGGTTGTTCATGCTTGACATAAATCTTTCCAAACTGGTTACATGTTCAAAAACAATCTTAAAAGAAAAAAAGTTACCAAATTAAAGTAGCTATAATGAATCTTCTATTTGAATAATTTTATTATTTTATTTTTAAAAAATAAAGACTATCTCTCCCCAGTTAAATCCACATGGTTCACTAGGATGCAAAGGCAAGGTATGTTGTGGGTCTCATCTTTTTGGGAGTACACCTGGCGGGACCACAAGAAAGAACCTGTTTATTGGTGGCCCCTTCTCTATGGAACATGATTTTCCCTGAACTACTATCGGCCCTCACCAAAAGGCCCTGAAGACATAGTTTTGCCAGTAGGCCTAAAGGTAACAAATGGAGATGCTGTTGATCAAGTGGTATTTTGTGTTGCTGCTGCCATTAAAGGGGGAGGGGGTTATGGGGTTTTATGTTATAGACACCTGGAGGTGCCTGTGTGTGAGTGAGGCCACACTATAAATTATTAAAATGTAACACCTTTCTAGGCTGAGGAAAAGTGAATCCTCAGATCGGACGAAAAATAGGACTAGAACTCAGCCTTTGATACCTCAACCACTACACCAAGCTAACTTACTAAACATATATAATTAATTATAGAGATGAAACTTTTTTCATCATTGTGCTTCATATTTTATTCTTCACTTCCTTCTGTCAGTGTTTTGTATCTGTGTCTGAGAGAAAACATGTGTAGGTTAAGTTTCCACAGCCATCTCTCTGTAGCCTATTCACCATGGCCAATTTGCCATAGCTAACTCACCATGGGGCAATTCATTATGCCCATCTTGCTGCGGGACAACTTGCTGTGAGACAAGATAATACTAACATTGAAGAAATGATGGAAATTATCATTAAAGAAAGAATGTCAAAGAAGGGGCAAAATGAAATGTGAATAACAAAAATTGAAATAATGTTTTAATTATTTAAATAATTAAATTGAATTGTTGAATTCTCCTGTGACAAGTTGGTCATGGCAACTTGGCAGCAGAAAGATGTTCCCTTCCGAGAAGAAACAGTTCATAAGCACAGATTACGTATAGTGAAAAAATTAAAGATAGCTTGTCTCAGGGAAGTAATGTAGCTGTCTATTGTTTGAAAGATGTGTTTTTATTCCCATTTACTCAATTCATGAGGGTCATGAGGCTCAAGTTAACCACATTCAGAAATGATGGCTTTTTAAATACGTTTATATTTAATGATGATTAGCATACAAATCTGGCACAACACAATCTTACCATCATATTACCCAATAAAAATATTATAAAATAATTAGTTCTACAATAATATAATAAGGGATTTATTGTGAAATAAAGATTAAAATATGTAGATTATCATCTTGTACACATTACCAGAAGAGTTTGGTCAATAAAGAGAACTATTTAAAATGTAGATTTCAAATATGTCCTAAGGCATGATATTCTTGGCAATTTTTTTCTCTTTCTTGTTTCATGGACTTCCAAATTGACTTACTCTGCAAAATGAAACACTTTTCAACAGAACATCATTAATTGGAGCCTTTGTATATTCTTTTCAGGCCTGGCAAATATCAGCTGGTTCCCTGTTATAATCCTGATGTGACAATGTTTTCTAATTCAGTTTCTCAGAAGCAGTAATATTTCATAGATGATGTTGTTTCAAAAGAACATATCAAATTGCTCCTCTTCCTTTGAAAAGAGTTAAGCAGTTATATTTAGGAATTAAAAATTGGCCTTGAAAATAAAATAAAAATTGTGCTCTATTTTTTAAAAAAATTAAAAATAGTGTTTCAAGAAGAGGATCTTAAATAAACTTTAAACATAAAGTATCTTCTTCAGATTTACATAATCCTATAACTTGCAAAATTGAAAGAATAGATTGGTGCAGAATAGAACAACTGTAACCCTCCTCAAAATACAAGACTGCAGAGGAAAAGACAGGTAGTATGGAATCTGCTATTTTAGGAAAGGTTTAGTACATGCTATTGAGAGAACTTTCTATGACAGAGGGTTAATAGAGGGATCTGAATATTAATTTTACTTTGGGGTAACCGATTGATTGTTTTTTTCCTTTTTACACATACATATTCATATGTATGCACTTAGATTTATATACTGCCCCATAGTACTTTACATCCCTTTCTAAAGCCCATGTCCCACTGCACCAACGGATGCAAAGAGAATGTAAAACAGACAAAAAAGCTTGCCATCCATTGGAAAACGCGATGCATCCGTTGCGTACTCACTGCATATGTGTTTCATACGCTCTATCCGTCAAGCATCCATTCACTCCAATTTCATCCGCACAAGAAGTTTTCAGCTGCACAAAACTTTTTGAGCAGATGAACTTTCCACCGCGTACGATCTACATCTGCCACAGATACGGGCAACAAATGTTCCACATCCGTTGTCATCTATTAAACGTTCACTGTATCCTCTCGGCATCCTCTGGACATCCTCGCAACTCACATCTGCTGCAGATGAAAATGGAAAGAGGGAAGAAACGAAAGGTACACGGAATGTCCACACAGCATTAGTAGCATGGAAATAGAAACGATTTAACCGGATGCATCTCATACATAAAGCATTAAAATGGACAAAACGTTTGTATATGGGATGTATCTCGGATATTTAGAATGTCTACAGTATGCCGACAGTATGTGGAAGGACACCAAGTGGAAAACTGATATTTCCTATAAAAAGGGGGAGGAAATCACCTGGATCTCAGTATCAGTCCAGCAGCCGTGGTGTACAGACCTCTTCACCCTTGATCTTGCTCTTCCACATCATCCATTGATCTCCACCATGGATCATAACACAGTCCTTATGGTAGCTGTGATCATTCAACACCAGAACCAAGCCCTGTTCAGACTGTTTCACCTTTTCTACGCAAGTAGAAGAAGGAGACGTTCAAGAGCTGTGTGGGTCCGATGATGGATCGGGAGAACAGTGGAGTTTGGACTGTATGACAAGCTGATGGTGGAGCTGAGGAATGAAGACCCTCGTGCATTCCATCACTTCATGAGGATGCCACCAGTCATGTTTGACGAAATTGTGGAGCGTCTGAGACCCAGGTTGACCAAGCCGAGCACTAACTTCCATCCCAACCTGGACCCTGGACTGACAGTGGCACTGACTCTGCGCCACCTGGCCTCTGGAACCACATACAGAAACATGTAGTATGCCTGGAGGATGCCACACAACAGCATCAGCAAAGTGGTCAGAGAAGTGGTGCAGGCCATCATCGAAGAATACCTGGAGGAGCTCCTCCAGTGTCCCACCACTGAAGAAGGCTGGAGGAAAGTTGCAGAACAGTGGTATCAGAGGTGGAACTTCCCCCACACCGTTGGAGCCATAGATGGGAAGCACGTGGCCTGCAAAGCTCCAGCCAACTCAGGGTCCTCTTATTACAACTACAAGGGCTTCTTCAGTATCATCCTCTTTGCCATGGTTGATGCTGACTACAAGTTCATGTACATCGATGCTTCAGGCAACGGGCCAGCTTCAGATAGCCAGGTATACAATGCCAGTGACCTCAAGGATGGGCTGGAACGCAACCTCATCATGGTTTTTCCAGATCCAGAAACCCTACCCAATGACACACAAGATGTGCCCTACTTCATCGTGGGTGATGACGCCTTCTCCCTCAGAACCTACCTCATGAAGCCCTACACTTCAAATTACCTCACCCGTGAAGAGAGGATCTTCAACTACAGGCTGTCCAGGGCAAGACGGGTGGTGGAGAATGCCTTTGGCATCCTGGCCAACAGGTTCCAGGTACTTTTCACCACCATGCAGCATCACCCACAGACTGTGAGGAGCATCGTGGAAGCTTGCTGCATCCTGTACAATGTCATGCGCACCCGCTACCCAGTGTTGCAGAACAGGCTTGTGGACGTCAACAAGGGAATGGGGACATGGAGCCTGGTGAATGGAGGCAAGGATTAAACCTGATAGACACTGTGGATGTACAAGGCCCCAACAGAGCTTCACGTGAAGGGAAGAAGCAGCGCAACCTCCTGAAACACTGGTGCAACTCCTCAGCTGGAGCAGTGGAGTGGCAAGACAGGATGATAGATGGTTAATGGATGCTTCCTTGAGCCTGTCTCATAACACTGATGAGATTGTGCCATGTATGTTGAGTGGCCCTACAATGAATAGGGCATTAATAAAGAGCTTTATTTATTTCGAAATGTGTTGATCAATGAATACATTGTTATTGATAAAAAAGGTCCAAATGTGTGGCAGCTGAGATGGGGGACCACACAGTCCCACTATGCTTGCACTGGAAGTTTATCTATCCCACAACTATCCTTACCTATCCCACAGCTATCCTTACCTGTCTCACAGCTATCCTTATCTATCCCACAGCTATCCTTACCTATCCCACAACTATCCTCACCCATCCCACAACTATCCTTACCTATCCCACAGCTATCCTTACCTATTCCACAGCTATCCTTACCCATCCCACAGCTATCCTTACCTATCCCACAAGCATGAAAAGGCTTAACCATTTTTTCAAAGTTTTCACCAACACTTTATTATTAATTTACTTTATTAAGTAAATAAAATGAACCAAGTGTGTGAAGCAAAGATAACCTTCATTAATAACTGTCTTAAGTAAACTGTATCACTTTATTAAAAAAGCAAAATGAACCAAGTAAACTGTGTTAAGCAAAGATAAAGTGAACAGGTAACAACTCAGTTTCTGGCACTATTCTCAGTCACTCTGAGGCATGTTCATGGTCTCAGCTGTCAAGCGGCCAGGGACTGTGGAGGTGGCTGTGGCTGGAGTGCTGGTCTGAGGCGCCATTGGGGTGCTTGGTCCTGAGAGTACAACAGGGGATGGTGTGTTCAGGAAGCTCTCAGAGAGCTGACTCAGTCCCGTGAGGTTGAGAGGCCCTTCATCAAGTACCTGGGATGTTAGGCCCAAGACTTATGACAGATTGTCCGTTGAGGGGCTTGGCTGTGGGGTGGAGGAAGGAGGAGTGTAGTGAGGCTGTCTAGTCTGCAGCTGGGTCAGCTGAGGTGTGTGTGGTATGTGATGAACCTGGGCCTGGACTGGGAAGGGCTGCCTGTGCTCTGGGAAATCCTGGTACTCGTAGCCTTGGTAGGTGAGGGGCTGTTGAAAGCCGTGGAAGGGCTGTGACATCGCCTGGGGTGGAGGAGCAGACCTGGACTGGGTCGGAGCAGGTTCAGCTGGACCTGGAGGGTTGTGCAGAAGTGCTGTTATCTTCTGCTTCATCACCTGGTACTGGGCCTCGGGCAGGTCCATGAGGTCTAGCTCACATAGGTGATGAAGGGCTTCTGGTTCGAGGATGGTCTGTCGCTGTGGACCAGCTGAGAGAGAAGTTCTGTGCTGGTCTTGATTATGTCCCTGATCTCCAACAGGACAGTGTGGCTCTGGCCCTCCAGTCTGCCTCTCTGCCTTCTTTCTGTGGAGGTGGGGCTGGGTGTGGGTGTGGGTTGGTCTCTGGTGGCTGCCACTTCTTCCTCCATTTGTGACAGGGGATCCTCCACTTCCTCTGGCATGGGGAATGCAGCTGTCAGGAGGGTCTCTGCCATAGGGCCCTCCGAAGACACCTGCTTGGACACGGTAGCTGTCTCCTGGCTGGAAGAGGACTGGCTGTCTGTCGGCTGTCTGAGGGAGAGGGTTGTCAGAGGGGCTGCTCCTCGGTGGTGGACCTCATCCTCCAGGAAGCTGCACTTGGCCATGATGTACATTTCCCGGTCAGTGAGCTTGACAGCGGCCTGGCCAGATTTCTTCATGTGTAGCTTGCCATACCAGGTGTGCATGTGCTTCCACCATCCCAGGAGTAGTTCTGAAGTGTACCCCAGGCTCTCTGCCTTGTCTTTCCATGCTGCCTGCTTCCTCTTGGTGTCACGATAGAGTCTGTGGCCCTTTCTCCACAAGTACTCGTTCTCCCTCAACCATTCCAGCACCTCCTCCTCATGGTCCTCGGAAAGGGTGTACTGTTTCCTCTCTCCCTTCTCCTTCCCTTGCCTCTTCCTCCCCCTGGCAGGGGCTTCAGCAGCAGGGCCTTCAGGGGCTTGAGCAACAGGGCTTTGAGGACCTTGGGGCTGGTCCCACCACAGTAGCAGCACCAGCAGCAGGACCAGCAGCAGCAGCAGGAGAAGCACCAGCAGCACCAGCAGCAGAAGCACCAGCGCCAGCAGCACCAGTAGCAGCAGAAGCACCAGCAGCTTCATAGTCAGTGCCAGGGGGTGGGATGGTGGTTCTGTCCTTCTTGCCAGGGCTGGCAGGAGTAGGCACAGGCTTTCTCTTCTTCCCTGACTTCTTTCTCTTCTTCCCTGACTGACGAACCATGGTGTTCCTTCAAGATGTATGTGGTAGCACGTCTTTCCTCTGAATGCTGACTGCTTGCGAGCTGCATCCTTTTATATCTGTGGAGCTGATGCAATTCATCCTCCCCGCATGTGCAGTGAATGCCTTGCATCCGCTATGCATCCGCTATGCTTCCGCTTTGCTTCCTATCGGCGTCCGTGAAGCATCCGCATCAACCTCTACGCATACGCTCCTTCCGCTATGCATCCGCTTCGCAATTCTCCCCTGGAAGCCCTTTGGAGGTGTCATCTGCTTCCATCCACTGTCATCCGCTAGGCTTCCTGCGAACATCTGCTTAATATCCCCTCTACATACTACCCCCGTCCGTTCCTTTCCATTCTTTTCTGTTCTGTTTATGCAAATTTGGGGCACTTTTTGGAGCGGATAACAATGGATGGAGCCACCCCCGAAATTTGGTCATCCACTTTGTCCTTTTTGCATATGTTTTGCATCCGTCGGTCTGTAGGACCTAGCCTTAAGCAGTTTAAAGAGTCAGCACATTCCACCAACAATCTGGGTCTTCATTTTGCTGACTTCAGAAGGATGGAAGGCTGAGTCAGTCTTGAGCCATTCAGAATTGAACTCCTGGAGTGAGCCTGCAGTTCTTCATTCTAATCATTACAGTACCACAGCTTAGCTTGCCTTGCCTTGCCTATCCGATCCTTCCTTTCCCTTCCCTTCTCTTCTTCAACTGGCCTACATGTTGCTCTTTCAAACACATGCCAGAATTTAATATTAATGTTATTGGAGTTCTTTCCCATCTTTTAGTCAGGAAGAAAGTGTGTTACCTCCACAGTTTGACACACTTAAGCAATAAAGCCAACCAATATTCCTATCTTCAAACAATGCAGGGTAGCTTCAGGCAGTGTTCAGCCTACTGCCTTTTCTCCTCCTACCCAACACAATCTGTTAGTGGGAAATTGATCTGTTTAACCACCAATAATTCTCATCAATTAGTAGTTTAATACTTTAAACATTATTTGAATTATTTACCGCATTATTTACTGCATGAATATTTTAATAGCACTAGAAATCTTCCAAGGAACTAATGGCCCTATAAAGTGTCCAACCAATAGGCAGTAGTATGGGTGTTTAGAATGAATCAGTTATGAAATCATTTCATAGGCTGTCCATTTGGCACATTTTTGTGAAAATAAGAGAAAAATACTTTTTTCTATCAATTATCTAAAATGACTTTCTGGATGCCTCAGGATAGCAATGAAATTAATGCAAAATTTTAAAGACAGGGCTTCTACAAAAAGATATTTGGTGTTCTCTGTGCTCTGAAATGGGATGTCATATAGTAAATATAATATATTACAGTTTAATATAGCAGTTATTTTTACCAGAAGTCCTATCTTGAAGTAATCCCTCAATCCATCACAAATACCCAATAAAAATTGAAATGGAAAGCTTCTAAAATGTAAGGCTCCTTAGTTTAAAAGTATTTGATAGATCTCTACTCTGACAAATTTATGATGTGAAAAGATGTTTTACAGCGACACTTGTATCTAAAATTTGATCACTGATACCAAATTGATTGATACCAAAATTTCTATCTATAAATTTAATTTTCTACAAATTAGTACATGTGGAGCATTCTCTTTTGTAAATCAGTTATTTGAACCCAAAATCCTCCATTGATTTTCCTTGGTACTTTATGGATAAATGTACATATATCTATTTTATAAGTGAAAACTTAAACCAGCCATAAATCTTTGTTGGATTTGGCACTGTTTTAGTAGGAAATACCAGTTATCATGTCTGTAGGCTAACAGTTGTCCCTATCAATATTCTATTCTGTGTTGATTGTGATCAATTGCAGTTCATGTAAAAATCTCCTACAAGAATTAGAGTTTCTAAAGATTTATCATTTTTATCATTTTTTTATTTGCTCCCATTTTCTTACAAGCAGAGCTCAAAATCAGAAGTTGTAAAGGAGTTAAGAGTTTAGAAAAACTAAACAGTTCTTATAAGATATGTAAGGTAGGCCTGAAGGATACCTGTCCTAAATGGATCAAACTAGGAAAACTGTACTATACATAAAGGGTTTTAGTTGAGTCCTCCCTTTTCTATATAAAAATACATTATTTCTTGTAAAGGAAAAAAATAACTTGCCTGTAATTATTAACCTACTGTATTAACTCAGTTCTCTTAAGATTCCATTTGTTCTTTATATCTATTTCAAAATCCAGTGCACATAGTCCGCATGTTCAGATACAGATTCCAACAGAATAGAGCTATGATAATTCTGGGAATAAATAGAATAAAATTCCTTGAACACCCATAGTTTAAGAAATTACATAGCTTTGACATTGAAACTACTTTTATTAAGGCAACTGGCCCAGGAAAATATACTAATACAAAAATAAGGAAAATAGTGAATTAAAACACTTCCAGGGAAAGAAAACGAAGGGAGGGGCTAAAGATGGTTCTAGTTACATTTCTTTTAAAACATTTTCTTTTCTAGAAAGTGTTCAAGTGTTCAAGTTGTTTGTGAAATGGTTGATTGGTTGATTGATTACATTACATTTATTTTCCACAATGAAATGGAAGGGAATCTTTGTGAGGTTTGTAAAAAATTAGATCAAAATAAATGAACTGCAGTGGTTTTATATCAATATAATAGTCAGAGTGAACCTACTAAAATTGAAACTGAAACTGAAATAACTCCTTATTGATATCTGCATACACACTTCTGCATTTATCCTCACTGGCACATGTGCACCATTTAACAGTAGCAAACTCTGCACCTCCAACACAGTTTGCTTGCCTGGCCACTCTCACGCTACAATATGGCACAGCAGCATTTATCCCCATGTGGGCTGCTTGAAAACACCCAATAATTACAACTTCCTTACTGACTTTACTTACTAGAAGCCAGCCAAGAAAGGCCTACCCTAATGACCCACAATCCTTTCTTAACAAATGGGAATTGCCAGATTGCCATTCTAAGTGATGTGACATTGGTTTAGCAATCACAATCCTGAGAACACACATTGCCTTCATTAAGTAAGGACTACCTATATTCCTCATCTTTCTTATAGCATAGATCTCAGACTATAGAAACTAGTATAGACCTTTTATCTGGACTTACTTTAGAATTAAAGAAGAATGAATATCAGAAAAGTTGACAAATATTGAGAAAGGCAGGGTCTAATCTCTCACCATATTGCTGATATTTTGATTGAACCAGGGAGTCTGCTCACATGAAAGGGAAAAAAAAGTTACCAAACCATTAAATTAATATACTAACATCAATTAATATGTGTAGTTTACCACATTGGTGGATACTTTCAATTCAATATATAGTGATGAAAACAAACAAGAGAAGCATAAATTAAAGAATTCAGCTAGATTCACTTACTGCTTTATAGTCAAACTAGCTTGATACCCATGTTTCATTATGAAACTATGTGGTTGGGCTTAGTTTTTGGGGAGGAAAATAAGGGGAGGGGGAATTCTGCCTTTGCCTACCAGCATCCATCGGTATTCAAAGGGCCAGTGTCCTGTCAGTTTGTGAGAGAGTTGAGGGCTGTTTGGTAACTGAAACAGTGTTTGCTGTGTGAGCAAGAAGGATACAGCAAGGAACCTGGGAGTGGTTTAGCTCAACTGTTCTGTACTAAAGCTGCTTAGTGCTATGAAAGTAAAACTGAAAGTGAAAGTCCTCTCCTTTGCTTGTGTTTTGCATTTGGGACAGATTTCTTTTCAGTTGAGAAGGGGGAGTAGAACTCCTTAGCATCAGAGCATGTTAATAATAATATACAAAATACTAATGCTTTGATGTTCATTTCAAAAAATCCTTTCTTTGTGAGTACCTAGAAGCCAAGAGGAACATACGTGCCAAATTTCAAGTTTGTAGGCTTTAGGGTTCTGGAGATTTTGTGATGATGCATGAGTAGTATTTCGGTTTTATCTGTTTGTCTGTCTGTCTATCTGTCTATCTATCTATTCTCACAGGAGCCTCTGATTTATAATTTATAATGTCAGACAAATGTCATATAAGCTAATTCGGTCAGTCCTTGGTCAGACAAGTTTATTCAATTCCTGATATCAGATTAATTATATTTTAATGTGGAACAAATGTACATATCATCATTTGTTTACACATTGCATTTAAAGCCCATCCTCTGAAATCTCAGGATTGGCTACTTAACAGTTTTCCCACCTTCATTTCTTCATAACAAAGAAGTTTGATACACTTGTCTTAATCTGAATAGTCTAATACAGCGGTCCCCAACCATTTTTCTACCAGGGACCAGTTTCACGCAGAAACACTTTTTCAAGGACCGGCAAAATCAATTCTTCCCCAATAGTAAAGGGCTTCTTTACTATTTCTTTACTAAAAGCATATTTTTATATATATTTTAATCATGATTATTCATTCTTTGTGGCCCGGTATAAAATGATCCACGGACCGATACCGGTCTGGGGTCCAGTGGTTGGGGACCTCTGGCCTAATAGACCAATCTTCCTAGCCAATAAAAACTTTTCTAGGCCACCTTAAATTTTAACAGAAGAGCAAAAGAGTTTGTAAATGCTGGTTACTGTAAAACCTGTTATTGTCTACAAAGGCTGTCACTGACATCTTGTGGCCAGATTGTGATTTGAAAAACTGAGTCTTGTGATGGGTGGGTGGGGACTTGAGAACAAACGAATGTGGCAGAAAAGAAAGACCATTGATGACACAAAACTTCTATTTGCAAAACCTTTATAAACTTAACTGTACTTTAAATGAAAGTTGGAGAAGTTAGGATACATTGCCCTAAAAGAGGGATACACTTATTTTTTTAACATTACTATTCTATGTATCTTGGATAACAGTATCAAAACACTAAAGAATAATTTGTGATGTGATGTGAAGTTAATAGCTTCTGGCTAACATTTGCTTTCACTATTTAGGCTGTGATACAGCTGACCTTGTGGTGACCTACTGCAGCATGACAGCAGCTTTCCCATTTAAGATGTTAAGAGTGAAGCCTTTTGATATTTAACAGAGCTGAAAAGAAATGAAACCCATTAAATCTAAACCTTCTTAAGCACTTTCCTCAGTTTGAATAAACACCCTATTAAAAGCCATTCATTTTCCTTCCCCTCTTATATTCCTCTCCAAAATTAGACAGAATGCCGTCAGAAACTTTATTGCCTTACGTATGTTGAGAAATCTGGAATGTAGATCTAAACTTTTTTTCCTTTTTATTCCTAAATCAAAATAAATAAAATAATGGAAAGTGGGAAGTAGCTGTCCATTTTGCTTTCTGCTTTATTCCAACATTCTTAAACATCTGAAATTCCAACCACTTTAAACTGTTAAAAATTCATATAACAGGATTTTAATCTCCCCATGTATTTCTTTTGTTACAAAACTACCGTCACTGGACAATCCATTGGCAGACCCCAGCCTTTGAATAAACCCTGCCAACTAACTTATTAATTACTAAAATGGAAAGGAAAGACAATTAAATATAAACCTGCTTCCACCAGCATGTTTTCTGATTAAAAATGAAGTGAGATATTTGTGTGGTTGAGAATGTGATCAAAAGGACACTCAAACAACTGGTCTGAACAAAGGCAAAGGATCCAGAAGACCATTTATGGAATACAGTGAGTCATCATATCCTATGCTTTGAGGCAAACAGCCCTGATGTGAAAGTGCAAAGCCAAAACATACAAAAACTGGAGTCATCCAAATTAGAGTGCAGAGCCAAACAGCAGTCAGGTGCTGTCCAAGAAGAAACAAAGATCATCCTCAATTGGATTAGGATAAGACAATCTCAGCCAGTTGAGGAAAATACTCATCTGCTAAGGGGACAAGGGGTTCACTCCCTCTCTGCACCCTCCCTTAACATCAGTGCTTTCTTTCCCATTCATGGTGCCAAGATATGTGCTAGAAAACTCACTCAAAGAACAGAGCAGTTGGAAAAGACCCAAGCAATTGTTTTATTGACTACACTGATTCATCAGAATATATATATATATATATGTGAAACCACAAACTATGCTGAAACCGCAGCTTCATATGTACAAAACTCATACCACTTCTTAGAAATGATCAAAGATCTACACGTAGAACAAGAAGATCTACTTGTAAGTTTCGACGTGCTTTCACTATTCACTCAAGTCCCAATAAAAGAAACTCTTGAAATCATC
>BLBF01000006.1:60252393-60279794 GCA_015471245.1 Laticauda colubrina
AGGTGTGTTAGGAAATTGTTTAGGTTTTCTTTTCCATGGGGCCAAATTTAAAACCAGGAGCTGTAAGACCCATATCCATACAGAAGCCTGAGGATGGCAGATGAGATTCTGCTGAAATGTTGCTACAACTTTAACAGAACTACAATGACGTGGGATAATACCCGAAGGAAGCTAAACAGCGCACACACACAAACACACACACACACACACACACACACAAATATATAAATATATAAATATATAAATATATAAATATATATATATATATATATATATATATATATATATATATATGTTTTTATTTGTTTTGAAAGCACTACAATGACGTGGGATAATACCCGAAGGAAGCTCATCAGCACACATATATATCTATATCTATATCTATATCTATATCTATATCTATATCTATATCTATATCTATATCTATATCTATATCTATATCTATATCTATATCTATATCTATATCTATATCTATCTATCTATCTATCTATCTATCTATCTATCTATCTATCTATCTATCTATATGTTTTCTGAGGCACTGAAGATGGTGTTTGATTTCGTTATACGAGGTGCAATGACAAAGTAAATTTGTTTTCTTTGACACCTCCATTTTGTTTATATTGTTTTTGTTTTTTGTATCATCCCTTGTTTTTAAATGGAAAAATGTTAAATAATATTGGTTTGAGGATCCTTGTTCCCTTTAAGATCCTGAGAAACTGTTTCAAAGTATCATTCAAATGATGGCAAACACACAGACCATACATTCGCTTGTCCATATTTATATAGCTTGATCACATGGATATAATGTGAGACCTCAAAAATATTTCACTGAGATCAAGGTAACAATGACAATAATAAAGGAAAATTGGTGGTGTGATATTACAAGGCAAACTGATGCAATGTGCCTACAAAGGGAGAGGTGTTGTGATGAACTACAGTCATGGAGCAAGTTCCCAGGAAGGAGAGAACAAAATCCAAGGAGACTGGCTGGGACTGTCTGGAGCTGGCTTCTGAAAAGAGGAATAGACTTAGGATAGCAAACACTAGAATCTCCCAGGGCATATCCAATAGGTTAGTGTAATACAAATTTAGTCTGACAAGATTCTGCCTATATATAAGCAAATAATGAACCAAACTTTGGCTGGATTGTGTAACCCATTGTTGGGCTATGCCTGGCATAAACCCCACTCTTCCATACCTGTCCTAATGATGCATGCAAATCAGAGGTTTATCTTATGATGCGTGCTTTGTGGATGCTGATGATGATAACTGCAGCATTCCCTTGATCCACCATTTTCCTCAATATGTTGCAGACATCCTGCTAGACAGGATGTGCTATTGCAGTACATTCACTAGTATAGATTTTTTTTTATAAAAGAGTTTTTTTTATTTTTGAACAAACGTACACAAACAAAACATAAAAACATGAAGCCATCTTCCAATTACACACAGTGTGTCGGTTGGTTACATTCATGTTATGTGAGATATTCCATATTTTTAAATTGATTTATCTATAACAATTCATATTATCATCCTAAATCCATCCCATAATTATAATATTATAATATATATTTATATACTCTATTATCGTTCTATTCTCCTTATATTGTAAAATTCTACATATTTCATTACCATATTTTATTTTCTAACCATTGATAACCAGTATAGATATTAAATTAGTAACGTATAATTTCCTGTTCTCAGTCTTCTCCTTTCTTAATATTTACACTGTTTTGTGCTTTTTCAGTCTTCTAGTATCTTACCATTTCTTTCAAAATTTTCAATGCAATCATCTAGGAAAGAGCAGTGGTTTGTTATATCTGACATATATGTTGTAAAAAAATTAAAACATGTCACTTCAAATATTTATGGAGTACAGCATTTCTGAATACAGTGAAGAGAAACACATGTATTTTGATATTATTGTACCAGTATTCAGAACAGTTACTAACAGTTACTAAAACAAAACTTGAGTTTATCTTGATTAGATAAATGAAATTCATCTCTATTTGGCTATAAACCTTAGAATTATCTATGTACTGACATATCATTATTCAACATACCTCTATACTAGGTTCAGAAGAAAGATTAGAAATAATGGTGCTTTCTTTTTTGTGAAAAGAATATTTTGATTTTGATTAATGCACACATATTTAGTTTAATAAAAAAGGCATTAATTCAAATGTTTGGTTTGCAATTTAATATTGAAATTGGCAGAAGCAAATCTTGCAATAATAATGAAATATTTTAAAAATAAGCCACATCTCGTATATGTCATGATGGTACATTTTTACTAAAATACTTTCTCTATGTCTAAATAAAAAGAATGATTCATTCAAAGCTCTACTAAAATAATTGAATTTGTAATTAAATATTGTGGTGCTAATGAATTTTAATTTGTGATGTGGGGTCTTGAAGTTAAAATATGACATTATAACTATGTTATATAGTCTTTGCACCTTTTTTCAATGACACCCAGTCAACAGAAACCAGTCCGCACAGGTAAAAGCATCACAGCAATTATCCTTAGTTCTTGGAGTTCTCATACATTAGACGCATTTTTTTTTCCAGAATAAGGTCTGTTTTCTTACATTATGACAACTATGGCTACAGAACAGTACAGTTAATCTGGTACCGTCTCACTGGACTGCTGTATTCATTTTTTCTTCTACATCATTACTACACAATGCTCAACCATAATCGCATATTTTCAATGGCCAGGTTGTGATATTTTGTGATTTTTTTTTCCAGTTCTTTTTCTTCAACTCTGGCATCTCCTGGTACTGCGATATCAATAAATTGTACACTTCAGTTTTCAACAACTGTGTTGTGTTCCAAATGGCAATCTTCTGTATTTGAAAGTCCCACAAGATCTTCACCTTCTAATTTTCTATAACTTTTTCCACTTTAGGTTCCCATGAGTTTTCAGATACAGGTAAGTCATATTTTTTACATAATGACCAGTGGATTAATTTAACAACTCAGCCGTGTCTAGCTTTGTAATCAGTTTGTGCAATTTTGCTGCATTCACATATTAAATATGAAACAGTTTCACCTTTGTTGTTGCAAAATCAGCAGATTGGATTGTCGGTGTTTTTTTGTATTTTCGTTTTCATGGCATTAGTTTGTAGTGCTTGTTCTTGAGCAGCAAGTATTAAAACTTCCATTTCTTTCTTGATGGTTCCAATCTTAAACTATGCCCACATCAAGTTGTCATCACATTTTCCTTCAATGTTTTTCAAGTACTATTCATGCAAACTTTGGTTTTCCATCTATTTAATCTGTCATACAGCTGTTTTTCCTTATATTCTGCCTTTGTTTCTGTTGTTTTAATAATGTTCTCCGTTTTCACAGCCTGTAGCAATTTTTCTGTACTTTGGTTCACATAATCATTCAAACTTCATTTTTCTTCTTGTACAGTTTGATGGATTTGCAATAACCCCCTGCCCCTTATTTTTCTTGGCTGGTACAACCTGTCGATGTCACTTTGTGGATGTAAAGCATGGTACATATTCAAAACTTTGTGCATTTTCCGGTCCAAGTTTTCCAGTTCAGCCAAAGTCCAATTGATGATTCTAGCTGAATAGCGTATCACTGGAACTGCCCATATTTTAATGATTTAATTATGTTTCCAGCATTCAGCTATTTTGCGGACTCTCCTGATGTATTCTTTTTGCATTGACTCTTTGACTTTTCCATTCAAGATGTTATCTGCTTCCAATATGCCTAGGTATTTGTAACTATCATCCTTTACTTATGCTTTCACTATGCTTCCATTTCCCAATTCTATTCCTTCTATTTTTTCCACTTTTCCTCACTGCAGGGATAATATAGTACATTTTTCAGGTCCAAAGTTCATTTTGATGAACTGTGTTGAATATTGATTTAAGATCAGTGGGGCTTCTCAGATACATTTTTAAGTCATCAATGTATAGTAGATGGTTTATCTAGCCCTGTTGGCTTAAGATTTGGTATCCCAGTTTTGTGTTTCAATGGATTATTGTCAGTGGAGTTAATGCTATGTTGAACAGTAGCAATGAAAGTGAGTCCCCCTGAAAGATTCCTCATCTGATATTGACTTCACCAGTGTTCTCCCCATTTGCTGTTAGAACTGTTTTCCATTTTTGCATGTTTGCTTTCAAAAATGTACAAATTGTCAGGGTTCCAGAAAAACCCAACTCCAATTAAAAACTCTGAGAGGCATTTTCTCAAAGTTTCCTTTTATTAGAGTAGTTGTACTGGCACATATGGGAAAACCTGAATCTGAGAGCTTCTGGTACTAACAGTGTTTGTTCTTGAGCAGCAAGTATTAAACTTCTCATTTCTTTCTTTACGGTTCCTCTCTTGAGCCATGCCCTTATCAAATTGTTATCACATTTTCCTTTAATGTTTTTCAAGTGCTGCCCATGCAAAGCTTTGGTTTTCCATCCATTTAATCTGTCATATTATTGTTATTATTTTACATAAAAAACAACAGTGTACACAATAAATGAGATGACTATGCTGGGTTTTGTATCACAAATCACTAGAATACTTCCCAAGTGCTTAGGACTGCGTGATGTATCGGCGGATTATGCGAGCAGATCCCAGTAAGGTGGCCTTCTGCAGCTGACCAATGGTGATTTTGTCAGTGCCAATTATTTTCAAGTGCTTGCCTAGGTCTTTAGACAGAGCACCCAGTGTGCCACTGGGACCACCTGCACTGGTTTATGCCAGAGTCTCTGCAGTTCGATTCTCAAGTTCTGATATCTGGTGAGTTTTTCAAGTTGTTTCTCATCAATTTTGCTATCACCAGGTATGGCAATGTCGACGATCCACACTTTTTTCTTCTCTACAATCATGATATCCAGAGGGTTGTGTTCCAAAACTTTATCAGTCTGTACTCGGAAGTCTCACAGTAGTTTTGCATGCTCATTTTCGACTACTTTTTCAGGCTTATGATCCTACCAGTTCTTTGCTACAGATAGATGGTAGCTGTGACACAAATTCCAGTGGACCATCTGAGCAACTGTGTTGTGACATTGTTTGTAGTCAGTCTGAGCAATTGTCTTACAACAACTCAGTATGTGATCGATGGTTTCATCTGCTTCTTTGTAGAGTCTGCATTTGGGGTCATCAGCAGATTTTTCTATTATGGCTTTGATTGCATTCATTCTGATGGCTTATTCTTGGGCTGCAAGAATCAGGCCTTCTGTTTCTTTCTTCAGTGTTCCATTGGTCAGCCATAACCAGGTCTTTTCCTTATCTACTTTTCCTTGGATCTTTTCAAGGAACTCTCCATGCAGTGCTTTGTTACACCCAGCTGTCAGCCTGAGTTTGCATTGCTGTTTTTCTTTATTGATCCTTGGTTTACTGCAGTTTGAGCAGTTTCCTATTATTGACCTCCATCAAAGCTGGTTCAACGCTATCTTTCACATAATCTGCCAGAGCATGTTTTTCTTCTTCAACTGTCTGCTTCACTTGCAAAAATCCTCTGCCACCTTCTTTTCTGAGCAAATATAGCCTTTCAACGTCACTATGCAAGTGCAGCCCATAAAGTATGGTCATCAGTTTTTTCTTTTTCCTATCTAGGCTGTCCAGCTCTGCCTGTGTGCAGTTTACGATCCCAGCAGTATATCTGATGATAGGTATAGCCCAGGTAGCCTTGATGGTGTTACCCCATTCAGTTTGCTTTTTAGAAGTTTTCTGACCCTTTGTGTGTAATCTTTGCTGACTATAATTTTCACTTGCCCATGCTTGATATTGTCCAGCTGCAGTATGCCTAGGTATTTGTAGGCTTCTGGTTGGTGGAACTTGATGGTTTGTCCATTGGGCATTTCGATTCCATCACTTTCTACAATCTTCCCTTTCTTCAGTGCCACTGTGGCACATTTTTCCAGGCTGAACTCCATGCAGATGTGCTGAAAATTCAAACTGTATTGTTCAGTGACTGGATTTTGATTTCTGATTTTCCGTATAACTTCAGATCATCCATGTACAGCAGGTGAGAGATTTTCTGTGAATTTTTAGCAGTTTGATAACTCAAATTAGTTTCCTGTAAAATTGTTGATGGGGAGTCATGGCGATGATGAACAGCAGAGGTGACAAAGAATCACACTGGAAAATCCCTCTTTTGATGTTGACCAGTCTGTAACTTTCACTTCCAAAAAACAGTTCTGTTTTCCAGTGCCTCATCACATTTGCAGTGAAAGTACCAATGCACTTGCATATTCTTATGACATCCAGGCACTTGATGATCCAGTTGTGCGGTAGTGAATCAAATGCTTTCTTGTAGATTTGTTTTTTGGCTTTTGCAGTTCTCTAGAATCATTTTGTCGAACAGGAGCTGATCTTTTGTGCTTCTGCTTCCTCATTTGTTTCCTTTCTGCTATACTGGCAAAATGTTATTTGTTTCTAGGTAGTCTTGGATTCTGTCAGCTATGATGCCAGTCAGCAGCTTGAACATGGTTGGTAGACATGTTATAGGCCTGTAATTTGCAGATGTTGCCCCTTTTGCTGGATCCTTCTGTATCAAGTAGGTTTTTCCAGCTGTTAACCATTCACTGATGTTTCCTGTCTGCAGCATCTCATTGAATTGTTCAGCCATTTTTTTGTGCAGGCTGGTCAGGTATTTGAGTCAAAAGCCATCCAGTTGATCATTGCCAGCGATGTCCAGTTCTTGACATTTTTAACTCTGTTGCTTATCATTTCATTAGTTATTTCCAGTTGGCCCATTTTGTTCTTGGAGAAGACTTTGTCTCAAAGTCTCTGATCCACCCAGAATTTTGTTGTAACATTTCTCAGTTTCCCACAGGTCTTTCCAAAACTGAATAGTTGCCATTTTCTCAGGGTTTTCAATTTTGGTAACTCCCATCTAATTCAGACTCTGATAGAACTTTCTTTGGTCTGATTGAAACAATTGATTTTGTTTGTACTGGATGACACTGGCTTCGTATCTTTCAATTTTTCTTGCTGTTGCTGTTATCTGCTGCTTCACAATTTCCAATGCTTCGTCAATTTTTCTTGTGCTGAGCCTGTATTTTTTATCAGATGTTTCTTGATCTTGCTGTTCTTCAGCTTTTTCTCCTGCAAATTCTTCAAGTTGCTTGCATCTGCTCTCAGGATTTTCAACTCCAACCTTTCCACTGTGGATTTCCAGTCGATTTTCTAGGGGGCTATGGTTGTTGAATCCCTGGTTCTTCAGTTACTGTGACTGCTGTACTGTAAGCAAGCTGATTTGTTTGTTTAATTGATGTTATCTGGACTGCTGTAAGTGCACAATTTGCATCTATCATCAATAGTGCCAAATGTTTTCTAGGCAGTCTTTAATGTTAGAAGCCTTCTTCTTTCTGCATTTGATGCAGCATATGCCAAGATTTTAGTTTTCAGTTCTTGCTGCCTGGCATTGAGTATCTTGGTATTTTAAGGACTTCAGGCCCTTGCTGTTCCTTTTTCTTGCAAAATAAGTGGTGCCGCCTTGACGTGGCAGGGGACCTAACTGCTTCAATGAAGTTGAGAGTGTGCTGGTGGTAGTGCAAACTACCAGCAGGTCCAACCATGTCAGAGAGGTCTCAGCCGAGGAGCATAACTGAGTGCACCCAACAGCCCATGCAATGAATTATGGTGAAACACAACCAAACAAAGCCTATACCGGCTCAGTTGTCACCCAGGTTAACAAGGACCACGTTGGGTGTTGAGAAACCTTGGCATCCATCGACAAGTGGGCTACAGGCTATGGGTCCCATAGCTGAGCAACCAGGACATAGGCCTTCAGGGCTACTGGAAGCTGAACAATCTCAGAAGTGGCAGAAATACACTATGTCAGAGAACCGCATTATTATTATTGTTATTATTATTGTTATTATTATTATTATTGTTATTATTATTATTATTATTATTATTATTATTATTATTATTATTATTATTATTATATTGAAAAATCTTCAGAACTACAAGTTTACCAGTTGCTGGATAATTTTTTCTTCAATCTTTTTAAAAAAAGAAAACTGTGTTTCCAGATTTGGAAGATATTTATTTTTTGAAAATTTTTGCAGGATAAAACAAAAAGGATAATTATACAGTTCTTTTTTGAAAAGTTTTTAAATGCTAACATTTTTGAATGAAATTTATTTAAATAAAGATTTTGAAGTTAATTAGGAAAATTCTCTCATATGAGAAAAATCTTTCTGGTTCACATTTTTAACTCAAAACAAGGCTTTGAAGATCAATTACTAGAGCAAAAGATGGCTACTTTAAATGAAATATTTGATCTTTGGGTCTGTGAAATGTTCAAACTTTTTAATTCCATACGGGAACTGAAAGGTCTTACTGAAAATGAACAAGTTATTTTGAAGATAACTGAAATGTACTTTAACATGCAGTTAAAGACTATAACCTATAAGAAAGAGATAGGAATGTTGGATTTATGAATTGGATATTCATTTTTAAATTAAATATCTCATACAAATGATGTACCCCTCAAAAAGTGTAAACTGCCTTTTAAACTAAAATATGAGGTCTAAGGGAAATTCCAAATAGACTGGGATAAAGAATTTTAAGAGAGGAAGCAAAGACATTAGAAGGAAACAGGAGTCAAAATTCTATCTATGGAACTTAAGGATGGCTAGAGGTAGAAGAAAAAAATATACAAAATTGGTTATGGTTAAATTATAACTTGCTATCTCTGGTGATGCTTAATGGTTATCTTAATTAGATCAGTTTGTTTTTGTTTGAAATGTTCATCTGTGTGTAATGGATTAGTTTGCAATATTTACATCATCATTTTTGTTTTCTAAATAAGGGATTATTGTTTCTGGTAATGCTTAATAGTTTTTGTTTTTTTTGCAATATTCAATTGTTAAATATTATTAAAAGAGAGAGGAGGGGAATTTGGATTAAAGGAGATTATGCTGTCATTTCGACTGATTTTTACTTCATCTTTGCTGATTAATAGGGGGAACTGAAGATTTAAAGATGAGTTTGTAGAAAATGGAGTGACATCTAAAAAAGATGTACTTAATTGCATTTTAGCAAAATAGTAATAAATGTTAATGTTGAATATATGGTGGGGTCCAAAGGAAAGAGGGGAGAGAGAGGGGTCGAAGGGGAAGAAAGGGAGAGGCTGTGCCTCAATGGATTAATGACACTGGAAATGGTCCCAGCTCTGGTGGTTCGAGACCAAGCACTATGTAGCAGGATGAGCTACTGTTACTCACCTCAGCCTTTACAGGTTGAAAAGAATATCCTATGCAAGTGGATAGATTGGTACTATTTTGGTAAAGAGATGATCTGGTGCTCTTGGCAGACAATCTAATTCCTGATGGCTTCCCGGTTGCACTGCTCATTTATGAGGCAGTTCTGGGAAGGGAGGGGACCTTGAGTGATTCAGCAGGAAGAGCTGCTTGTCTTTCTCTCTGATGCAAAGCCCACTTGCCCTCCAACAATACATCTTGGGAAGCGTGCAAAGTTATTCTATCACAGTGCTGGTATCCTGGCAAGCCAACTACTATTCTGCAAGAGCATTGTGGTCTCCTGATTACTGTAACAATGCCATGCAATCATCATCATCATCATCGTGTTGGTGTAGTGGTTAGAGTGCAGTTCTGCAGACTACTTCTGCTTACTGCTGGCTGCCTGCAATTTGGCAGTTCAAATCTCACCCAGCTCAAGGTTGATTCAGCCTTTCATCCTTCTGAGGTAGGTAAAATGAGAACCTAAATTGTTGGGGTCAATATGCTGACTCTGAAAACCACTTAGAGAGGGCTGTAAAGCACTATAAGTCTAAGTGCTGTTGCTATCATTATCATCCTTTGGGGAGAGATTTTTTTCCTTTCTCCCATACTTTTGAACAGTTTTTTTTTTCTTTTTTGTATTTGTGTATCAGGTTTCTTTCTATTAGTTTTATCTGTTTAGTATCGTTTTCAAAAATTATATTTAAAAAGTACTTCACAATACTTCTATGTATGATTTTCTGAGGGCTTAAGAGACACTGCTTTGGAGAATAGGAAGGGAGATGATGTATTTTTGCCAAGCTTGCTGAATGTGGCTAAATCTGAGTACAATGTTATATATAAATTCTAATTTAGTAACTTACATTCTTAACATTGAGAGAAGTAGTCTCAAATTATTTTGTTCTATGTGCTGAAAACATTTATCACCTTAAGAAGCTGAATTTGTCCTTCAAGGTCTGGAATTATTTAACTGTTTTAGCTATTATTATTTATATTCTTCTAAACAGCCAATACAGCTTTACAGGATAAAGAAATAAACACTTAGTAGACACTAATCTAGAATTGGACAAAAAATAAAGCAAACTATAAATGGATAAAAATAGAAGAGAATAGAAAAATTACTTAAGGATATTGCTGGATTGTTGCTTCTGGCAACTGTAAAGTTAATGCTCATGTAAGAAGAGCAGTCATTTTATATTTTGAAAGGTATAAGTTAGAAAGTGATTTAATATAACCCAGTCTTTTTCACAATCATTGGTTAATTATGAAACTTGTATTTGTGTCTGATAATGTATAATGTTATTGTTAACAATGATTTCATGTATCTTTAAGCAAAACTGGATTGTCTATTATCCACTTACCCAAGTTAGATATTCAGTTAAGTGCATTGGACAGCAGGAGGGAGGGATATGTAAATGTTGCTACCAATTTCTGGGATTTTTCTGGAGTTACAATCTTGTTTAACTCAGAGACATTGCAATTAAAAATCCATCCCAAGGACATTCTATATACTTCCTTCAAATTTCTGGAATTCAAATGATTAGTAGATGAAAATTATGCCTGTGGAAGCGGTAAACCACTTCTGATCAAACAAACAAAAAAAATTGAAAAGACAAATGTCTTATTTACTCTATTACAGCCTTAAACCCATGGTGTCTACAGCATATTGTGATTATGTCAAAATGTTGTGCTTCATTTACTGCTTGCATAACTGTTGTTACTTGTTTCTAAGAAGCATAAAAAATTTAAAGCTGTGTATAAAAAAATTTAAAGCTTCATCCAAGAATGTATTTAATTTGAGTACATGACAACTGAAGTTAAGGCATGGGCAACAATGCCTGTATAGACTTGACATTCTTACCCCACAATCCCACAACTTTGGCAAATTTCCATGTGGGCAGGAAATTCAATGAAAGTCATAGGAAAATTCTACTGTTGGAAATCATGATAAAACAGGCTATTTGTTCAGCCAAATATATTTACAATTTCCTGCAAACCATACATGTCTAAATATTTTAGAGACTGCTGAATGATTGTGGATGTTGTGCATAGGGCATGAATGCATAATTTTATATCTAGCACATTTTGAACCTTGTGAGGCTAATGGTGCAGCTTCCAAAGCAGTGTTATAGTGACCTTATTAAAAAAAAATACAGGAAAGTTTGCTATGAAAACAATATAACCAAATCTATGTCATATTTTTCTTTAATAAGATACCCCATAAATTATTTCATATGTTATCCTTTGCATAATTAAGATACTCCAAAAACATTTTCCATATAATCATATTCAAACTTTTAAAATATTAATTTTAAAGCAGCCACAAATTCAAAATGAAGACCATTCTCCTCAATAAATGTTAAATGATACTTTTTTGGGAGCAAAGTGGCTCATTAGCTCCAAGTAGAACTGGACAAATTTTAAAGGATGTCCTATGATTCATATTCTGAGACCTCATTTGTGGCTTAGTGGCTTAAAATGGCGCTTTTCCTGTTCTTCCTCTGAGGTAAGAACTAGAGACAGGATGTCGAGAAGTAGGGAATTGTGGTTAATAAATATTTTCTCATGGATGAGTTCTGGGAATGCTTACTGGTCCCAATATTAAGACATGGCCTAGAAATTACATTTAAAAGAGAGGTGACAGAATCAAAGAGTACTTTTCCAGCAAATAAATTGGATTTCCCGAGTCAGTTAGTACATATGTGCTGTAGTTTTTTTTTTTCTTCACCTGCTTGCAAAAAACCTATTTATCCCATAAATTTAACTGCTTGAAAATCTGAGGCATTATTGTTATATGACAGACTGATGGTGGCAGAGATCTGTCCAGCAGATCATCTGAAATGCCTTGATCCTCCTAGAATTTTGAAAATATACATAGGAAAAATATATTTATCCTGAAGACAGAATAAACTTTATCTAGGTATATTAGTGGCTAAACATTTTCAGTAGAATTTACCAACATTTATCATTGTTCCAAGATGATGACACTATTAGTCTTTAGTTCAGTGTTTGAATGCTATTACACTGACATGTTAAACCTGAAATCTTATTATATTCATGCTGCTGATTCTTGAAAACTATATTGTTAACCCTGTGTACCTTTACCTGCGTTCATCATAGTTTGCCAGAAGGAAGCAGTATATAAATTAAAATTCTAATGTTAACACTTTTTTAAAAAAATATATTGTCTATTCTAATAAAAATACTCAGTAAGGATCATGAGCACTCTGATTAATTCTACTATAATTTGTAGGCCTGGATTTATCTATTTGGTCTATATATATTTTAATTCTGTACAAACTGCATACATATTGAGAAAAAAATGTTTCACTATAAGGTAGTGTTTTCATTCTCCATAACCTTCAGGTCTATCTGCCTTACATTATTCAACATCACCTCAAATTAGATTAGATTCTAAAATAATTTTTAACTGTTCAAGGGAAAGATTTCTTTTCATCCTTCTCATTCGCAACAATGCATACCCAAAATCCCTTGGAAAAGCCTGTACTGTTTCTATGAATGCTATGGGTAATGATTCTGAAGAATACCAGACAGCACTAATGGAAAATTTTCCTTCTGTGCATCTTAACAACTAAAACATAACTTTCTAGGACCATTTTGTGTGTGCTATAAAGAGGCATTACTTAATGACTTTTGCTTAGGATACATATTAATCATTCCAAGCCTATTAAAAGGTTGTCCCATGGTATTTAATGTTCATCAAACATAATGCATAGCCAAAAACCTGTAATTATTTTAATTAAAAAAATCTGCTAAAACAATTTGTGATATTCTCGAAGATCATACTTGTTGGGAGAGTTATTGCCTAACTTCCTAAAACACACCTTTATCAACTGGTATGTGCTGAATCGTATTGCTAGGTCTAATTCACAATAAATTGAGCTTTAATAAAAACAGATGTCTGGAAATTTGCACAGCAGCTTCCTCTGCCCATAGCGCCACATGTGGAACATCTCATTGCTGAGCTGCCCATCCCTCCCCCAGTTCTAAGAAATCAGGGCCTCTTAAAACAAAGTTGAAAAGTGAATAGTCAGCTGGCAGCATGTCTACATTTTTCAGCAAGCCTGGATACTGAGTAGATTTAGTTTTTGCTGTTATTGACCTCCAAGTTCATAGTAGTGTGAGCAATGATGTATGACAGATTGCTGGCAAGCACTGTAGAGTGTTGAGCCAGACTATCTTCCAAGCCCAGCTGGGATCAATTAAAATAAATAATAGCCCTTGCAATAACTAGTTCCTACCACTTTTTTCAGAAATTGCTTTCTTCAGAATTTGCATGTGAACATATTTGTACTTATGCTTCTTACTTTACTGTCATTTGTCCCCTCTTGGTAATAAATGTCCCAACAAGTGTCGCAGATGGCTCACTACCACAGTGATATTTTGTAACTTTTTGTGAAGGCTTCCAGCAGATCCAGATTCTTTAAAATCCATACACGCTTAGATAACATGTTTCTTCTCAGTTGGCAATCACAGTTATAGAATGTTGGCTTTCTGGATAGCAAATTTCTATGCCACAACACCAGCTAAGACATAGTGGAAGTATCTTCGCAGCCTAAAAGTTTTAGTTTAAAGCCCAGATGAAAGGTGCCCACATTTTAGTCTATTAAATTTGTTGCATACTTGTTTACAGTTAATAGAACTATGTCCCTTTAGCACAATGGTCCCCAAGCTTTTTGGCTTGTCAGACTGGTGGAAGTGGTGATGGAGGAGATGGGATAGTTTCACGCAAATGTGAAAGTAGTTTTACAAATGCAGCTTTGTGCACATGCAAGCACTCATCCAAATTTCTTAACCATTCTGTGGACGTGGCCTAATTTGTGAGTGTGCCTTTGGTGGTCATGTGACTGGATGAAAGTAGCTTGCTGACTGGGTATGGCTTGGTAGTCATGTGACTGGCTGGGTGTGGTTTGTATGTAAATATTGTAAATATTTATGTAAATATTGATTTGTTTATAAAAAAGAGCAAATTTTACTCAAAATCAGGCAAAGCAGATTGAGTTGCTCACAGAATCACAGATTCACTCACAGATCTACCTTTCTGCAATTGCTGCCTGAGTCTGTCACATAAAATTTGCTTGCAAGCAAACTCATAAAATTTGCTAGCAAGGAAACTCACAAAATTAACTCACAACACACCATGTATGCAAAAAATTTTTTATAAAAAAGAGCAACTTTTACCCAAAATCAGGCAAAGCAGGCAGGCAGATTAAATTGCTGATGGAATCACAGATTCACTCACAGATCTACCTTTCTTCAATCTGCTGTCTGAGTCTGCACTGAAAAATAGAAGCTTCAATCCTAAGGAAGGTTCAACTTTGCTCTCAGGCCACTTCTCCCCCCCCCACCCCACCCCTGACTGTGCCTCAGGGAAGCCTCCTGGGTAAAGGCAAAGCAGGACAACAGTGATTTAGATCAGCTAGAAAGCAAGAAATCCAATGATTTCCTGCTTTCTGCCTAATCTTAAACCACCCAGCACAAATGATAAAGCTGATCATTGGGGAGGAGGAGAAAAAATAGCAACTCACCAAAAATTAGGTGAAGGCACAACACAGGCATGCATGGATGCATGCATGCCAGGTAAGGAGTGACTGGGCAAGGTAGGGAGGGTGGGGAGGGGCGAGACAAGCCAGTGGCCGGTTCTCCAAACTACGCAGAATAGTAACAACCAGTTCTATAGAGCTGGTCCAAACTGATAGAATCCACCCCTGCAGTCACCCACCAAAACTTCTGCAACCTGGTTCCAAATGGGCTGTGGCTCAGCACCTGGCCATAGACTGTAGATTGGGGCCCCTGCTTTAGCAGATCCTTTGCATTTATTCCAGCACAGACTTTGACAAATCGGGTATCTTCTCCAAAGGCTTCCCCCTTCATTTCTGTTTTCAAGGAGAGATGGTGGTGAAATATGGTTAGTACAGACAGAAAGACTCATGTATAAACACACTGTTGGCACCACAACTTAAGACCCATCAAATTGAGAAATGTTTATACAATAACCAGTGATGTGTCTGTAAACAAGCTTTGGATATTCATTAATGAATTGTACTGCAGCTGTGAAGTATGATTAGCAATCTTAAGAAATGTATTTAAATATATCTCCAGTTCTACAGTATTTATTCATAAGTTCCTATGGTGAAGTGAACTTAAAAGATAAAGTGAGTAATAAATTTAACATTAAGTAAAAATTTTATACTACAAAACAATCCCCTACTTCAGTAATTCCTGAAATATTAAGAAAATCAAGACTATAGGAATATATTGTGTAACAAAATGTGTTATAGTTAGCCTAGAATTTTTCACAAGTTCCTTTCTGGATTTGTATGACTATACCTGATCACTCCCAATGAGCAAATGTGTGAAAAAATTGGAAAGGGCTCAAAGCACTGAGATCATGATCTGAGCAAAATGACTAAATGACTTATATAGTCAGTTGTACAGTTCAACCAATCGGCAATTAGCTCAGTCTATGAAAAAAAAAAAAAGTGGGGTCCAGCAGTTGGCAGACTGTAGTACTTGGCTGGTAAATCATATCTGGCTTAGGGAAAAGCAAAGGGAACTTCTCAATAAAAAGAAACAAAATAGAAAATGTTTGAAATAAGAGCAACACTTTTTAATGTTCTTTTAGGAATTCAAGTAAGTAGCCTTAGTACTTATGTTGAGAAAGTTGCTTTGAGTTTGGTGGAACTTACTTCCAAATAAGTATGCATAAAAATGAAACTGTTTTAACTTGGATGAAAGGCCACCAAGACATTCCAAGTCTCTGGAGCTGATTGAAAATAAAAGAACAATGAAACGTTTAGATGAAGGCAATGCCAAATAATTTCCATATTCCAAAACACATGGATGCATCCATTTACTCACCAGGAATTTATTTTATTTATTAAATTTGTATACCACCGATCTCAACTTCAGCTGACTCTAGGTGAGTTCAATTTGATGGAAGCTTTATGATACTTTAAATGTTTTTACACTAAAATAACTATTCAAATTCTGTTCAACATTTAAAGCTTTTATCTTTATTTATAGTCCAAAACTAACTAACTATAAGGAGGACTTGTGCTAATTGTGATTATATTGGGATTGTTGTTTGCATATCTAGGAATAGAACTTTATGGATCTTTATTTGATTCTTAGAAATCAGGAGTATTTAAATTATTATTTGCAATTATTAAAAGGATAAAATATATAAATATGCAAACTGTTGGTTCATGTTTATTCTGAAGATGTTTTTCCTTCCTTCCATCTTACAATAGTTCATATGTGTATCCATACTAATATAAATGAGATAGTATAAATTATTGATACAGAAATGATTGATAAGGTCTTCTGTCTGAGTGCATTGAACTAGAAGACCGCTAAGGTTCCTTCTAACCCTATGATTCCATTTTCTATGTCCTGTCTTCATTGGATCAGGCTATCTGCTCTAGCATTTTTTCTTACATTCGCTTTTCGCATCTAGAAGTTTCTGAAATGTGACAGAACCCATTTCTCTTATACTAGGTTCATTAGTAACTGGAGTTTTTAGCAGAGGTAATGTAATATGTCCATTTTCCTTTGTGACTTTTTATAAAATATTTCTTTATTCAGTTTTCTTCAGAAGGAAATACATCAATTTCAGAAAATGAATAGGATAAATATAAATATAAACTATTTCAACCACAAAGATGCTTTGTTGTAACACAATTGAGAGAAAGGTTTCACTACTCAAGGTTGACTCATCCTTCCATCCTTCTGAGGTCAGTAAAATGAGGATCAGATTGTTGGGGGAAATATGCTGGCTCTGTAAACCACTTAGAAAGGGCTGCAAAGCACTATGAAGTGGTATGTAAGTCTAAGTGCTATTGCTATTTTTAAAAATGTGTCAAGAAAAAAAATGAGTATTTTTAGATGTAACAATACAAAATACTTCTGCTAATAATGTAGCTATTTTATCATGACTACTACCATTTTCTTAATTTATTCCTATCTAATATGAGCAAAGTAAAATCATAGAATCAGTGTGGTCTAGTGGCTAAGGCAGCAGGCTAGAAACCAAGAAAGTTCTAAAACCACCCTAAGGGCGAACTTTCAGCCAATAACTCTAACCCAGCCCATAATATCAGGCTTGGGCAAAAAGCTGATCAGTCGATTCCTGTTACACATGCACAAAATGCTTGGAAGAACAATAAAACATTTTGGAAAATCTGCAATGTAGACCTTCATGAAGTTCCTAAGTCTCTGCTCCCTTCTGAAAGTGGTTGCTGAAAATAGATAACATTCTGACACCTGGGAATCATGTAAACTGTAAAAAACTGTCTGAAAATGGATATATCACTAAAAAAAAGTAATGAAATCTGTTCAAGCTTTCCTTCAGATTAAGTTATTTGCACATTATTGAAAACCCATTTTTGACTTCCTATCCAGAGGGTCATTTGAGAAACAAAATGCTTATGGCCAATGACTTAATCTAGCAGAGTTTACCTGCTCCTCTTAAAATAATATGCAGAGTTTGCATATATAAAACAGAATACATCTTCAGTGTCTACTATGCACAGAGACATGCCAACACATTCAAAATAAAATGAGGGTGTTCAACTTTTAGTTCTTTGTGTTTATTTACCTCTATAACTGTCTGGTTTGGTTCTGCATCCCAACAGGACAGACACAGATTTCAGAGGATAATTAGGACTGCAGAAAAAACAATTACTACCCACCTGCCTTCCATTGAGGACCTGTATACTGCACAAGTCAAAAAGAGGGCTGTGAAAATATTTATAGACCCCTCACATCCCGGACATAAACTGTTTCGACTCCTTTAAACTCCTCAAAACAATGCTATAGAGCACTGCAACCAGAACAACTAGACACAAGAACAGTTTTTTTTCCTGAAAGCCATCAGTCTGCTAAATTAATAATTCCCTCAACACTGTTCAACTATTTACAAAGTCTGCACTACTATTACTATTAATCTTCTCATCACTCCTTATCACCCATCCCCTCCCACTTGTGACTGTATGACTGTAACTTTGTCACTTGTATCCTTACAATTTATATTGATCGTTTCCTAGTATTTGATTGCTTATTGTACCCTATGACTATCATTAAGTATTGTACCTTATGATTATTGACTCTTGATGAATGTATCTTTTATTTTATGTATACTGAGAGCAATTGCACCAAGTTCAATCACAATTGCACCAAGTTCAATCACACTTGGCCAATAAAGAATTCTATCTTCTATAAAGAATTCTATTTTGTAAATAGATTTAATATGAACCCATAGTAGATTTTTCCATATTTCATTCTCCTCATTGGCCCATTTTCTATGTGCTGTAGAAAGTTCATATTGCCTAGCCTACATTGAAGTACCATAGGGGAAAGGTTATTTTAGCCCTTACTTCTTACCATGAAGGTTTGTCCTACTTGCCAAATTATTAGATTTCCTTCTTGCTAATCTCTATATTGGATGAGAAAATTAGTCCCTTTTAGCAGAATGTATGCTCTTGCTAAACAAGACAAATTATAGCCAGTGACCAGAAGAACTAAATTCTACATCTTTTTTAAGTTAAAAACACAACATAATTGAAAGTTTTTCTTCATATGTACACAGTAATGATTTGAACAATTTCAAATGAAAATTATGATTGCAAGCAATCACTTGACGTTGGGATTATATACATTCAGAAATGCTTTCAGTTAGGATTTTGGTATATAGTCTAGTTTTTAGTAAATTTGGAGTATATACAATTCTTCTATTTCTTTAATATTGTAAAAAAAATGTTATATGCAGTTATTAATTCTGAAGTTAATATGTTTGTGGAGCCCCTGTCTTATTATTTACACGTTGCTTTTTAGTCATGGTTGTTGTTATCATCATCACCATCATCACCTTCATCATCTCATTGAGATCCAGAAATTATTTAGCTCAACCCTCAAACCTTCTGACATAAGATCAGATAGACCCAGAATGGTTCAAAGAGCACAGTTAAGTTTCCTGCTTGTCTTGTACTGTATTTACCAAAGAGATTATTTCACTATGCTTTAAATTCACATTATTTTATCTCAATAGTGGATATATTCAAAGTCTCACGTGTCTCAAAGTCATATGTTACGTAAATATGTATGTTTGTTTCCATGTTAATTAACAGATTTGACTAATTAATATAATTCGCAAGCACATTGTCAAGTGTTCTGATATGGTACTCTAAATTATGTTTTATTTCAACATTTTGGACATCTTATTACTGTCTTATTTCAACCAGATTGCCTTGTAGTTTATTACATTCATTTACCGAAGCGATACCAATATGTTTATTGCATTCCAGTTTTCTAGTCTTTTGCCAGAGTACCAAAACTGGCTATTGAGACATACTAAATGCTCTTTGGTAGGCAGAAAAACATTCCTTTATCTCAATGTTTACAAAGGACGATGTCTTTTGTGATTTGCAGTTTTCAAATAAACACTTACTCTTAGAGGGAAATAAGAGAGTAATACATAGATTCTAAAATAAAGATAATTGGCAAGCTGTATATTTTCCAGGGAACTTTTGTCAAGACATGCCTACCAAGTTGTACAAATACGAATTGCTGTTTTGGTTTCTGAAAGATTTGGGTAAGAGATTATTGGAATGGTTAAGGTATATTATGTACACACAGACGTGTATATACTATATATGTTCATATATAATACATATATACACATACACAGCCAGATAATAGGAATATATTTATAAAAATCATCATCATCAGGATTCCTGTTCTTCAAAAAGAAAATCATTTATATGAGATACAAAGGGCTGCCAATTACAGATTCGCAGAAATAGAAACAGGGATATTTTGAGGGGCAACAATGGTTGCCATAGCTGCATGATCAAAATCTCACCTATTGTTAAGTGACATGTGTGCAATGCACTCTCTCCCTAAACAGAGAAAAGTATGTGAATAAACAGTCAGATGATGATTTTTTTTCTCATTGACACATTAGCTTAGAATGATGTTTTGCTTTCAACAAACTTTGGACTCCTATAATTACATTTGTAGCTCATAAAGATAACACTCTTTTAATAGTTGAATTAGTGCATAACATAAGACTAAGCCTAAACCTCAAAGATCTGGAACAAAGAAGGCTATAGAGATATGTGAATTAGCCAAGATCCATATTCAAGTTGGAGATGTTAACATTTAAATGTGAAATTTGATATTCCATTCAAAAAAAGAATCGCTCATGGGGTATAACAGAGAAGTACCTAAATACTTGCAGTTGTTTATCTTTTTTGGGCATAATAGAAAAAAATAGGAAGTACATTAATTTTGCTCAGATAGGTTTCTTTATATTTCCCTACAAATGGACATTAAATAATAGGTACTAGAAAGGTCTGTAACGGGAAATCAAATTCATGTCAAAATCAGAAGACAAAATCATCACTTTATTCAACATACTTTTGTCCATGGACAAAGAGAGAATCACAAATCTAGAGTCTCCATTAAATTTAAAATCACTTTCATATCTGTCTAAAATGACTCATTTGAATCACCACAAGTTCATCATGCAAAGCTTCATCGAGCAAATTTTCCACTGTGGGTACATCATACTGTTTAGCTAAAAGCCTTCTTTAGATGAATGAATGTGCATGTGTGTTTAAAGTATGTTGATAATGACAATAATATAGCAGTGTATGAAGTGAGGACTGAAAACAGGGTTGACATTCTGCTGCTGAATCTGCTGTTCCATTTTCTTATTGATATCAGAATTATAATTTTATGCTAGTGTTTAAATGCATGCAATTGTTTAGATGCATGCGGCCAAAGCAGAAGAGGAGGATTTTTTAAACTTACTGCCATTGTGAGCGGCACAACTGTACTATGTAGACAAAAATACATTCTATTTGTAAAAATATGTCTTGCCACCTTTGCAGTATGGACGCAGTGTATCAAAATGTGATCTATTAAATACCAGTGTCAAGTTAGTGAATCTATCTTAAGTAGGAGAAAGACTGGCAGAGCCAGGGGAAGGAGTGAAAACAGGATTCAGCCTAGAATCATTACACAGCCACAAATGAATTAAGTCTACCAACACCAACACCGCCGGATTGCAGTTACCCTTATCTTACTATATAACCAGGTGCTGACTGATCCTTGAGAAAATTCCTCTACATAGTCTTAGTATTAAATCAGTAAAATTGAATGTTCACATGTGGACCTTGCTTTTTGTGCCTGACATCTTTGTAGCTAAAACTATATTCTCACCTCTGAAATGTTTAAAATGCTGTATTAAAAAGGCAATTATTTTCAGCTACCTCATCAGACATTTATAGGATGTGGAGAAAAAAGTTTGTAACAAGACATTTATCATCTTGTCAGATGGAATACTCTCTGCTAGAGAGCCAATTTGATATTGTGTTTAAGGCATCAGGGCAGAAACTGGGAGAGTGAGTTGTAGTTCCACTTTAAGCGCAATACCAACTGAGTAAACTTGTGATAATCAGTTTCTCTCTCTCAGCCCTAGGAAAGAAGCAATGACAAACCACTTTTGAAACACTAACTCCAAACTTGACAAAAAACAGTAATATCTCTCTTTCTCTCTCTCTCTCTCTCTCACACACACACCATACTATATATGTGTGTGTGTCATACACACACATCTGTATGCCTGTGTTTGTGTTTGTGTTACATCATTTGCTGAATAAGTTCGAACCTGGTAATACATTATCATTGAATTACATAATAATAAAGATTACATAGTTTTTCCAATACTATTTGAAACAGCATGGAGGAAGCAGACTCAAAAAATATGATGAAATATTAATATTAGAAAGGGAGGAAACTGAAGTACTTCTGAGCTTTAAAATTATGAATGAGAGAATAAATTCCCAGACTTCATTTCTTTACTGCAAAAACATGTGTAGAATTTGCCAGAGTTATTTTTAAAACTAAACATAGAATTTCTCCATTTAACTAACAAAAGATTCAAATAGGCATTTCATCATCATTCTCTATATAGTCCAGGTATTTTAATGAAAAACATTACCTATCAAAATTATGCTGTGTAGGAGCAGCTACATTTAAAACAATGAAATTACTGTCCACTAATTTTAAGTATAAATTCAGATTAAATATTAAAGCAACTCAAATATTTTTACATTGAGATGGGATGGAAAACACATTACGTAGGCAAGCACCAGATATTGCCCAATATCTCTGTTCCTGCTGTTTATATGAAGAACCTGGGGGCAGTTGAATCATATCTGCAGCCTGCTTCATCTGTTCTAGAAGCACAGTTTAGATGAGGGCTGTCAAACTCTCAGCCCGTGGGCCGGATGCATCACATGCTGGTCACACCCACACCCAGTTTAGCAAAGGGATAAAAAGGTCCTGATATATCACATGCCACCATGAGGATGTCAGTTTGACATCCCTGATTTAGATATACAACATCTGATCTTAGGCCAAAGGCCAGGAAGTATAGAAGGAAATTTCATTTCTGAAACTGATGCTCAAGAACTGTTTTTAAATGTAGTTACCTTGATTCCATTCTTTGATTTAAAATTTCCCTAAAAATACAGTTTGTAAAAAAATTAAAATGCAATTATATATTTATAATTAGGTTAGATCCTTTTAAGAAAAAATATTGTGGAATCGAAATAGAACAGATGTAGAAAGAGTAGAAAGGCCACAAACAGACTGTTCCATCTACATCTAGGCAAATCCACCAAATCAAGATACCAGATTTGCTGTAACAACTATGTTAGAATTACAGGCAATTAATGAACTGCAACATTTTTAGACTAAGTTTGTTAAAAAAGAAAATTATCTTGAGTTTCACAGAGTCTATCTATAAATTGGTTTCTATGGGACATTTGTTTTTATTTATAAAATTTGGAGGTTGCCTCTTTTTTAAGGCTGTTATTAGTAAGCAGGTAAATTAACATGGAAGGAAACATCAAAATACTAATGTCATTATGCTTTGGTCTTTTGCTGAAATTACATCTTTTGTAAAGTGTTTTGGAGGGGCAGCCAGTCAGTTGAAATACTAGTTCAGTGAACCAGATGGAAATACTAGTTCGGTGAACCAGTTCCAGTTTGCCCAAACCGGCCCAATCTGGTAGAATCCCACCCCTGAATAAAATGCTCTGTTTCACAAATAGCTTCTGGTGGTTGGTTTTTATTTAATAACTATATATCTAATAGTATAGTATCAGGCTTCATTTCCTTTATTTCTTATTCACCAGACTCTTTTGTATCAATATATAAAAATATTAAAGCAACAGCTTTTTTCATTGTATTCCAGTTATGCAAGAACTGCTGAGAAGTCCTCATTGTCATGTCAGCTGTGTCTAATGTTATGTTTTTTGCTGAAACACTTAAGGTTGCCTGAGGAGACAAATATTGTGAAATGGCAGGTAATGGATAATCTGCCAATATATTAGTTGTTTTGTAATATGTCACATGTGACATCCCAGAAGAATGAAACTTGTATAATATCCACAGGTGGAAGCAGAAAGCTACTTTATTAATTCCCTCATAAGTTTCTGCTGTTTGAAGCATCTAAATTTTATAAGTGACATATTTTATTGATCTGAAATGCTGTTGTAATAGTATTCAGGATGTTCACTGAATTGATCCAGTTGAAGTTAATACATAATTCATATAAATCCTTTTTTTTCTTTATGATGACTCATTCAGCACATCAGTCACTGACATGACTGAACAGCCAGTTCTTGAAAACTAAAGAACAGAATGTCTGAGTTTTAAGGAAGATAACCCAGTCTTCAGTTTTCCATTCTTCTTCTCTTTCACTGCCCACATTCCAAAAGGTATTGTGTGCTACAAGAGATAAGTTTTGCTTCTCAGTTTCAATGCCTTCTTTTTGTTTTTTTAACTAGCATTACCTATACTGTAAGTTGCAATACTAGGTTCATGGGATTTACTTAAGTAAAGTATTTCAATTTATTTAAGTAAAAATATTTTACCTTGTGTCAAATTTCTGCAAAATACAACTTTGCATACTTTGCATATTTTATGTAAAATATAATTTATTTATTAGTATTCACTCTTGAAAGGCAACGGAAGTTGCATGCTACATGCCAGGAGCTGAGATAATGAGGTATATGATCAGCCATTGCAGGTAATGACTGCTGATGTATCTTTCAGTAGGCCTACTGCCAATTTTTAACTGAGGCCTACTTTTACATTGTTATACCTACCACCTAAACAAAAAAAACCAAAAAACAAAACTAATGGTTTTCACAATAAAGAAAAAGAGACAGATTCAGCCCTCTAGTCTGCAATGTAAAATAAGAGATTCTTTCTGTGGCCTTCTAGCATCCGTCTTGAAGCTTCCCAACTTCCTTTTGTTCTGCCAGGATAGGCTGGGTCAATATTTCAGCACCATTTTGAACTTCTGGTTTGGGTTTCTTCAGTGACAGACTGAAATCACGATTGTCCGCGGTTTTGATCCGTGCTCGCCACTGGAGTGCCCTGAGCCGCCTGGATTTGGGGCTGAAGCCACCCCATGGAAGTGGTGAAGAAGGGGAAGCCATCAGCGGGGTTGAGGAAAGCTGCATCTCTCCTCCTTGGCTGGCCATTACTCCCGTTCCCAAAGGCAGTTGCAATGGTGGTCAGAAATGGCCACCTCAAAAAAGAACCCAACTGGACAAGATTCTGCAGGAGGAAGTTTAAAGGAGAAAGTTTGACTGACCAGGTTGAATGGAGAACATCTATTCAAGGTATCTGGAATATGAATTTTAAGCCCATGTCACACTGCACCAACGGATGCAAAGAGGATGTAAAACGGACAAAAAAGCTTGCCATCCGTTGGTTAACGCGATGTACTCACTGCCTCCGTTTTGCTTCCTCTCTATCCGTCCAGCATCTGTTTATTGACGTTTCATCCACTCAGAAAGTTTTGAGCTACCCAAAACTTTTGAGCGGAAAATGTATCCAATGCATCTGTTCTGCATCCTCTAGGCATACGGGGGACATCTGTTCTGCATCCATTACGCATCTGCTATATTCGCTAAGCATCCGCTGTGCATCTGCACAACTAAAATCCGTTTCAGTGGTAAACGGACGCAGGGAGGAAGCAGAACGGATGTGCAGCGTTAGTAGCACGGATGGAGAAAGCATGAAAGCAGATGCAGCTCATTCGCTCTGCATTCGCTCTGCATCCGCTCTGCATCCTCTCTGCATCCTCTACGCATCCACTCTGCATCTGCTCTGCATCCTCTACGCATCCGCTCTGCATCCTCTATGCATCCGCTCTGCATCTGCTCTGCATCCTCTACGCATCCGCTCTGCATCATCTACGCATCCTCTATGCATCCTCTACGCATCCTCTATACATCCGCTCTGTGTCCTCCCCACGTCCGTTCCTTTCTGTGTTATCCGCTCTGCTTATGCAAATTTTTGCCCCTTTTGAGAGCGGATAACAATGGATGGAACATTTTGCTCGTCCGTTATGTCCTTTTTGCATCCATTGGGCAGTGTGACATGGCCTTTAAAGACTAATACTATTCCTAAAAAAGATTTTAATCTGCGAAAGAGAAAGGGAAAGGAAATGGAATCTCTAACATCAACAGTTTTAACTGACTTGGAACATTAAGAAAAAGAGATTCAAATAAGAAATTGACACTAATCCACTTTGTCATTAATAGGCTATTTCTAGCTGAAAATAAAGTGTCAAAGGGATAAAGATTCTTGGATAATTTAAAAACTTTCTTTAAAAAAAGAAAGAAAGCAGCAGAGGGAAAAAGGAAAAAGAGGGTGGAATCTGGAAAATGGAGGAGACCACCTGAAACTTAAAAAAAATTGATAGTAGAATTTTAACAAGGCTTGCAAAAGATACATTGTAACTGAAACTTTGTTACAAGATAACAAAGCCCCTGGAAAGAGAAAGTGAGAAAAGAAGGAAGAAACAGCTTTGGATTCTTGGATGATTCCTGGAATTTTGGATGGAGGATCCAATGAAATAAAATAAAATTAATTGGGGGTTGTTTAATTTTTTTTTAAATGGCATCACTCCTTGAAGAGTTAAAAATGAGACTTAAAGAACAAAAAGAAGCACAAGACAGAAGAGGATTTTTTTTGGCCTCGTATTTCAATTTTTAGAAATGGAGATCTTGAACGATGAAAAACAACAAGAAACACTGGCAGAACAAGAAGGGCGGGACAAAAAAGAAGCCATCTTTAATGACCAAGAAATTTTAAGTGGGGTAAGAAAGGGAAAGGGGGGGTAAGGGAGTTAAAAATTTTAGCACTGAAGCAACAATCAAAAAAAGGAGTAATTTGAAAAGTAATCATAACACCAGGAAGAAGGAGAAGGGAGGATCACAGTAGGGAGAATCAGAAAGAAAAGGGAATAAAAGGGGGAGGGAGAAGAAGAGAGGGAAGAGGGAAACGAAAAGAAGCTACAAAAGACAGAAACAAGATATAGAGGTATAGGAAGTACAAGAATTAAAAGATGAACTTGAATCAGAATAATAATTTTATTGACTAGTGTTAATAACTATTGTTTGGGTTTTTTATTTAAAGACAGTAATAAGTAAAATATGAAATATAGATGATTAAAGTGAAAGACAACTGATATTACTAGGTAATATTTGTTAAAAGAAATAGAAATGTAAAAGATTGTTATAAATATTAAGGACAGAGCTGTACTTGAATAGAATAATTATTCCTTTTACTATTGTTATGTATGTGTGTGTGTGTGTGTGTGTGTGTGTGTGTACGCGCGCACTGTTCAGCTTTGTTCGGGTATTTTCCCATGTCCTTGTAGCTGTGCTTTTAAAGTTGTAGCAACGTTTCAGCAGAATCTCATCTGGATGAAATGTTGCTACAACTTTAAAAGCACTACAATGACGTGGGATAATACCCGAAGGAAACTGAACAGCACACACACACACACACACACACACACACACACACACACATATATATATAAGTTTCTGCGGGTACTTACATGAATGCAGTTCAGCTTCCTTCGGGTATTATCCCACATCTTTAAAAACATTACAATGACATGGGATAATACCCGAAGGAAGCTGAACTGCATTCATATATATATATAGATATATATGTGTGTGTGTGCTGTTCAGCTTCCCTCGGGTATTATCCCACGTCATTGTAGTGCTGTTAAAGTTGTAGCAATGTTTCAGCAGAATCTCATCTGCCATCATCAGGCTTCTGTATGGATGT
>BLBF01000006.1:60289794-60304827 GCA_015471245.1 Laticauda colubrina
TGTGTGTGTGTGTGTGTGTGTGTGTGTGTGTGTGTGTGTGTGTGTATTATAAAGCAGAGGTTAGAAAATGAATGTTGTAACTATAAGGATGTAACTTAAATTTTTAAATAAGATTTGAAAAAAGACACAAAGGTCTTTTTACACTTCAGTCTAATAATTACAGGGGAAAATTTGTTTTATGAGAAAAGATAATATGAAATTTTAAACAGGACAGACGAAAATATAAAAACATTGATTAGAAACATTTTAAAAATTAGAAAAAGATATGTAATTGAATTGAGAAAGGAATGAAATAATTTAAAATAAGGTTATAGGAAGTAAAGAAAGGGAAAAGCTATTGAAAAAAATGTGAAAATAGTTATAAGATATGGATTAGAATGAATAAGATAAATATGTATTGAGTTTATGTCTGTATGGAGAAGTGATAACCTGGGGCCACGCTATTCTCAAAAAAAGATATTTTATTTGTATTTGTGTGTTTTGTGAAAACTTAAATAAAACTTTTATTTTAAAAAAATATATTTCAGCCCCATTTTGTAAGATGTGGTTTAAAGGGGTTGTTTGCAAAGGCTTATTTACCTATTTAATCCTTTAAAAACACAGAAATCAAATTATATCTTTCCCTGCCTATGCAGACAATGTATGTTCTGATGTATCACACAACCTTAGTGTAGCCAACAGTCCCAAGACAAATGACACTGAATATATCTTATCTATAAGACACTGAAGGAAAATTGAATACAGAGAAAAAAGAAAATGGCTCAAGTTCTTAATGTTGCAGGATTCTTAACAGAGCTATAATGAACAGAGCTATAATGATAAGGGGCTTCTGTATTGTTCCTTCAGCTCTTTCTCCTAGGATGAGAAGTCAGGATGGCAGCTCCCTACAGTGATCAGAAAATATAGCTTCCAGGTAAAACCTCTGACAGGGTTGTAATATAGGGAGAAAGTGATGAATATTCACACACACATAAATAGTAGATTAGATAAAACAAATTTTAAATGTGGTGTTTTTCCCCCTCATTCTAACTTCAACAAACCTGGAGGGTCATATAAAATGTATTAGAATGAGATTTCTTCACTAAATGCAAAAACATGTTGTTCCCAAAGCAGATGACATGACTGTGAAAAAGGAAACAAAAAAAAATAATCATCAGTAACCATAGATAATTTTCTGATTCAATATTTACAATGTTATAGCAAAGACAATACTTCTTTGTTCTATAATTAAAATAAAAAATTAAAATTAATGTTTTTATTTAAAAAACCCACATCAACTAAATTAGGAATCACAAAACAAATATAGGAATATTTTCCCTTTAAAATATGAACAGGATGTATAGATGAAGTTCTATCAACACCTTTTTGATAGGACATGAAGGGTAGAATGTAATATAATCTCCTTAAATTTCTTACTATTGTATTTTCTTAATTTTAAATCTGACAAAGCACAGAACTTAAAAAAAAACTTGTAAAAGATTTTTTGTTTTTTTATCTGAAGCCACATGTTCTATATAAATGAAATGTTTAATGAAATAAGGGATCATTCCAACTTTTCAGTTAGCACACACTCACATATTATTTCCTTCCTTCCATCATTATGCTAACCTGACTCACTTTTTAAGTTTTAAAAAGAAAAAACATTACTTTAGACAAATGTACTACATAGTTTATTTTAAAAAAATGATTTCATATTCAGTGAAAGCAGCTGATTTTTGCCACCCAGAATTAATTTTACAGTTAGTTAAATTTTAATTCAAGTTAGTTCAATAAAATCAATTTTACAGAATGTTGACAATTTTACAATTATCAACATTCTTTACAAGGCCATATCTTATGATTTGTTTTTTTAAGTGATTCATGGGTGTCTACTGTCATCATCATATTTACATCCTTGAATTGGACATTGTGATTGTGCACATATTATTTTAGTAGAAGTTTACTGCAAATGTCACTGAACTTGGGCCTGTTCACCCACCCACCCCCCACAAAAAAAAGTATATAAAATGGACCAGCATTTATATTTTGTTCAGAAACAAATCAAAGCATTGCAGTACTTTAAGCACCTGTGTAATATGATACAGTATCTTCACATTATTCCCCAATCCAATCTGACAGCCAAGATTTGTTTACAATTGAAGTTTCCAAGCTAGACAGTGGGGCATCCCACTTACAGAAGAATATTATAATCAGATCTGGAGATTAATTACCAGCAGATGCTCCACATTATTAAAGTTAACATCCATAATGGGACAGGACATATCTATTCAAGAGTGATAAAAACACTCTTGGCTATTTCCTCAGTCTGGGAAACTAGACAAATGTGTGTACGAAAGCACTATCAGATGCATTCCTCCTTTGTTTAGAACAGTGTCATTCCATGAAGAACGTTCAGATCTACTTTGTTCCTGGAAGTGGAATTATGACACTCACAATGGGCAGCTTGGTCTTATTTGAACTCAGTTTCAATTTATTGTTCTTCCTCTACCCAATTACTAATTGCAGACAAGCATTTAGAATATCCCACTGTATTTGCAAAATGTTTGGAAGAAATAGATCTGAATGTCATCAGATTTGAAGGATTTGACTGAAAGAGACAGAGCCACCAACTCTGTGCCTTCCCTACGTTATTCATTTAGCAGAGAGAGTAAGAAGCAATTTCAGAACATCTTTATCAGAACATCAAGTACTTTGCTGTCCCAGTTTCAAGATTCTTTTACTGATCTGAGGTTTTTTTGCAGACTCTACCTCCCTCCCTTCTAGTCTTTTCTTTTTAGTGAGGCTTTTCTAGCAACTCAACTGAAACCTATTCTCATTTATGTACATGTGAGGAATATTAAAAAGAATGAGACTTAAGTCATAAAGTCATTCCTACTATCTAATTTTTTTATGACCCTGCACACATTCCTAGTTGACAGCACCTTAGTCAATGGACGAAAGAACATTTGACAGGATCTTTCAAAGTTAAAAAAAAGTAGTCAATTGATAGAAATCATGTTCATATGTGAGTAAAGTTGAAAAAGAGATGAATGAATGCTAGCTCTGGGCAAGCTATTGCTAAGGCCCGGTCCCATATACATATACGGGCAACAAACATTTTATGTCCATTATCATCCGTTAAACGTCTGCTGTATCCTCTCTGCATCCTCTGGCCATCCCCTCAACTCACATCCACTTCAGCTGAAAATGGAAAGAGGGAGGAAACAAAAGGTACACGGAACGTTTACACAGTGTTAGTAGCACGGAAATAGAAAGGATGTAAGCGTATGCATCTCGTATATAAAGTATTAAACATGGGAGAAGGCGGAGCTACGTCTCGGTGTTACAGCTGCGATCTCGGGGCTCTGAGATCTCAGCTGATATTTTTGCCTCTGGTCGGTTCTAACGGACCTAAACCGTCCCGTAGAGACGGGGATCGTGAAGGGCACAGTCCCAGGATCCCAGAGATATCGCAAAATCTCTGGTTTGATCCGGGAGAAGCCCTTTTGCTGGAAGCAGAAAGGCAGCCTCTAAAGCTGCTGAAGTCGGGACAACTCCGGAAAGAAAGGGATTTAAATGAGCGTGTATCGGTTGGGTGAGAAATTCTTTTGCATTATAAATTGATTAAGACTTGAAAGGACATCCTGAACAAAGAAGAAATCTGTGACTTTATTTTTCTTTTGACTGAACCTGGGTTGAGCGGCGTTTAAGTGATGTCAAATTGAGACTTGGATTTTTTTTTTCTTATTTTCTTTGAGGACTTTAAGGTGACTTTGTAGGTAACTGGATTGAATTTTCTCTTATATATATTTTTATTTTTCACTTGATTTTTATTTTTTATCTTTTTAACTTTCTTTTTAGGATAGAGGCTCCCTTTGACTATCTTTTTTTTTTGTTTGAGTTCTTTATAAACATTTTTTCTTTTGGCTGGGGGGGGAAAGAGTATTTAGAGATGCTGTAACACTGCCAACTAGAGGCTTGAAAATATTTTATTTGAATTGGGGAGAAAAGCACTTCTTTTCAAGGACATTTTAATGTGATAAGATAGAGGGAGAATACAGTAAAATATTATTACAGGTGCTCTCTTGGACTCTTATCAATATTTCAACATTTGAGGTTTGGCTTTGAAGCTGCTGGAGAAGACAGTCATAATAAGAGCCTTGGATAAAGAAATAAAGTGCAGTGTACAGTGCATATATATATATATATATATATATATATATATATATATATATATATATATATATATATATATATATACTTTTGAAACTCCTACTCGCCAGCCTTTTTGGTTAATTTTAACTCTAGCATTCTTGCTTTTTATTTTAAAGGGAAAGCCTCAGAGTTTTTTTTTTTTCTTCTCTTTCTTTGCTTCTTCCATCTATTTTAATTGGATTAGGGTCTAGAAGAACCTGAAGACCTTTCTTTTTCCTTTTTCCTTTTTTCTTTTTTGGTTTTGGGCTTTTTACTATTGGATTTTTTTCTTTTTCTTTTTGATTTTTTGGACTATATTTGGTTACTATACCAGCTGGATTTAAAGTCAAAGAGAGCTTGAAGACTTGGAAATATTAAAATGAGCAGGAAGCCAAAACCATTCGGCGTTTTTGCTTCTACCTCTGCTTCCCCACCACTTGAAGGACAACTTTCAATTCAGACAATGTTGAAGCAAGATAAGGAACAAGAAAAAGTAAATTTACAGATGATTATGCAAGGAATTCAAGATATTAAGATAAAAATAGATACCATGGACAAAAAAATAGAGAAATCTGATGAAAATTTTAAACAAATGATGGGAAAGTATGAGGAGAGATTCCAAAAAATTGAGGAAGAAGGAAAACAAAGAGAGGAGAAGATTGGAAATATTGACACTAGATTAACAGTGATAGAACAAGAAAAAAATGGGATGTTGAGGTGGGAGATGGAAAGATCAGAATTTTATCTTAGATTTCAAAATATAGAAGAGGAAAAAGGAGAAAACTTGGCTGTGATAATGATAGAAATATTGGCAGATCTTCTGGAAATTACTGAGGAAAAAATGATGGACGGAGTAGATGAGATATACCGAGTTTATACAAGATAAGCGATGAGAAATAAACTACCAAAGGAAGTACATATTAGATTTACTAAAAAATCCATCAGAACACAAATATTACAAGTGGCAAGAGAAAAAGCATTGAAATATAAAAACAAAGAGATTGTAGTTTTAAAACAAATACCTAGAAGAGTGAGAGAGATGAGAAGAGAATATCGATTTTTGACCAAAATGCTACTGGAAAATGAAGTGAACTACAGATGGCTGATACCAGAAGGACTAATTTTTATGTGGCAAGAGCAGAGACATAGAATTGACTCGATTGAAAAAGCAGAACTTTTTTATGCAGAATTTTTTGGAAGAAAAAAAGAGGTGGCAGAGAAAGAGATCTCATTAATTGAGCTTCTGGAGGAACAACTGGAGATTGAAAAAGAGAAAGGAGTTGCAGGTGGACAGGTAGACAGTAAAGAACAACGTGAAGTGAGAGCTACGAGAGCTGTTAGACCTAAATATAAAGCATAATCATGGAAGAAAAAAAATTGATTACAATGAATATAAATGGACTTAACTCAGCTGTTAAAAGAAGGAAAACTTTTCACAAATTAGAGAAATTAAAATTTGATATAATTTGCTTACAAGAAGTTCATATTAAAAAGCAACATGAGCATTTGTTAGTACAGCCAAAATTAGGGAAAATATTTACTTCTTTGATTCAATGTAAGAAAAGAGGAGTGGTTCTCTACATTAAAGAAGATATTCTAGCAAAACTGATCTACACGGATGAAGATGGAAGAGTATTAATGGTGGAAATAATGGATAATAATAAAAAAATACTCTTGATTGCAATTTATGCTCCGAATGATAAACAAGAAGAGTTTTATAAAAAACTACATATGGAAATAATTAGATTGGACTATGTTAACATAATCATGATGGGAGACTTTAATGGAATTGTGGACAATAAATTGGACTATATAACAACAACAACAAAACAAAATAGAAAGATTCTCCCTAAATCTTTTTTTAAAATGACAGATGAATTAACCTTAAAAGATATTTGGAGAGAAAGAAATGTTAAAACTAAACAATATACTTTTTATTCTAATAGACATTTATCATGGTCCAGGTTAGATAGGATTTGGATCTCAACAGAATTAATATCTACTATTCAAGAAACAAATATTGAAATAAGTACTTGGGCAGATCATAGTCCAATGACAATTAAATGGAAGGGACAAAGAAAAAGATCGAGATGGACATTAAACAATACCATTTTAAAGGAGAAAGATTTTATACAATGGATGGAGAAGGAATTGGTCTTTTTTTTAAAAGAAAATAAAAAAGAAGATACCTCAATACAGAATGTCTGGGATACAATGAAGGCATATGTAAGAGGTTTGATAATAGACTATACAAGAAAAAAGAATATTAGGAAAAGACAAACCTCTAAGGCCTTGGAAGATGAATATATAAGACTTGAAAAAGAATTACAGAAAATACCACAGAAAAAAGATATTAAATTGAAACTGGATGTAATTAAGCATAAAATGGAATTAATAGAGAAAGAAGAACTGGCACAGAAAATTAGAAATTCTAAACAGAATTACTTTGAAGATGCAAATAAACCAGGTAGATGGCTAGCATATAAACTGAGAAAGGAGAAGGAATCAAGAAAAATACTGAAACTAATAGATGATCAAGGTCAAGTTTGTTGTGGTAATAAGGAGAAAAAGGAAATTATTCGAGATTATTATGGACAACTATATAATCAAGAGAATATTGATGAGAAAAAAATTAAACAGTATTTACAGAATGTTAACTTACCGAAGATACCTAAAGAGACTGAAGAAATGTTAGAAAGCAATATAACAATGATGGAACTAAATGAAGCATTTAAAAGACAAAATAATGGGAAAGCACCAGGTCCAGATGGGCTTCCGGCAGAATTCTATAAAAAATTTCAAGAATCATTGAACACTCCATTGTTAGAAATTATGAATGAAGTTATGTTAAAAAAGATGACACCCAAAACATGGTCAGAGGCTTATATTACACTTATTTTAAAGGAAGAGGCTGACCCGTTGCAAATTAAGAACTATAGACCTATTTCCTTATTGAATGCAGATTATAAAATCTTTGCTTCAATCTTAGCAGAAAGACTGAAAAAATATTTAAATAATTTTATCCATCCAGATCAAAATGGATTTCTACCAAAGAGACAAATTAGAGACAACATGAGAGTAATTTTGGATACCTTGGAATATTATGAGGCTCATCCTGAAAAACAAATGGCTTTGATATTCCTAGATGCTCAAAAAGCATTTGACAACGTGAACTGGAGATTTATGTTATTATTATTGGAACAGATGGGCTTTGCCAGAAAATTTATTCAAGCAATAGAAGCCATATATAATAAACAGACAGCAAAGGTAATGATGGAGGGAGAATTTACAGATCTTATTAATATAAGAAGAGGTACAAGACAAGGATGTCCCCTATCTCCTTTGTTATTCGTATTAACTTTGGAAGTGTTGAATAGAAATATTAGAGATGACAAAAATATAAAAGGAATGAAAATTAAAAAGGAAGAATTTAAACTACAAGCTTTTGCTGACGATTTAGCTTTTATTCTGGAAGACCCGTTAGAAACCACTCCAAAGTTATTGGAAAAGGTAGAGACATATGGTGACATGGCTGGCTTGAAAATAAATAAAGATAAAACAAAGATTTTGACAAAAAACATGTTATTGAGACAAAGAGAAGAACTGACAGATCTTTTGAAAATTCAAATTACAAACAAGGTTAAGTATCTGGGGATATATTTGACAGCAAGATGTAGCACATTAAAAGAGAATAATTATATTAAACTTAAACAACAGATAATTACAGATTTGAAGAAATGGGAAAATTTACAATTGTCATTAATAGGGAGAATTTCAACAATTAAGATGAATATTTTACCTAGAATTTTATTTCTCTTTCAAACAATACCAATTAGACTTGGAAAAGACTATTTTGAAGATTTAAATAAAACTATGTTGAAGTTTATATGGCAAGGTAAAAAAGCGAGAATAAAGTTAAAACTTTTGCAAGATGCTAGAAATAGAGGAGGTTTTGGCCTGCCTAATTGGGAATTGTATTATCAAGCTGCAAGTTTGATGTGGGTCAAAGAATGGATAACATTAAGAAAACATAGATTGTTGACATTAGAAGGACATGATTTACTGTTGGGCTGGCATGCTTTTTTATGGTACAAGGGAACTAAAACACAGGGGTATTTCAGAAGACATTATATACGGGAGTCTTTGTGGTTAAATTGGGAGAAGATAAAAAAACAATGTTATTTGAAAATTCCAATTTGGTTATCGACTATTGAAGCATTTTCCTATCCTATGATCTATAAAAAGGAACAAACAGTTAGATATGGGGAACTGTTGGATGAAAAGGGTGGACTTAAAACGATCCAAAATTTAGAGGAACAAGGTATAAGGATGAATTGGTTTTCATATGCGCAAATACACTCAAGATATCTTGAAGATTTTAAAACGGAAGGATTCTATGATAAACAGACTGATTTAGATAAGATATTGATGGGTACTGATGAGAAAGTGATTAAAAAGTTATATGGTTATTTATTGGGAATTAAGCTAGAGGAAGAACAAGTTAAAGAAACTATGATTGCATGGGGGAAGAATTTTGGATATGGAATTGATTTAGAGCAATGGCAAAAATTGTGGTCTCAAAATTATAAAATGACAATGTCAACAGCATATAAAGAAAACTTGTATAAGATGTTTTACAGGTGGCACCTTCCCCCGACAAGAATAGCAAGAATGTTCAAGAATAAATCTGAAAAATGTTGGAAATGTCATCAGATACCTGGCTCATACTATCATATGTGGTGGACTTGTGAGAATGCTAGAAAATATTGGACTAAAATTCACATGTGGTTGGAAAAAATGACAAAGAAACACATAGACTTGAAGCCAGAGATCTTTTTATTGGGAATTTTACCTGATATATATGATAAAGACTTGAAATATTTGATTGTAAATGTATTAACAGCGGCTAGGATTGTATTTGCTAAAGACTGGAAGAATGAGAAAATACCATTGCAGGAAGAAATTATTAAGAAAATATTGGAATGTGCTGAGATGAGTAGATTGACATTTGAAATTAGAGAACAAGAAGATAAACAATTTTATGCAATTTGGGGATTTTTTTATCAATGGTTAGATGATAAAATACAATAATAGAGCATTAATATTATATATATGAAGAGTTTTTAGGATTGATTTGTTATGATTATCCGATAAATTATAGAATAAACTGTTTGAAGTATTGTTATCTCGCAAAGCATGAATGATTAAAAGTATAGTCAGAAAAAGATTTTTTTATTTTTATTTTTTTTTTAGTAATATTAGAATATGGATTGACAATATGAGTGGTTATGCAATATAATTGTAATTGACACTATAAAATGAATGCACAAAACTGATGAACCAACCGATACACCGGAAGTATATATGAGAGTAGATGTTTTTAATGTTTTGTATGTTTGTCTGTTTGTAGAAAATTAATAAAAACTTTATAAAAAAGTATTAAACATGGACAAAACGTTTGTATCTGGGATGTATCTCATATATTTAGGATGTCTGCAGTATCTCTAGAGTATGTAGAAGGACACCTAGCGGACAACCAATATTTTCTATAAAAAGGAGGAGAAAATCATCTGGATCTCAGTATGAGTCCAGCAGCCATGGTGTACAGACCTCTTCAGCTTGGTCTTGGTCTTCAACATCATCAATTGTTCTCCACCATGGATGATGACACAGTCCGTATGATAGCTGCGCTCATTCATCACCAGAACCAAAACCTATTCAGACTGTATCAAGTTTTACACAGAAGGAGAAGAAGGAGATGTCCAAGAGCTGTGTGGGTCCGATGATGGATCGTGAGAAGAATGGAGTTTGGACTGTATAACCAGTTGATGGTGGAGCTGAGGAATGAAGATCCTCATGCATTTGATCACTTCATGAGGATGCCACCAGCCATGTTTCACGAACTTGTAGAGCATCTGAGACCCAGATTGACCAAGCCTAGCACCAACTTCCATCCCAACCTGGACCCTGGACTGAAGGTGGCACTGACTTTGCAGCACCTGGCTTCAGGAACCACACACAGAAACTTGCAGCATGCCTGGAGGGTGCCACACAACAGCATCAGCAAAATGGTCAGAGAAGTGGTGCAGGCCATCATGGAAGAATACATGGAGGAGCTCCTCTAGTGCCCCACCACTGAACAAGGCTGGAGAAAACTTGCAGAAGAGTGGTATCAGAGGTGGAACTTTCCCCACACCGTTGGAGCCATAGATGGGAAGCACATGGCCGGCAAAGCTCCAGCCAACTCAGGGTCTACTTATTACAACTACAAGGGCTTCTTCAGTATCATCCTCTTTGCAATGGTTGATGCTGACTACAAGTTCATCTACATCGATGCTTCAGGCAATGGGTCAGCTTCAGATGGCCAGGTAGACAACGCAAGTGACCTCAAGGATGGGCTGGAACGCAACCTCATCATGGGTTTTCCAGGTCCAGACCCCCTACCCAATGACCTACAAGATGTGCCCTACTTCATCGTTGGTGATGACGCGTTCTCCCTCAGAACCTACCTTATGAAGCCGTACAGTTCAAGATACCTCACCCGTGAAGAGAGGATCTTCAACTACAGGCTGTCCAGGGCAAGACGGGTGGCATCCTGGCCAACAGGTTCCAGATACTTCTCACCACCATGCAGCATGACCCAGAGACTGTGAGGAGCATCATGGAAGCTTGCTGCATCCTGCAAAATCTCATGCACACCTGCTACCCAGTGTTGCAGAACAGACTTGTCGACCGTCAACAAGGGAATGGGGACATGGAGCCTGGTGAATGGAGGCAAGGACGTAACCTAATAGACACTGTGGATGTACAAGGCCCCAACAGAGCTTCACGTAAAGGGAAGAAGCAGCGCATCCTACTGAGACACTGGTGCAACTCCCCAGCTGGAGCAGTGGAGTGGCAAGACAGGATGATAGATGATTAATGGATGCTTCCTTGAGGCTGTCACATGACACTGATGAGATTGTGCCATGTATGTTGAGTGGTCCTACAATGAATAGGGCATCAATAAAGAGCTTTGTTTATTTCAAAATGTGTTGATCAATGAATAAATTATTATTGATAAAAAAGTTCCATATGTGTGGCAGCTGGGATGGTGGACCATACAGTCCCACGATGCTTGCACTGGAGGTTTATCTATCCTACAACTATCCTTATCTATCCCACAAGCATGCAAAGGCTTAACCATTTTTTCAAAGTTTTCACCAACACTTTATTAAGTAAAAAAAATGAACCAAGTAAACTAAGTGTGTTTAACAAAGATAACCTTTATTAACTTTCTTAGGTAAACTTTATGACTTTTTTAAATAAGCAAAATGAACCAGGTAAACTGTATTAAGTGTCTTTAGCAAAGATAACCTTTCTTAGGTAAACTTTATGGCTGTATTAAATAAGCAAAATGAACCAAGTAAAGTGTCTTAAGCAAAGATAAACTTAACAGGTAAACAACTCAGACTCTGACACTATTTTCAGTCACTCTGACTCATGTCCATGGTCTCAGCTGTCAAGTGGCCAGGGACTGTGGAGGTGGCTGTGGCTTGAGTGCTGGTCTGAGGCACCATTGGGGTGCTTGGCTCCAAGGGTACAAAAGGTGGTGGTGTGTTCAGGAAGCTATCCGAGAGCTGACTCAGTCCCGTGAGGCTGATAGGACCTTCATCAAGGACTTGAGATGTGAGGCCCAATACTGATGACAGATTGCCCGTTGACGGGTTTGGCTGTGGGGTGGAGGAAGAAGGAGTGTTGTGGGGCTGCCTGGTCTTCAGCTGGGTGAGGAGTGGCATCTGTGGCATGCAATGAACCTGGGCCTGGACTGGGAAGTTCTGCTTCTGCTGTGGGAAGTCCTGGTTGTCATAGCCTTGGTAGGTGAGGGGCTGTTGAAAACCGTGGAAGGGCTGTGACATCACCTGGGGTGTAGGAGCAGACCTGGACTGGGTCAGAGCAGCTTCAGCTGGGCCTTGAGGGTTGTGCAGAAGTGTTGTGATCTTCTGCTTTATCACCTGGTACTGGGCCTCGGGCAGGTCCCTGAGGGTGTGGCTCACATAGGTGATGAAGGTGTTCCGGCCCGAGGATGCTCTGTCCAAGTGGATCAGCTGAGAGAGAATTTCTGTGCTGGTCTTCCTTGTGTCCCTGATCTCCAACAGCACACTGTGGTCCTGGCCCTCCAGTCTGACTCTCTGCCTGCATCCTCTGGAGCTGGGGATGGGGGTGGGTTGGCCTCTGGTGGCTGCTGCTTCTTCCTCCATTTATGACAGCAGGGCGTCATCCTCCACGGGATCCTCCAAGTCCGCTGGCATGGGGAGTGCAGCTGTCGGGGCTGTCTCTGCTGTGGGGCCTTCTGAAGACACCTGCCCGGACAGGGTATCTGGCTCCTGGCTAGAAGAGGACTGGCTGTCTATGGGCTGTCTGAGGGAGAGTGGTCTCAGAGGGGCTGCTCCTCAGTGGCAGATCTCACCCTCCAGGAAACTGCACTTGGCCATAATGTACATCTCCTGGTCAGTGAGCTTGACAGCAGCCTGCCCGGATTTCTTGAGGTGTAGCTTACCATACCAGGTGTGCATGTGCTTCCACCATCCAAGGAGTACTTCTGCACTATACCCCAGGCTCTCTGCCTTGTCTCTCCAAGCTGCCTGCTTTTTCTTGGTGTCCTGATACAATCTGTGGCTCTTTCTCCAGAAGTACTCATTCTCCCTCAGCCATTCCAGCACCTCATCCTCATGCTCCTCAGAAATGGTGTACTGTTTCCTCTCTCCCTTCTCCTTCCCTTGCCTCTTCCTCCCTCTGTCAGGCGCTTCAGCAGGGCCTCCAGGGGCTTGAGCAGCAGGGCCTTCAGGGGCTTGAGCAGCAGAGCCTTCAGGGGCTTGAGAAGCAGGGCCTTCAGCAGCAGGGCTTTAAGGGCCTTGGGGCTGGTCCACCACAGCAGCAGCAGCAGCAGCTTCAGAGTCAGTGCCAGGGGGTGGGATGCTGGTTCTGGCCTTTTTCAACTTGCCAGGGCTTGAACAAATAGGTACGGGCTTCCTCTTCTTGCCTGACTGACGAACCATGGTGTTCCTGCAAGAGATATGTGGCAGCACGTCTTTCCCCTTATGCTGACTGCATGCGTGCTGCATCCTTTTATATCCATGGAGCTGACGCAATTCATACTTCCCGCATGTGCAGTGAACGCTTTGCATCCGATATACATCCACACGGTATCCCCTTTGTTTCCTATAGGCATACGTGTTGCATCCGCTTCATCCGCTATGCATCTGCCCCTTCCACTATGCGTCCGCTTCGAAATTCTCCCCCGGAACCCCTTCGGTGGTGTCATCCACTTCCATCTGCTAGGCTTCCTATGAACATCTGTTTAACATCCCCGCTACATACTACCCATGTCCGTTCTTTTCTGTTCTTTTCCGTTCTTTTCCGTTCTGTTTATGCAAATTTTCACCACTTTTTGGAGCAGATGACAACGGATGGAGCCACCCCCAAAATTTTGCTCGTCCGCTGTATCCTTTATGCATACGTTTTGCATACGTTGGCCAGTGGGACCGGGCCTTAAAGGACAAAAAATCATCACATTGAATTCAGTTGTTCATTAGTTTTAAGTTCTTACACCTGTGTCACTTTGTAGTTATTTATATATCTGTATAGTTGATGCTGCTTATTAATGAAGTAAAACTGTTACATACTATTTATAACATAGGGTTTTTTTAAATCAGTTTCCCAGGATAGGAGAAAATGAGCCACTAATCTCCCTTCCTGATAGAGTCACAGCATCAGCTTTGCAAAGAGTTAACTGCACTTTCAGCTGAGGGAGATAAATCTCTCTGGGAAACCAGAGAAGGAAAGTAATTCTTCAACCCAGGATAGTGTGTGTTTTAATGCAGTGGCAGCCTCTGACTACTGTGTTATAAAAACTGCCTTGTCATTGAGATAAGGATGCTTTCTGGACTGGAAAACACCTTAGAAGAAAATGAATCTAGATTAGTCTGGGGTGATTTCCAAAGCAAATGTGCAGTAGAAGAATCTTAATCTTTTAATCTTTTTCCAATAAAATACTTTTAACACTGTAAGTAGAAGCTATGAATATTCCATCTCATGCATTGATTTAATTTGTCTATTTCTTATCATTAAGATTTTATGAGCCTTCATCTGAAGCCCATTAAGATTACTTACCTAACTATAACTGGAGCATTCATCTGAAGCCCTGGCTAGGTCTCTGAAGTTGCTTGGACAGCACATGAACTCTACTCACCAGATATATTAACTCCCTGAGGAAAATTTAATGACTCCATGTGAAGCACAGCTGAAATAGCTTTTAATGAGTACAGAAAGGATACTGAGCATGGCCCAGCTGTTCATTTTACTTCTACGAATTCTTAGCTGCCAAATCAGTCTTGAGGGAACTCTTACTGTTGACTCCCTTTAAAGTATCTTTGAGGTTTTTCCAACTGTACTTGCAGGCTTCAGTTAGTTAAAAAAAATGCAGCCAGTGCACAGGACACACAAGGCCATCCTTCTTTTATAATGAAGCTCTTTTCCAGGGGAAAATTATTTATGCAGAACTTTTATACTCTGCTTACTCAAACCAATATAGTGAATGCAAAAATAGAACATCAAAAAATATTTATACGAATTCAAATGAAAAGAGTAAAACACACAAATAAGCAGATATCCAAAGAGGCAAAGAAAAGTGAAATAAACTCATGGAAAAGGATGTAATATCATCAGAAAGCTTGCATATTTTGTGCTATGAGTTTCTAAAGCAAAGGTCTTCAAACTTGGCAAGTTTAAGACTTGTGAACTTTGTTTTGTTCAGAAAACACACGAGGTAGACCGGGTTCCAACAACAATACTTTATTCTTCAACTAGTTAGTAAATAGG
>BLBF01000006.1:60304837-60322830 GCA_015471245.1 Laticauda colubrina
CCAATCAGGTTTGTAGATTTGGAGTCACCCACTTTACATATAGAACAAACTTCAAGTCCCAGAATTCCTGAATAAACATGACTGGAAAAGGAATTCTGGAAGTTGAAATCCACAAACCTTAAAGTTGTCAAGTTTGAGGACCCCTGTTCTAAAAGGTCCCATGGGTAATCTTCGAGGAGACCTTTATTTTGCATATGTTTTGCATCCGTTGGCCAGTGGGACCTAGCCTTAAGATACATTATATTGTTGGGTTTCAAAAAGTACTTAACTTAAAATGAAAGTAAAAGTTAATTTAAAGTTTAATCTAGCAGATGTGTTAGGTTAATTTGAGCATAGCCACTGCAACATTTCTGAAACACAATAGTAATTAACTACCCTGCAGCATTCCCCCTTTCCCTCAAAGTAAGTACATGGAATTAACCTTGTTCAGAACCAAAATATAAGGCAGGAAACTTTGACCCTCTGGTACTTTTCTCTTCTAATCTGGTTTAGAGCTCTCTTCCTGAAGTTCATACAAAAAAAGTTTTGAGTAAAGTGATAAACATGACTATTATAGCTACAAATACGTGTGACCTGTACATTTTCAGAGTCTTGGCAAGGCAAAGCAGTTCTACTTTATCTGGAAGCTCGGTGTTCAGTTTGATTAAGTATACAGTCCAGCTATGAAGTGGAACAATCTACAGCCTGTTTCTCCAATTTGAACAAGTGTGGAAGCAGATGTTATTTTTTAAAAAGTACACAGGTTCTCTGCTTCATGATTCAAAGTATTTTTATTGCTCTTGGCCACTCTTATCTGAGGTATGCTATAAGAGATTTTCTTTTGTTAAACAATGAAGCAAGTGACCAAATAAAATAACAATTAACTAGCCATAGAGACTAATATTTTTATAGGCCTGTATTCCTAAAAATAGATTAAATGAAGTTCTTGGAAATGAAGCTCAATGGTCTCATAAGCATTGAAATCTCACCAAAATATATCCAAAATTGATGAATAATTTGAAGAAATGAGATGGTTTATTAAGATCTAATTTGATCCTTAGACTAAAAACCTGTGGCTGGGTTGTACCCAGCAGAAAGTAAAGTTCATATGATTGAACAATTCTCCATTTAAAAAAAAAATCTTGCCAAAGAATACCCAGAAGTGCCAGGATAAAGATTAAGCTAGAGCCTTATTTTTCCATATGAGTCAAGTTTTAAATTTGGAGATGAAATTTCACCTGAAATCTAAAAAGATAAAGATAAATGCAGCTTTGTTATCTCAGCAAATAGTGTTGCTTTTAGGGTTGGATTTGTCTTCTCAAAGGATGGCCACTTTTACATGAACCATAGGAAGACTACAGGGAAAGTCATATGACATGATCCACTAGGTCAAATTTAAGGTCTCAAAATCAAGGGAAGCTATAACAATAATGCTAACCCTAACTCTTTATTCCAAATAAAATGAAAATAAATGATAAAATCCAGAGACTTGCAAAGCTATATCTGAAATCTTTCACATTCTGCTCCAGATTCATGGAGAAGATGATAGTCTCAGTAGCATGAGTATCCATAAAACTGAGTACTAGCTGCAGTCACAAAAATATTTGCTTAGAAATATGATGCTCATATTTAAGATATATGAAACAAAAACTAAATTTAGCCATAATTTGTTGATGCACAGGTAATCAACCTTTTATGTGTTTGACTTCTGTGAAGTTTGTCTAATCAATGGGCCAGTGGGTTCAACACTCATATGCACATATAGCAATAGCACTTAGGCTTATATACTGCTTCATAGTGTTTTACAGAACTCTCTAAGCAGTTTACATTCAGCATATTGCCCCCAATAATCTGGGTCCTTATTTTACCGATCTCAGAAGGATGGAATGTTGGGTCAACCTTGAGGTGGGTGAGATTTGAACTGCTAGCAGTCAGCAGAATTCACCTACAATACTGTGTTACTATGACTCTATGCAGCACTTCTTACATACAAACCATGTTTGCATGCTCTGTTTTCCGTCCATCAACTTCTGCTCTGCTGACAACCCTTCTAGATTTCTTATTTCTTGGTACATTAACAACGGGTAATCAGAAATGCAGACTTGCCATTTAACTGCTAGATGATTAGCTGGTTGTCAGGGACTTGAATGATCATTTTTCCCATTAATGATAACAGGAAACCAGAAATCAATTTGTAAAATAAGTCCCATACCTTCATGGACTGATATTTTTGTAACCAAGATGAACTCCATGAGATTCCTCATCATGCCTTCCAACCATGGAAGAAAAAAAAATGGATATATTTTTTATTCCTCTTTTCAACTTGCAAAACTAAACAGATTTTCAAAAATTGCATTTGGCACTTGTAAAAGTTTGCCCTTGTTATTGAGGGGAGATGATTTGTTCAAGATTTGAATGTTCATGAAATTATTTATTGGTCCCTGGAAAAGAACACATCAGTGTATAAATAACTGTCACCAAATTAAAACTTCGCCAGTCTAGTGTACAAACCTTGCCATGCATGCGACCTTCCATGGTAGCTGCTGATATTTTTCAAACATCACACATTTCTTGTTAAAGTTTTGTGAGGTGAAGTTGGCCTCAGGGAGATGTCTTTTTCCAAAAATTGTTGGCAGATGTGATACATATTGGCACAACAAGAAATATATTTTCTTAACAGCTGCAAGATATGAAAGTCTATGTGCCCTAAAAATCTTCCTAGTGTCTCCACTTGAATTCCATGTGATGAGCAAAAGAAAGTATTTGATGGAATGTTAGGAATACAAAGAACAAGCCAAGGTTCTCACTGCTTCTATAAATCAGTACATGCTTTATAGATTGGTTTTAAAATCAAAGTATTATTTTTCATTATTTTAACCATTACATTATATTGAACTGTTTATAATAATGAAGATTTATAGAGTTCAGAAACTGAACTCTATAAACATGAATCAAATTCTCAGTTTAGAATTTATTTTACTGTTTTTTTTAAATTATTCCTTAATATTCTGAGTTTTAGGGGCATTGTGTAATGAATGGAGCCATGGTGCTGTCGTTAGTAGAATGCAGTATTGCAGGATAGCTCTGCTGACTGTCCGCAGTACGATCCTGACTGGCTCCAGGTTGACTCACTCTTCTGTCTTTCCAAGGTCAATAAAATGAAAAGCTAGATTGTTGGGGGCAGTATGATGACTTTGTAAACTGCTTACAGAGTTCTGTAAAGCAGTACAACATGGTATATAAGCCTAAGTGTTATTGCTCTTGCTAAATTCCATTTAAATTTTATCATTTAGTAAAGCGGAAAATATAAATTTAAGTAGATTTTATCAGTTTGTCTCCAAGCAAGAAAATGGTTGAAAAATGTATTAGGCAGAATGAAAGTGTAAATTTCTGTCTATTTCAGGTTTTTCAATTTTTATGTCAACAAATAGGTATATGTTAAGTCTTTAGCAGCTGCCTCCGGGAACTTTTATTACATTTTTCTGCTTAGAAACCTTTCATTAAGAATATGACGGCTAAGTTCACTTGGTCATGAAAAATGTCCATGTCACACATTAAGCTCTTCAAAGTACTTGAGTATTGTTCCATATTCAAGTAAATATATATTTAAATAGTATAGATATCTGCATATTAAAGTTTATCATATAATATTAACAGCTTTTATTATTGAATAATTGACTTGTAAGACAACATTGAAAAAATGAGTTTATACTTGGCAAATAAATACTATGAAGTGTCTTTGGTTGAATTTTAAAGAGGATAGATAGGAATGTTTAAAATAATCCACAGAAGTAAGAAGTAAACAATATTTTTACATCTTCCCAAGGCTGAACAATTTGAAGACTGCTGCATAATATAATGTGAATAATAATATAATAATTTAGATTATATGCTAATGCTAATTGTAATACAAATAGTAATAATATTGTAATAGTAATAATAAATGTTTCTCCCCCTTCCCAATACCTGACCTTGCCTTCCTGACACCAAAGGGCAGTTGGGGTGCTGTGGCTGGGCCTGGATCCTATGCGGTCCCTATGGTTATTTATTTATTTGGTTTGTCAATTGCTTACAAGATAATAGGTATAAGTAAAAACATAGTTGTGAATACATGGATACATATAAGAAAAATAAAAAAATAAAAGAAACAATAGGACAGGGATGGCAGGCATGTTGGTGCACTTATGCATGCCCCCTACAGACCTCTTAGGAAAGGGGTGAGGTCAATAGTACACAGTCTAAAGCCCATGTCACACTGGCCAACGGATGCAAAACGGACACAACGGACGAGCAAAATGTTCCATCCGTTGTTATCCGCTCTCAAAAGGGGCAAAAATTTGCATAACTGGAGCGGATAACATGGATGCGGGGAGGACGCAGGGCGGATGCAAAACGGATGCGGAATGGAAGCCCAGCGGATGGAAGTGGATGAGAATGGATGGCGCAACCGCAGGGCTTCCGGGGGGCCTCAGCGAAGCGGACGCGGAACGGATACAGCGGATGCAGAGCGGACGCCGAACGGATAAAGCGGATGCACAGCGGAAGCCTAGCGGATGCACAGCGGAAGCGGAATGGATGCCAAGTGTTAATTGCGCATGCGGGGGGGAAGTATTACGTAAGCCCCCCCAGATATAAAGGGAAGCAGCTCGCACGTGGCCAGCATTCCGAGGAAAGACCTGCTGCTGGACACTTCGAGTTCCTTGACTGCCCTGCCTGCCTGCCTTCCTGCCTGCCTTCCTGCCAGGCTTCCTGCCAGGCTTCCTGCCAGGCTTCCTGCCAGCCTTGGTGCCTGACAGCCAGCAACCCCACAACCATGGGGAGGAAGCAAAAGCCTCAGCAACCTGCCGCCATCCCTGGCAAGAGGGACAGGGCCAACCTCCTGCCCCCTGCCCCTGACTCTGCTTCTGCTGGGGCTTCTGCTGAAGCTGCTCCTGGTGGTGGTGCTTCTGCTGGTGCTGGGGCTTCTGCTGGGGCTTACTCTGTTGAAGCTGCTCCTGGTCCTGCTGGTCCTGCTTGACCTGCTCGTGCTCCTGGACTTGCTCGTACTGCTCGTGCTCCTGGTCTTGCTCATGCTCCTGGTCTTGCTCGTCCTGCTCATTCTCCTGGTCCTGTTCATGCTCCTGGACTTGCTGGCCCTGCTGGTGCTTACTCTACTGCTGCTGATCCTGGTCCTGCTGTTCCTGCTGCTGCTGCTGCTGATGATGATGATGATGATGATGATGCTGATTATGATCCTGCTGGTGAGGATGATGATGCTGATTATGATCCTGCTGGGGAGGATGATGATGATGATGATGATGATGATGATTATTCTGCTGGTGCTGCTGGTGGTGGTGGTGTGGAGGAGCAGCCCCTACCACCTGGGAGCCCCTCTGATGAGGGCCCATCTGGTCTTGCCAAAGGGAGGAAGAGGCGTATGCGACAACGGGAGAGGAGGCAATACTCCATTGAGGAGGCGCACGAGGATGAGGTGCTGGAGTGGCTGAGAGAGAACGACTATCTGTGGCGGAAGGGACACAGGCTGTACAGGGACACCAAGCGGAAGCAGGCTGCTTGGAGAGAGAGGGCGGAGAGTATGGGTTACACTTCGGAGGTGCTCCTCGGCTGGTGGAAGCACATGCACACCTGGTACGGGAAGCTGCACCTGAAGAAATCTGGCCAGGCCACTGTGAAGCTGACAGACAGAGAGACCTACGTCATGGCCAGGTGCAGCTTCCTGGAGGGTGAGGTCCGCCACCGAGGAGCACCAGCAGCCCCTCTCATGACTCTCTCTCTCTGGCAGCCTGCTACCACCCAGTCCTCTTCCGGCCGAGAGTCAGTCCCTGTCTCCAGGCAGGTTTCTGTGGAGCGTGCCACGGCAGAGAACCCGCGGACAGGTGTGGTAAGCGTGGTGGAGTGAATAGAGGACTCCCTGGTGTGGTGGGAGAAAGGAGACATCGAGTCCACTGCACTCCTAGCCGCATCCACCACCCCCTGCTCCGCCTCCGCAGAAAGGCAGAGAGCCGGACAGCTGGAGGGGCAGAGTCACAATGTCCTGCTGGAGATCAGGGACACCATCCGCACCAGCATAGATCTCCTCTTTCAGCTGGTCCACATCGACTCATCCTCCAACCGCAAGCCCTTCCTCACCTATGTCAAGCAGACCCTCAAGGAAATGGCGGATCCACAGTACCAGCAGGTGAAGGACCGGATCACCAAGCTGCTTCACAACCCTCCAGACCTAGAGGAACCTGCTCCCACCCAGTCCAGGCCTGCTCCTCCACCCCAGGTGATGTCCCTCCCATTCCAAGGCTTCCCACAGGCCCTCACCTACCAGGGTTATGGCTACCAGGAGGTTCAGCAGCACAGGCAGCAGCCCTTCCCAGTCCAGGCACAGAGTCATTGGGCGACAACGTCGCCACCTGTTTCACTGATGCCACCGATGCCACTCACGCCAATGATGCCACCGACGACAGCAATGCCACCCACGCCAATGATGCCACCGACGACAGTGATGCCACCCACGCCAGTCCTCACCCAGCTGCAGAGCAGACAGCCCCACTACACTACTCCTTCCTCCACCCCACAGCCAAGCCCGGCCTCAGTACATCTGTCATCAGTACTGGGGCTGACACCCCATGGCATGGAGGAAGGACCTCTCAGCATCACGGGGCTGAGCCAGTTGTCCGAGAGCTTTCTCAACACACCGTCCCCTGTTGTCCTCTCGAGGCCAGGCACTCCAGCACCACCCACCACCACAGCACCTGGACCCTTCACCCCTGAGACTGGGCACACCTCCGAGTGACCAAGAAGAGTGCCAGAGACCGGGTAGCTGGCTACCTGTGGACTTTATTTGGACACTTGACTTGGGTCATTTTTTTTTTTACAGCTTGTTGTTCAATAAAGTTAATCTTTGATTAACACACTTGCTTCATTTCTTTTTTTTAATAAAGTCTTGGTGGAAACTTTTAGAATTGGCTTAAGCCTTTGCATGCTTGTGGGATGGGTTAAGATAGCAGTGGGGTGGGCCGGAATACCTGTGGAATGAGCAGGGATACCTTTGGGATGGCTAATAGCTGTGGGATAGATAAACCTCCAGTGCAAGCATAGTGGGACTGTATGGCCCACCCTCCCAGGTGCCACACCTATGGCCCTTTATTATCAATAATAATGCAATCAATCATCCACACATGTCAACATAAAGACAACTCTTTATTAAACGCCCTGTTTATTGTAGGCCAACCAAACATACATGGCCCAATCTCATCTGTGTGATGAGACAGGCTGAAGGAAGCATCCATTAAGCATCTACCATCCTGTCTTGCCACTCCACCACTCCAGCTGGGGAGTTGCACCAGTGTTTCAGGAGGTTGCGCTGCTTCTTCCCTTCCCATGAGACTCTGTTGTGGCCTTACACATCCTGAGTGTCGATCAGGTTTCACCCTTGCCTCCATTCCCCAGGCTCCATGTCCCCATTGCCTTGTCCACAAGCCTGTTCTGCAAGACCGGGTAGCGGGTGCGCATGAGATTGTGCAGGATGCAGCAAGCTTCCACGATCCTTCTCACGGTATCTGGGCGATGCTGCATGGTGGTGAGAAGTACCTGGAACCTGTTGGACAGGATGCCAAAGGCGTTCTCCACCACCCGCCTTGCCCTGAACAGCCTGTAGTTGAAGATCCTCTCTTCACGGGTCAAGAGTCTGGAAGTGTATGGCTTCATGAGGTAGGTTCTGAGGGAGAAGGCGTCATCCCCCACGATGAAGTAGGGAACATCCTGCGTGTCGTTGGGCAGGGGGTCTGGATCTGGGAAGCCCACGATGAGGTTGCCTTCCAGCCCCTCCTTGAGGTGACTGGCGTTGTATACCTGGGCAACTGAAGATGAGCCGTAGCCTGAAGCATCGATGTACATGAACTTATAGTCAGCATCGACCATGGCGAAGAGGATGATGCTGAAGAAGCCCTTGTAGTTGAAATAAGTGGACCCCGACTTGGCTGGAGCTTTGCAGGCCACGTGCTTGCCATCTATGGCTCCAACGGTGTGTGGGAAGTTCCACCTCTGATACCACTGCTCTGCAACTTTCTTCCATCCTTCTTCAGTGGAGGGGCGCTGAAGGAGCTCCTCCTTGTATTCTTTGATGATGGCCTGCACCACTTCTCTGACCACAATGCTGATGGTGTTGTGTGGCACCCTCCAGCCGTACTGCATGCTCCTGTAGGTGGTCCCTGAGGCCAGGTGGTGCAGAGTGAGTGCCACCTTGAGCCCAGGTTCCAGGCTGGGCCGGAGGTTGGTGTTTGCCTTGGTCAACCTGGGTGTCAGGCGCTGTACAACTTCGTCAAACATGGCTGGAGGCATCCTCATGAAGTTCTGGAACGCCCGAGTTTCTTCGTTTCTGAGCTCCACCATCAGCTTGTTGTACAGTCCGTACTCTGCTCTTCTCCCCATCCATTTTTGGACCCAGACGCTTCTTGGCCGCCTCTTTTTCTTCCCATAGTAGAGTTCACAGAGCCTGTAGATGGCTTTGTACTGTTGCAGAAGGATGGTGGCTGCCAAAAGGACTGTGGTACGATCCATGGTGGACATGACTAGATGCTGTGGAAGAGCAAGAGTCAGATGAAGGCTGCAGAGGTCTGCACAGGTGGGCTGCTGGTCTGAAAGTGAGATGCAGACAAGTTGCTCCCCCTTTTTATAGGCAGTATAGGTGTCCCTTTGCATCCTCTAGGCATCCTCTAGGCATCCTGTAGACATCCTTAATATCCGAGATAGGTCCCCTCTGCGAACGTTTTTTCTGCTTTAAACACTTTGTTTCCGTGCTGCATCCGTTCTGCATCCATTCTGCATCTGTTCCACGTCCGTTCCGCTTCCTCCCTGCGTCCGGGCGGATGCGAGTTGCGCGGATGAGCAGCGGACGCCAAGCGGATATAGCAGATGCGTAATGGGTGCATAACGGATGCATAGCGGATGCGTAGCGGATGCAGAACAGACGAACTGGATACATTTTCCGTGCAAAAGTTTTAGGCAGCCCAAAACCTTCGGAGCGGATGAAATGTCCATAAACGGATGCGGGACGGATAGAGAGGAAGCCAAACGGAGGCAGTGAGTACATCGCGTTTTCGAACGGATGGCAAGCTTTTTTGTCCGTTTTACATCCTCTTTGCATCCGTTGGTTCAGTGTGACATGGGCTTTAGGTTAAAGTTTTTGGAGTTTGGAGAAGAAACCACAGAGTCAGATAGAGTATTCCAGACACTGATCACTTTGTTGCTGAAGTCATATTTCCTGCAATCAAGTTTGGTGCGATTAACCTTGATTTTGTATCTATTGTTTTGCTCTTGTATTGTTATGGTTGAAGGTGAAGTATTCATTGACAGGTAGGACATTGCAATGTATGATTTTATATGCTATACTTAGATTAGACCGAAGGCAGCGTAGTTCTAGGTTGTGTAGGTCTAAAATTTCAAGTCTGGTGGCATAACAACGAGTAGAGGAGTGGAGAATTCTTCTTGTGAAATATTTCTGGACTTTCTCAACTGTATTAATATCAGATACATAATGTGGGTTCCAGACTGATGAGCTGAATTCGAGTAATGGTTTAGCAAATGTTTTGTATGCTCTAGTTAATGCCTTTTTGGCTATGTAGTTACAGTGGGCTCTAGCCCTTAGATCATCAGAGATGAGAACTCCAAGATCCTTGATAGAATGAGAGTCATTTGCAAGGTCTTGTCCATCCAGCTTGTATTTTATTTTCTGATTTTTTTTTTTTGCCAATATGTAAGACAGAGCTTTTGTTTCTTGAGATTTGAAGTAGTCTGACCATTCAGGTTGTTTTGAAGTGTAACAGCATTGTTGGTGGTGTTGAATTGTTTTACATCATCAGCCAAAAGAACACAGTTTCTTTTAATATGATCACTAAGGTCATTTATATAAAGTATAAAGAGAATTGGTCCTAGAAAGCTGCCTTGGGGGACACCACTATTAACAGGTAAGGGATTTGATAGGATGCTCCCTATTTTGACCATTTGTTGTCTGTTTGACAGGAATGCAGATGTGTGGAGATACCATAAGATTTTAGTTTTAGAAGTATTTTGTCATGTACCATTCAACCAAATGCTTTACAGAAGCCTATGTAAATTGCTTCTATTGCTTTGTCCTCATTGAGTTGTGTAGTCCATATGTTTTTGTAGTGTAGGAGTTGCAGATTACAGGATAACTTTTTTCTGAAACCAAATTGTTTGTTAGAGGGTAGGTTGTTTGTCTCTAAGTGGTGGGTAATGGATTAGTTAATAACTAATTCCATGATTTTGCAGGTGACGCAGCATAAAGAGAGAGGTCTGTAATTTTCAGCAAGGCTGGGGTCTCCCTTTTTGAGATGGGGATGACTGTGGCTATTGACCATAAGTTGGGCAAGGAGCTGCTCCTGAAAGATTTTTCAAAGATTATGCTTAGAGGTTCTGCTTTGGCAGTTGATAGCTTTTTTAGGAAGTAGGCACATAGTCGTCGGGTCCAATAGACAGAGATGGTTTTAGATTGCGTTGTGCTTTTTTGACATTATCTTCTGTGAAATCAATATGTATTAGATCATTATAATTGTCTTGGTTATTTTATGGATTGTTGGACATAAGCCATTGCTGTTTACAAAGACTTATCTGAAGAATACATTTAAGGGGTTGGCTGAAATGGTTTCATAATTACAGACATTACTGTTCAGTCCTATTAGAGGTGGGATGGATCTCAAGTCTTTAAGTTTGCTATTTACAAAATTATAAAAGGCATGGGTGGGTTTTGTATGCAGAAGGTTTTCCTCTTGTTTGATGTGATAATTGTTGCATTCAGTCTTTATCTGGTGGCATAAGTTTTTATGGCAACTTTTAAAATTGGCAAGGTATCCATTTTGGTTTTTCGCCAAAAATATTTCTTTTTGGATTGGAGCTTCCTTATTGTTATGTGTAATTTGTTTTTTGTTTTGTTTTTGTAATTTGTTTACCCTAAGTGGTTTAGGTGAAATAATAACTATGAATCATAGTTGTGTATGTTAAAGTGTCTGCAGCTTTAACTGTGGAATAGTAATTAAGGGAGTGGTTATGAAAACAATATAAAAGTAGCAAGTCTACAGCTTGCTCACTCTGGCTTTGATGATCCCTGATTACTGCTTGGAATCAAGACTGCATTGCTCGAACGGGAGAGACAACAAAGGACTGATTTGTAAGTGAACTGACATAGGATATTCTACATGGACTTTGCTAACTGAATATCCCTGAATGGACTGACTACATGATACATGACTATTGGACTGTTATTTGACTATGCCATGAACTTATAATGGAATAAACTATATTCTTGATAGCACAAGCGTATCTGTTATTTTTACTGTATGTTAATAAACATACAAGCTTAGCTCACTCATTTATCTGTGTGCCTATCTAACGCTGCACATTCTGTTTAGCTTGTCTACCTAACCCTGGTTGGGGAACCCAGGCTTAACAGGGTTATTAGTGATACGTATAGTTTGATGACTCTTTTGACTTCAAGTGAAAAAATGTTGTAAATGTCTTCAGCAGTATTGCAGCCAGTAAATAGAATTTGCCAATCAAGAGATGAGAGGTCATTGTCTATGAGATCATAGTTGGCTTTTTTGAAGTTATATTTGGGAATCTCATCATTATGGTGATTTTTATAAGGACATATCTTGAGACAAAAGTCAGTCATGGTCAATCGTGGTCACTGTTGGAAAAGGGTTCTTTTATTTGTAGTCCACACATTGATTTTAAACTATTGCAGAAGATGAGATCAAGGCAGTTGTTGAGTCTAGTGTTTACTAATTGTTCAATACTATTATATTATATAATATAATATTATATATATTATATTATATAATATTATATAATAGTGTTTACTATTAGTTTAATAATACTAATTGTTCAAGTCCCAGGTTAGTTACAGCATTGTACAGGGTTGCATGTATGAGTTCAGTTGTACATTTGTTTTGAGTCCAATATTGTAATGACAACTGATATGGTGGCAAAACAAGTAAAGAAGGTCAAGAATTGGAGCACAGCTGACCTGGATGAACTGCATAGATACTGGCGAAAACTATTGTGGTTCACTGGCAGCAAGTGCAGACAGCTGAGGTCTCGTAGAGTGAGGATTCAGATGAGGGGCCTGTGTGTGATGCAAGGATGGGGCCAGGACTGTCTGAGAGTGGAGTGCTGCCTTTGGAACTTATGGCGGCTGGCAGCAGTAATGCAGAGGACCCCAAGGAGCCTCAGTGTGCATGCATGCAGGGATGCTCAAAGGAAAGAGAAGCTGCTGCAGCATGGACAACTCGGGAGTAAGGCTGCAAGGTGATGCCCATCCCTTAATGGATAAAAGCTAGCCCTCAGAGGTGGGATTCTTTGCAGAAAGCAAATAATTTCTTGCACTTCAAGTCTTGTGGAAGTTCGGGCTATCCTGGTTTGTGTTTGGAGATTTTAGGTTTTGAATGTTTCCTTGCAATTTAATCTAGTGTTCTTGGCAGTCTTGTACAACCTTGGCAAAGCTTGTTCTTATCTGAGACAATTAGTTTTAATAATGTTTTTACTGCGAATGAAAGGAATTCACAGAAAAGCATTAAAAAGGTTTTGCTTTTATCTCTGTTTGGTGTTTGTTTGCTTGGAATGAGGCTTGGGTCAGAACAAAAACACATAACCAGTTCCATCACTGCATGGCCACTCAATCTGATGAAATGCTTCAAATGCAACAAGCAAAGAATGGTTAACAGCTGGCCGAACATACTTGACAACGAAAGATCCAGAAAAGGGCACAGAACCAAGCAACTACCTCGCAATTACTTGTCTGCCAACAATGTTCAAAAATTTTACAAAAATACTGACAAATTCAATGTTCAAACATATGATGGAAAACAGTTTCTATCCAGTAGAACAAAAAGGAAATTATAAAAAATTGAGAGGAACAAAAGATCAGCTGCTCATTGACAAGATGAACTAAAAAATGCAAGACAAAGAAAAACAAATTTGAATATGGCATGGATCAATTACAAGAAGGCATTTAACTCACAACCCCACAGCTGGATTAATGCCAGTCTGGAAAACTTTGGAATCAGCAAAAATATTTGTATATTTTTGAAAGCAAACATTCAAAAATGGAAAACAATTCTAACAGCAAATGGGGAGAACACTGGTGAAGTCAACATCAGAAGAGGAATCTTCCACTCACTTTTGCCACTAGTGTTCAACATTGCATTAATTCCACTGACAGTAAAAAATATGACTTACCTGTATCTAAAAAGTCATGGGAACATAAAATAAAAAAGTTATCGAAAATGAGAAAGTGAAGATCTTGTGGGACTTTTGAATACAGATGGATCGTCATTTGTAACACAACACGCCAGGTATCACAGTTGTCGAAAACTGAAACGTACAATTTATTGATATTGCGGTACCAGGAGATGCCACAGTTAAAGAAAAAGAACTGGAAAAAAATCACAAAATATTGCAACCTGGCCATCAAAACTACATGACTATGGATGAAACCTGTAACAGCGATACCCATTATCATCAGGGTACTTGGTACCTTGTCAAAGAATTTTATAAAATACATCAAGAAAGGGCAGCTTCCTGCAATAACAGAGTGGAACTGCAAAAAACTCGGCTACTCAGAACATAGTACATCTTAAGAAAATACTTTGTTAATACCTAGGATACTGGAAGCAACCCACATCAATCATTAGCGCCAGTCAATTATATTTGTGATACATTTTTAAATGTTCAGTTGACTGAGTTTCATGTATAATGAATAAAAGAAATAATAAAAAATGTTCATATAAGTAATACCATGTTTCTGGAAAGGAGACCTATCCCGAAAATAAGATCTAGCTTGATTTTAACATGTATGCTCAATATAAGCCCAACCCCCAAAATAAGCCCTAGTTACAACCTCTTCCATTCTAGGGTGCATGGGTGGGGCAAGGCACACAGGTAAATATTAAGCTAGAGTGGGAGTGGGAGGCTAGAGCTGCCCTACTTTCCTTCCGACAGTTGCAGCTAGGCCTTGCACACTCCAACACCTGCCTTGCCTTGTTGGCCCACTTCTTCTGCAGCCACTTGCTATCACCTGCATGCATTGCCCCTGGCCTCTGTTTCGCTGTCAGAGGCTTTCAGGAAAGGCCTCTGCAGCCGAAAACGGAGCTCCCGATCTGGAGATCTGTTATCAGCTGCAGAGGCCTTTCCTGAAGGCCTCTAAGGCAAAGTGAGGCTAGGTGGCACCATGCGTGTCAGTCCAAAGCCTGTTTTTCAGCTGCTGAGGCCTTTCTTGAAGGTTCTGACAGTGAAACAAAGGCTGGGGGAAGCACACAGAAACGGCAACAAGTAGCCACCAAAGAAGTGGGCTGGTAGTGGGCTCCTGGTGGGCGGGGATGTCAGTGCCCCTGCTCTGAGGTGAGTCAGTAGAAGACATTCCCCGAAAATAAGACCTGGAGCCTTTTTTGGTGGCAAAAAATTATAAGACCAGGTCTTATTTTCAGGGAGTCACGGTACATGAATTCTGGTAATGGGACTTAATATTACAAATAAGAGTATTCTTTATATTGCAATTAGAGTATTCATCTTATACACAATATAATTATAAGCTATACTTCTTTTCAAATTAAAAAAATTACCAGTTTCATTCTTTGCACAATTTCAAAACTTTTAGTCAAAATAATTACAATAAAAATTATATATTTCTATTGAGAAAATAATGATGCAAAAATAATATTTAAAGCTCATGTCACACTGAACCAACGGATGCAAAGAGGATGTAAAATGGACAAAAAATCTTGCTATCCTTTGGAAAACGCGATGTACTCACTGCCTTCATTTTGCTTCCTCTCTATCCATCCAGCATCCATCTATTGACGTTTCATCCGCTTAGAAAGTTTTGGGCTGCCCAAAACTTTTGCGCGGAAAATGTATCCAATGCACCCGTTCTGCATCCACTACGCATCCGCTACGCATCCGTTATGCATCCGTTATGCATCCATTATGCATCCGCTATATCCTCTAGGCATCCGCTATGCATCTGCATAACTCGCATCCGCTCGGAAGCAGGGAGGAAGCGGAACGCACACAGAACAGATGCATAACGGAGGCAGAACGGAGGCAGCACGGAAACAAAGCATTTAAAATGGAAAAAACATTTGCAGAGGGGACCTATCTCGGATATTCAGGATGCCTAGAGGATGCCTAGAGGATGCCTAGAGGATGCCTAGCGGAAAACCTATATTTCCTATAAAAAGGAGGAGCAACTCATCTGCATCTCACTTTCAGAACAGCAGCCCAGCGGTGCAGACCTCTGCAGCCTTCATCTGACTCTTCTTCTTCCACAGCATCCAGTCATGTCCACCATGGATTGCAACAAAGTCCTTTCGGCAGCCACCATCGTTCTGCAACAGTGCAAGGCCATCTGCAGGCTCTGTGAACTCTACTGCGAGAAGAAAAAGAGGCAGCCAAAAAGAGTCTGGGTCCGAAGATGGTTCGCCAGAAGAGCAGAGTACGGACTGTACAGCAAGCTGATGGTGGAACTCAGGAACGAAGACACTTGGGCGTTCCAGAACTTCATGAGGATGCCTCCAGCCATGTTTGATGAAGTTGTGCAGTGGCTGACACCCAGGTTGACCAAGCAGAGCACCAGCTTCCGCCCCAGCTTGGAACCTGGGCTCAAGGTGGCACTCACTCTGCACCACCTGGCCTCCGGGACCACCTACAGGAGCATGCAGTATGGCTGGAGGGTGATATCCAACACCATCAGCATTGTGGTCAGAGAAGTGGTGCAGGCCATCATCGAAGGATACAAGGAGGAGCTTCTCCAGTACCCCTCCACTGAAGAAGGATGGAAGAAAGTTGCAGAGCAGTGGTATCAGAAGTGGAACTTCCCCCACACCATTGGAGCCATAGATGGCAAGCACGTGGCCTGAAAATCTCCACCCAACTCAGGGTCCACTTATTTCAACTCCAAGGGCTACTTCAGCATCATCCTCTTTGCCATGGTCGATGCTGACTACAAGTTCATGTACATCGATGCTTCAGGCAACGGCTCATCTTCAGATGCCCAGGTATACAACGCCAGTGTCTTCAAGGAGGGGCTGGAACGCAACCTCATCGTGGGCTTCCCAGATCCAGACACGCTGCCCAACGACACGCAAGATGTGCCCTACTTCATCGTGGGAGATGACGCCTTCTCCTCACAACCTACCTCATGAAGCCCTACACCTCCAGACGCCTCACCCATAAAGAGAGGATCTTCAACTACAGGCTGTCCAGGGCAAGGCGGGTGGTGGACAATGCCTTTGCATCCTGGCCAACAGGTTCCAGGTACTTCTCACCACCATGCAGCATCGCCCAGAGACCGTGAGGAACATCATGGAAGCTTGCTGCATCCTGTACAATCTCATGCGCACCCGCTACCCAGTGTTACAGGACAGGCTTGTGGACCGTCAGCAAGGCAATGGGGACATGGAGCCTGGGGAATGGAGGCAAGGGCGAAACCTGATAGACACTGTGGATGTGCAAGGCCCCAACAGAGCCTCACGTGAAGGGAAGAAGCAGCGCAACCTCCTGAGACAATGGTGCAACTCCCCAGCTGGAGCAGTGGAGTGGCAAGACAGGATGGTAGATGCTTAATGGATGCTTCCTTCAGCCTGTCTCATCACACGGATGAGATTGGGCCATGTATGTTGGGTGGGCCTACAATGAACAGGGCGTTTAATAAAGAGTTGTCTTTATGTTGACATGTGTGGATGATTATTACATTATTATTGATAATAAAGGGCCATAGGTGTTGCACCTGGGAGGGTGGACCATACAGTCCCACTATGCTTGCGCTGGAGGTTTATCTATCCCACAGCTATTACCCATCCCAAAGGTATCCTGCTCATTCCTCAGGTATCCCTGCCCACCTCACTGCTATCATAACCCATCCCACAAGCATGCAAAGGCTTAAACCATTTCTAAAAGTGTCCACCAAGACTTTATTAAAAAAAAGAAATGAAGCAAGTGTGTGAATCATAAATAGACTTTATTAACAACAAGCTATAAAACAAAAATGAGTCTCTGGCACTCCTCTTGGTCACTCAGTCTCAGGGGTGAAGGGTCCAGGTGCTGTGGAGGTGGCTGGTGCTGGAGTGCTTGTCGTCAGCTCCTCCAAAAGCAGAAGCAGCAGAAGCCCCAGCCCCAGAAGAGCGAGCCCGTGCTGCAGAAACCCCAGCAGAACCAGAGTGAGGGCCAGGGGGTGGGATGGTAGCCCTGTCCCTCTTGACAGGGCTGGCAGCAGATGGCTGAGGCTTGCTGTGCTTCCACATGGTTGTGGGGTTGCTGGTTGGCAAGGAGGCTGGCAGGAACCAAGGCTGGCAGGAAGGCTGGCATGGAGGTAGGCACCAAGGCTGGCAGGCAGGCAGACAGCAAGGCTTGCAGGAAGGCTGGCAGGCAGGCTGGCAGGCAGGCAGGCACCAAGGCTGGCAGGGAAGCAGGCACCAAGGCTGGCAGGAAGGCTGGCAGGCAGACAGGCACCAAGGCTGGCAGGAAGGCTGGCACCAAGGATGGCAGGCAGACATGAACCAAGGATGTCAGGAAGGCAGGCAGCAACATTGGCAGGCAGACTGTCTCACAGCAAGGCTTGCAGGCAGGCTGGCAGTAAGGCTGGCAGGGAGGCTGGCAGCAAGGCTGGCAGCAAGGCTGGCAGCAAGGCTTGCAGGCAGACATGCAGGCAGGGCAGGCAAGGCAGCCAATCCGTCCGGCAGCAGGTCTTTCCTCTGAATGGCGACCTGCTTCCATTATATCCGCGGGGCTGACGCAATGCATCCTCCCCCTATGTGCTATTAACGCCAGGCATCCATTAGGCTTCCGCTGTGCATCCGCTATGCATCCACTGTGCATCCACTTCATCCGCTCTGCATCCGCTCTTTCCGTTCCGCGTCCGCTTTGCTGCGGTCCCCCGGAAGTCTGTGCCATCCACTCCCATCCAGCCCTGGCTAATGCCACCCACAAACCCAAACTATGGCTAAGATACA
>BLBF01000006.1:60323230-60393761 GCA_015471245.1 Laticauda colubrina
ACTACAATGACGTGGGATAATACTCGAAGGAAGCTGAACAGCACACATGTAAGTACCCGCGAAAACCTAAGAAAACATATATATATATATATATATATTCTGAAGCAATCAAAATTAAACAAAATAAGCTCCAAATACTAACAGGGTAATTGTATTTCAGGGAAGAGTCTAGATACTTCCCAGATGGCACATGGCTTGTTTAGCTGGAAATAACTACTGGTTGTTCATCCAGGTGTGGCAAAATATAGTTCCGAATTTCCATCAGTGGGTAAATCCTTTATTTGTTTTTTTAAAGAAAGGAACTATTGAGGGAAGAGAAATGTTCCTAAACAGAAACTGTATGAAGGATAAGAAAGAGACATCAGAATGTTTTACATCAATGGTCATTGTGTTTAATAATGCCCAGTGTTAAATCTGAAAATATAAGGTTGCCAAAATAAAGGTACTTGAAAAAGACAATAGAAATATTTCATCTGAATATGTTATTGTAGTTGCAGAATAGCCAAAATAAATTGGCTATTACAGAAATATTTTTGATGATAAGGTCAGCAAAGGAAGAACAGTCAAAGAAACCATCTGACCATGATACCAGTTGCTGGCAAGGTTAAAGGAGTGGTACAAGGAATACAGTTGCACATTTAAAAAGTTTAATGACAGTTCTACTCATATGTCATTGCAATTAAATCAAAATTAAAACTTTATACCTTCTAATAAAATGTCTTTACTCTCAAAATAAGTTTAAAAAGCCAGTTTGTGATGACAAAGCCCTATCATTGTATACAAACTGTTTTCAATATTTGATGTATTCTATCTTGCTGACTCACTGCTTGCTTCTGGTGAAATCAGGGATCACATCTGTAGGCAAAGGTCATTGCTATTTGCTGCATAACATTTGCTCATTTACTGTATAATATTCGCTAATGTCTACTTCAGCTTCAACTTCAACAATACATGAGTACACAATAGATACAAACTCAGGGTTAACTGCACAAAACTCAATTGCAGGAAATACAACTTCAGCAACAGAGTGGTCAATGCCCGGAATAATGCCCACTAACCCCAAATATTCAGACTGTCTACTGTTGACCTCACCTCATTCCTAAGAGGTAAGGGGCATGCATAAGTGCACCTATGTGCCTACCATCCTTGTCTTAATGATTCCTTTTATTTGTATCTAATTAATGTAGTAATAATCATGTTAATACTTATATATAATATCTAATGCATGCTTGACAAAATAAAGAAATAAAAAGAAATAAAAATAACTTTAAAATAGAGCATGGCACTTTGATCTTATCCTTTCTTATTCTGGCTGAACATGATTTTATTGGAATCTATATTTCAAAGTATAATTGGCAAGCTTACTGAGTTTATGAAAAAGTATGCATCTACCAAGTAAGTTAAGTCAATATGAAACACTCAAATTATGCCTTATGATAATAAGCAGACATAGGCAATTACTTCTGATTCTTAGAGATCTGTTAGCATCCAATTAGGATTTCATAATTAAATAATTGCATTAGTTTGAAGAATTCAATAAAATAGATGAACTTTAGATGTTCATCAGTATAGCCAGTATTCTTTTTTCCCTTGAACTAAAGGAAAACTGCTATAGATTTAAAATTACATCAGGGACTGTATATTGCCCTGTTTAATAGTTTTATGACACTATTACCACCTGCATGGAATATGAATCAGTAGTCAAGGTTCACTATGCAACACAATAAGCACAGTCTTCTTTATGAACAAAGTTTTAGCTAAGTAGGCCACAGGAAAAGTATTGATAAAGTTTCTTCAAGCTTTTTTGATACTTAATGGGAGGCCCTTATCCTTCTGAACAGAAAAATTCTAAATTAACTGGCAACAGTTAATTCCATTATTTTCCAGTGCAGAACGTGTTCAGTCTCACAAAATATAAAACTTCCATCATCTATATATTATAATCAGCCAGAAATTTCATACACTTTTCCTAATTTGTTGGACTGGAAAAATAGGATATATTGTATATTTGGGCTGATTGAAAGCCATAGTTCATGCCTAAAAACACAGAAATGCAACTCTTCAGTTAACTGTTCTAGATTTGCTTCCAATAAGAGAAAGGGATAGATGCAAGGATAGTTGTTGAGCAGCTTGGATTTTAGATAAGCACAGTGCAAGTAGATCCTATTGCCAATTAATTTGGAAATTTTGAAGTTCAATACTTCAGGGTAATTGACTCATGGAACCTTTAGTTTAGGAACTCTGGGAAAGGGAGAAAGTTATAATTATTCATAGGCTTTAAAACATATTATGGTTCCAGCTCAGTAGAATGAAATTCAGATTTGTTTCCATGTGGATTGAATTTAATCATGTTGGTTCTCATAATATTTAATTTGTGGGGTTCAGATATGGTTCAATTCTTTCCCCACTTTGAGATTTGTCCTGAGTGGAGCTACTGAATTTATCAGATGGAAGTTATTTATGCAGTTTCTACTACAGAAATAGTGGAGAATAAATATAAGCAATATACAGTGAGCTACATTGTTTGCTATACAGCTAAACAAGTTTTGTGAAACACTACAAAAATCTAGAACAAGAACAAGTTGCTATAACTATCTATGGTTAATTTAATCTTTAGATACTTCTTTTATGGCCTGTTTAAAAAGGGAATCATAAAATAAAATTAAAACATATCAAATATCAAATTAAAATCAAATAGAGAATATCTATAGACACACATATCAGAGGTGGTATTCAGCAGGTTCTGACCAGTTCTGGAAAACCAGTTGTGGAAATTTTGAGTAGTTCGGAGAACCGGCAAATACCACCTCTGATGGAGATTTTACAGTATCCTTCCCCTGCCACGCCCACCAAGCCACGCCCACAGAAGCGGTAGTAAAAAAAAATTTAATCCCATCACTGGCACACATACACACACATACACACATCCCATTCTTAAGTAAAATAAATAACTTTATCACTTTGCTGCAAGTTCTTTTCTGGCTGGTATTCCTTTTCATTTTTCACTCAGATTTCACAAACCTTGTCTACAAAAACTAGACACATATTGATTCCTTCAATATATGCTAGTACTATTTTGCATCTGTCAACCATCATTACATGAATTCCCAAATAATGTTTTGTAAAATCCTAAAGCACCATCTCCTACAGTTAGTCACATGTTCTTTTTTTCTTCTTCTTTTTTTGGAAACAGAACCTGGCTGTAAGTCTTGTTTTCAATATCGACAGCATGTTCCAGCGAAGGTCTTGAGGACTATTATGCAAATTGTTATTTTGTTTGTTTTTAGGAATGCCATGCTACCAGGCCACTTTGATTTTCTCTTTAGTTGATGTTGGAAACTGGCAGATGGTTTTCTTTGTGGCACGCTAACAGTCATCTTCACTTTAAGAAAAAGAGAGTGATTTTTTCAATATGGAGAACTAATTTGGAAGTATGATGGTTTTGCTTTTTAATTTTTATTTGTTGCTGATTGCTACTTTTGGAGACTGTGTTTACATTTCAAACTATTTTTGTTTTTTTTATGGCTGACAAAATGCAGAAGCAGGGGTGGAATGATATAGAAATATTGTAAGTTAAAAATATGCTGATGCTAAAGCACCGTTATAAACAAATGTTTATTATAATGCCAAAATCTCACATTATATTTGCTTCATACAATGGTCTATTTGGCTTGTCAAATGGCTTAGCTTCTCAAAGTTACCTTGTAGTGGAGATGGACAATATAAACATTTAATAAATAAATAAATAAAATATCAGCAAATAAGTTCCTATTTGAATTAAATGCCCAATAAATAATTTAAGAACTAATCTTCCAAGTCATACTAAATGTGGCATGTATTATGTTTGAGCTTGGAAATATAACTAGGTGATATTATTATGAGGTTTTTCAGAAGTGCTTTGCATCAGAACTGATGAAGCTTCTTAGATGAGAAGTGAAATGTCTTCTTTGAGGAAGAAAAAACATTTCTTCAACAAGGAAAAAAATAGTTCAGTACTTTTTTGAGGAAAAAGTACTTTTGAGACATAAGGGACAAAAACAACAAGAAACAAAGAATAAACAAGAAATAAAAAGGAATATATTAAATAGGTTATCAGTGTTTTCTCTGATCTGGCTTCATTATAATTTGACATAAAGGATTCTTACTACTGTTCATAGTTATAGAATTCTACTCTCTGTCTTTAATTTTCTAACTTTTTCTTTTCTGGATGTGTTTTGGATAGTTATATTGTACACATGTTTCTAATCCGAGTATTTGCATTCTAAGTTAATATGCACATTCAGTGGACATGCTTCTATTCTTTACTTTATTATCAAGTATGCTTTATTCTTACTGACTGCATTTGATATTCCCTACAAACACTTTTACAATAAAAGCTTCATTACACTTTGTGCATTGTACATAACTACAGATAATGTGTTTCTACCATATTAAAGAGTAGAACAGAAAAAAATAGTAGTGTCACTTGTAATCAGTATTGTGATGTAGAAAAAATTATTTTCCCAAACCTTAAACTTCATCTTCAACCAATTTGAAGGCTCCTTGATTTGATTTGATTCAGAGCCTAAAACTAAATCTGGATTCAGACAGCAAAATTATCATGCTTCCAATTATCAATAGAAATCCACAAAAGGTTATGAAAAAAACTATTTGTTTAAGGGGGGGAAAGAAATATCTGCAAGAACAGCTGCCTGTTATGAAAGCTTATTTAATGATAGACGGATACCGGGAATTTTGAGCTCAGTATCTTAACTTTTAAGAAAAACAAACTTATCAACTTCCTAATTATTATATTCTGGTTTGTTATATAAAAGTAATTTTTATAGTTTGATATTTCCAACTCCTCTTCCATGGATTCTTGCAACAATTCTTATTGAAATGACTATAGGAGAAAGGAAGCCCTGAAAAAGTTGTGATTTTTTTATAAAAATATAATGCTGTATTTCTGTATGTATGTATTTTCTTTCAGTATGTTAGATTTGGTTTATTTCACCTCTGTTTGTTTGATTAAGAACTACTATAATTCCTGGATATGTTTTAACAAAGAAAATAATGTCGATAATTCAGAAGAATAGGAACCAGATTGTTATGAAATTAATAGTTTAAGGATTTTTTTTCTGTTTCTTTTATATCAATGATATTTCTCAATAAAATACCCTATGCTTGATTTAGGCCTAAATTCTGAAACAGGTTTCATTAACATTTAAGCATTCTGGTTCAGGACAGAAAACAAGAACTTTGAATACTGGAACATTCCTGAACTTTTACCTCCCTGGTAATTCCATTCAGTTTATCCTCTCAGTGTTGGTTCAACAAAGTTTCCATCATTCCACCATTCTGACATTTTATATAGAGAGCTTATATTAAACTCTATCTCTGTGTTTCTTTCAATATTTGAAAGTTTCAAATTTGGTCTACTTCAGCCTCAGAAAGAGGCTGTTTCAAGTCAAGCATTTCCTAAACACTTCTCAATCAGATCATGTCTAAAAAACCTGAAGTCAAAAATAATAAATATAATCAAGTAGTTTATGTTTCTTTTGAATGTATTCTGTAACCTCAGAAATTCTTTATTCTACACTTTTAATTAAGTCCCTACTCTAAGCAACTTCAGAAAGAACCAAACAATAGGCCTTGTTGTTGTTCTTGATGTTGTTATTATTGCTGCCATTTTGGTAGAGTAATTTCTTTGATCAAACATGGAAGATTAAGTTTCATAAACTAATTACTCTGCACAAAAGTTCTCTTTATATAGAAAAAAGTGACAGCAATTTAGCCACTGTAATACATAATCCAAAATCTAGGACATTGGAAGTAACTTACTGAGTAAAGTCTCATAAAATTGTCTGCCTATTAAACTTAATGGCTTAGATCCAAACCTTAGTTATTGGTTTACTCAAATTAGTGACTTTTAAATAGAGCTTATGATAGGGACTTTATTGATTTCCTGGCTGTGACAAATGCAGCAAAAATTATATCTGTAAATCTAGATATATGTTTATATTTTATATGTCATATTTTGTGTCGTTATCAAAATGTGATGTGAAGGTGCCATACAATAAATAAATAGTGACACTTAAATCTATCACTTCTAACTCAAGATATTAGTTTAAATGAGTCTATAATTAAAGGAATGAACTGTGTTTAAAAGATGCTTAATTGACACATAAATGAATGAAGGATTTTTAATTCATGTAGTTTTATTCTTCCTCAAGGTGACTCTAAAGGATTCATTTAGATATTTTTGTTGGAAAATAATTCCTTGCCTAAACACATGGTCCAAATGCTTGGGGGAAAAGACAAGTTTTTAAAGCCTTATAAAAGGTTAACAACAGGGTTGGGTCCATCCTAATCTCCCCAGGAACCGTTGTTCTATAGCAACACTCCTCCAAACAATTCATAAGGAAAGTTTAAATGGCTCCATAAATTCCTTCTCTCATGCCAAGTTCTCTAATGCTATAAATCATTAATGCTTTTGTTCATGCATCAGTAATTAATTAAGTAATTAAGTGAAGTTATTAAAAACACCCAGTGTATTTGACGTATACATCAAGAGAAAACTTTTTATTTTTGTTTGAATTTGATAGATGAACTATTTATAATATTCCCATTAATAGCTCAGATACCACTGGTCATATACTTTAAAAGCATTGAAGCTTTGGGCCCTGATATATCGTTATAAAATGTATTACAAATCAGTAGTAGTATCTATTGAGCACACAACCTTGTGTTCAAGAAACATTGTAAATGAGAAGATGAACAATCTTTACTGTTCCAAAGGCATAAACTGTCATTTTGAAATCTGCTTGCAGAACATTGCCATTTAATGTTCCCTTGAGCTTGACTGAAAGTTGTGCCACTCCCCACACATACACGCATGTATGGCAAGAGTTCTACAGATTCAAATCCCCCAAATAGGTCCTCAGAAGCACCCCTGTTGCACAGGTCCATATTCCAAGCTCAATACAGCAAGAGCCATTAGGTAACTGAGTCCAATGGGACACACAAAGTCTAGGAAAGCAATCCAAGAATCAAACAGATCAGAATATAGAATACAGGCACAGAACTGGGCATGTTGCTCCAGCAACATTCAAGTTCTCAGGACGGGATTAACTAGTTAATGTTTACTTCATGTGAGCCTTTGCATGAATAGTCTAACTGACTGGTGTGCCTTTATCCTCTCTGTCCTATGTGTCTTTGGATTAGGAGGAGGTGTGGACTCCACCTCTCTTCATTGCTAACAGGTAACGCTGTTTCCCTGGTCCTCACCTGGAGACTCCTGGTCAACTTGCTGCAGCTGTGGCTTGCCTCCTTCACTCTCTACCTATCACTCATCCAGCTGAGGCTGCTTTGTCAGGCTAGCTTTCTCTGAGACCTGATCCTGACCAATTCTTGGCTCCACACTTTCTTCTGCAGACTCACTCTTCTCTTCTGAATTGTGGAAGGGTCTATGGGTGGATCCATGACATCTGCTCTGATTCCAAGAGATGATTAATTGTTTGTTTGTATAAACTATCTATGAATAAAAATAAGAGTACTGAAGAAATAAAGTAAAATACCATGTCACTCTGAATGGAAATTAAAGTGATAGTCTAGGTGCATATATGGTTGAGTATGTGAGGAATATATATGTAGGTGAGTATGTGAGGAAAAGGAATACAGTCCAAGAATTATCAGTCAGAAATAGTTTAGTTTACTTTCTTGTCATTGCACCTCATACAACAAAATCATCTTCAGTGCATATCATGACCATGAAAATAAATACAAACGCACATCCTTCACCCTTCATACATTGAACCAAAAATCCCCAACACTACACTAACACTGCACTCCACAGCAGAATTCAAAAGAGCTACTGCCCTGGGATAGAAGCTTCTTTTTCAGCCTATTTGTCCATGTTTTTATTATTTTGTACCATCTGCCAGATGATAATAGTTCAATAAAAGGATGAGATGGATCTTTGAGAATGTTTTGAACTTTCTTAACACAGCAAGAGCTATAAAGCTCTTCCAAAGAGGGGAGAGGGCAATCAATTATCTTCTGGGCAATGACATTAGCCCTCTGGAGTGCGTTTTTATCTGCCACTGTGCAATTGGCAAACCATACAGAGGTGTAGTACATTAAATGCTCTCTATAATGCAGCGGTAGAAGGTCACCAGCAGTTTTTCATTCAGTTGTTGTTTTCTGAGAAGTCTCAGAGTAGTAGTATCATCTCTGCTGGGCCCTTTTGACCAGGGTTACAATGTGGGCACCCCAGGTCAGGTCCTCTTTTAGGGTAACATCCAGAAACTTAAAACTCGCTCCACTTAAAACTTGCTCCACTCGGTCTCCATTGATAAGCAAGGGCTGGATGTCTGATCTGTTCCTTCTATAATCCACTATAAGCTCCTTGATCTTATTGGTATTGAGGACCAAGTTATTGTCTCCACACCACAAAAGTAACCGGTCCACTTCATCTTGGTAGGCAGATTCATCCCCCCCCCCCCCGGAGATAAATCCCACCACTGTTGTATCATCTGCAAATTTAGCATAGTATTCATGGCATGAGTGGGAATGCAGTCATGCACATAAAGAGTATAGAGTAAGGAACTCAACATGCAACCCTGTGGTGTACCATTGTTAAGAATAAGGGCTGAAGAGGCATGATTACCTAATCTGACCCTCTGTGAGTGGCCAAACAGGAAATCCATAATCCAAAGGCAGATTGAATTAGAAAGCCCAAGGTTCAGAAGTTTAGACACTAGTCTATGTGAAACAATTGTGTTAAACACAGAACTAAAAGCCACAAAAAGCATCCTCACATAGCCCTCCCTCTGCTCTAGATGAGTCAGAGCAGTATGAAGAGTGATGGCTATAGCATCCTCTGTAGATCTATTTTTTCTGCATGCAAACTGGTGTTTATCAATTGTATGCGGAGGACCAGAAATGATGTACCGGCAGACCAATTTCTCAAAGCACTTCATGATGATAGGAGTGAGTGCCACTGGTCTGTAATCGTTGAGGTTATTGATGGCAACAGAACAATGGAGGAAGCATTTAAACAGGATGGAATAGTGGACTGGGATAAAGACCGATTGAAGATTCTGGCAAAGACTCCAGCCAACTGATCAGCACAGTCTTTAAGCACTTGGCCAGAGATGCCATCAGGACCGGCAGGCCTTCTGGGGTCCACAGCCCTTATAATGCTCCTCACTTCCTGCTCCTCCACAATGAGGTGGGGGCTACAATTAGCTGGTAGTTGTGTTTTATCTGTCTCTACTTCAAAGTGAGCAAAGAAATGATTCAGTTCCTCTGCCATAGAAGCATCCCCCTCAGCAGGGATGACATTGGTTGGTTGATGATTTGTAATTTGTTGAATCCCTCATCACACCTGCTCATGTTATTGCTGTAAAAATAATCCTCAATCTTCCTCTTATACTCAGTCTTGGCCTTCTGAATAACTTTCTTCAGACTAGCTCTGGCAACCCTGTATCTTGCCCCATCACCAGACCGAAAGGCCTTGGTCCTGTCACGCAAGAGGCGCTGGACTTCCTTGGTCATCCAAGGTTTCTGATTGGAATAGATCCTAATATGTTTAACCATATTGATAGTATCTGTGCAGTGTTTGATATAACACAGAACAGTTGCAGTGTGTTCCTCTAGGTCAGGGTGGTAAAAGATGTCCCAATCTGTGTTCTCAAAACAATCCTGAAGTTGTTGGGAAGCATTTTCTGGCCAAGATTTCACTGTCTTTATGACAGGCAGAGCCTGTCTCCTAAGAGGGATGTACGTTGGTGCTAAAAGCAGTGACATATGGTCTGATTGTCCCAAATGTGGTAATTATATAACCTTATGGCCATGTTTGATGTTGGCATATACTTTGTCCAATATGTTTGCTCCTCTAGTAGCACACTTAAGATGCTGGTAGAATTTAGGGAGCACTTCTTTAAATCAGCTTGATTAAAGTCCCCCACTATGATATGCACAGCATCAGGATACTTATTCTGCTGATTACTAACAATGTTATATAAGAATCCCAAAGCTATGGTAGTATTGGCATCAGGTGGGACATAGACTGCAGTAATCAAAACCATGTTGAATTCCCGTGGAAGATATATGGGTCTACATTTAAGAGTCATATACTCCAGTTATATACTGGAGCAGTGGCTGTCTACAGTCTTTGTATTGATACTTGAAGATTAAATTTAATTCATCAAAAATGCACATTATAGTGGGATGTATTCCATGTAATTGCTTTATTAATCTATTTTAAAAGTAGCAAACTAATTTAACATTTATAGGTGTCCCTCCGCTCTTGTTTTTGTTCCATACAAAATGAGAAAGGAGTAACTGAATTTAACTGAGAACTGAATTTTCAGGCTTCCTATTTCTAGCCATTTCCAATGATGAATAGGAATGCAAATTATTGCAATTGTTATTGGGACACTGAAATTTAGTGATGCTTTAATTTTTCCTATAATATTTCATATAAACTTGGCTTTCTTATTGTGTTTTTAAATTATGTATGCTTGTTTGGTAATGTTATTCAAACAATAATGAATAATGGAAATAAACACTTCAGCACCAGTAAAAGGAAATGTTCACATGATCACAGCTGACAAGTTAATAGGGTAGGCTCCCATGAAAATGAAATGTATGAAGCTTTAGTCATAAACTAAATCTTTGAATTTATTATTCAGTTTATGTTACTTTCTTTTTTAATATTACAGGTGCCTTGTATGGAACAAAAACAAAGAGGGGAGGACACACATATAAATGTTAAATTAGTGCTAAAAGCATATCACATATATTTGTATCATGGATCTAATTACTCAGAGTGATGGTGGTCTCTCCTTCATTAAAACTGTTCATGTAGAGGCTAGACAGCCATCTGAGATACTTTACTTTGAATTAATGCATTAAAGAGTTTCGCGTAATGGTCTAAATGGCTTTCTCAAACTGTTCTGTCAGAAAGACTTCAAGAAATTCAGTCATTGATTTAAAATAAAGTGACAATTTTTTTAAAAAAAATAAAAAACAAGTTTGGAAAAATATTTTGTTGGATTTTTTTTTTTAAAAAAAAGCTAACTAAACTCTGCAAGCTGCAGTGAAGTTGCAGCATGCCTAGAATAGATTCAAAGATATTCAAAATCACAAATTAAAGTGTCCTTTATTTAACTTGGAAGCATACTGTTCAGATACAACCTATTAATTTAGTAAATAAGACACTAAGAATAATTGCCCCAAGTAGATATTAAATCTTGTATTACTATGTATTGATGATCTTCTGTTCAATAAATATTCTATCTCAAATGAAATATCATACATTTTCCAGGCTAAAATTAATTCATAAAATATAATTCATTGAAATAAACTATTAAACAAACTATAAACTTGATTTGACAATCAAATCTCAAATCAAATATTAATTAAAATCAGTAAGTAATTATGTTGGCTCGATCAGCAAATTGATGAAATAAAGTTAAAAAATAGATGTGTTTTGGAAAATGGGATATGCTAAAAGCCCACTTTTTGCCAGTTTTTTTGCATACAAATCAAATAAATTTTAATGCAATAGTCATGCAGCATGAGTAAATTTATAAATTTAAGTTTGTGTATGCTTTTTTTCTTTCCTTAGGATTTATATTTTCAAATTGTTTAAATAGGGGAAAGTATCTTAATTAAATATCTTAGCTTTAGCTTTCTTTTCTATAAAAGTCTGTCATAAAGAAAACAAAAATAATGTATTATTTGTCTTTTTGTTTAATTTTATCTTGACTTTAGTCAAGGTAATAAAAACTTCATTTTTCTTCCTAATGGTGGCAATCTTATAATATGAATGATCTAAAACTTTTTTTGTCTGGTGAGAATTTGGCATTGGGAAGGGGGACTTGTGAATTTTCTAAGAGATTATTTTGTGAGAAAACCAAATTGAAGAGATGCATATGTGTGTGCACACTCACTTTCAGTTTGTATCTTCTGTATCAAAATCCACAACTGCATAAACTTAATCCACAACAATACAACCAATATTCTGGTCCAATGCAAATAATTGGATGTTTCCCTTATTGTATATGATGTAGTTTTCATATGCTCTTTTCTATCTCAGAGTCTGGTCTTTGGAAGAGATGGTCTTATCATAACAAGGTCTAGGCTAGTGAGAAAGAATAAATCATTGGCAACGTGGAGCAAAACAAAAGCCCTCCCTAAAGGCACTTTCTCTCTCCTTCAGAATATCATCATATGAAGCAGGTGCTAAAGTTGGAAAATAATTCGAGTAAGATGCAGAAACTATTCCTCCCTTGCATATTTGTGACGGAGAAGGAACAACCTAGACTTATATATTTTAGACTTTAAACTTAAACATAAACTTTAAATATATTAAATATATAAATAAAAAAATCCTTCAAATAAAGTGTAATGATTCAAACAAGTAATGTCTGGTGGCAAAATTGGGTCATAGTGACCCTACTTCAGCCTTGTTAGAAGAAAGTGTTTGAGAACATCCTTGTTTTTTGCTTTACTTGAGGACTGACAAGTCAGGATTGCAGTTAACAATGTGATTCATGCTACTCAAATCACTTGATGGAAACTCTTTCAAAATGGCTACTCCAGAAGTGGTATCTAATGAAGAAAGGATAAGTGTCTGAAAAGAAAAATAGCCTGGAGAAAGGAAAATGCCTTTGAACGTTGGCAACCCTGGAGAGAACAGAGGCTTTTGAACATTGGTAAAGTAGTGTTGCTGCACTCATTACACAGTTGCCGTCTCACTGATTACACATTGGAGAAGGAACCTGCCTTCCAGGCAGGTCCAGTAGTTTCCACCAAGTCCTTTGCTGGTGTTTCCATTTCTATTGGTTAAACACTGAGGCAAAGAAAGTTTAACTGAATTATTCAAAAATTATTCAAAAACCTCATTGGTAAATACTATTAACATACTACTATGGTTAGCTTTAAAATGAAAGCATAAGCACTTAGAGAACCAGAACTAATCATACACAGTTCCTAATGCAGTGCCTTGTGTATAGGAGCAACAACCAATATATTCCTGCTAAAACTATCTTTATGTCCAGTTGATTTAAACTGGGAGAAACAGGCAAGAGGTGAGGGAATCATGTAATATATATGCTTAAAAGAACTGAGGAAACCAGTATTCATTCTGTGAACTTTTGTTCAAGTAATTATTATTATTTTCTGTTACTTAATGAATCTAAACAAGCCTGAACAAGACAAGTTTATATTATGGTAAAATATTAACTGCCAGGCTAATCAAGTCACCCTGGTTTGGCCTTGGTTTTCTGCTTCATTAAACTTAACTGAAAGTTACTTACAGTACTAAATGTATATATTGGTCAGTGTTACAGACTTCATGCAATATTCCAGTAATTTACAATATAAAAAAGAAAAGAAATAGTACTAGAATATCCAATTAATACTACCAGCAACTAAAAGAGAAAAACAGATTTAAAACCAAATCTTATTTGAAAATCATTTTTAAAATAAAATTGTTCAGTGTTATCCATAGTATTCTCAAGAGTCTTCTCCAATACCAAAGTTCAAATTATCAGTACTCTTTCATCAATTACAATGAATTACAACCTTTGGAGGGCAGATTGTTCTAGAAAAATCTACGTGATTACTAAATATCAACATTGATTTGATTGCTCATAATCATCATGATAAGCTATATCTCATGAATGTATAAAATGTCAACCTAGAAAGGGTTGGCACCCAAATAAATGTATGATTCTGCCACAACTTTTGAACTGCATTGTATAATTGTATTGAGCTTATTTTTGAACAGTGGATGCCGTATGCAAGCTTCCATCTTTAAGTAGAAGACACTGTTACAGGTCAATACAGAAAACTTGATTTTAGAGCCTAGTTGGTATATGTATTTGTATACATATACAGCTTCACTGCAACCTTGTTACACAAGCCTCATCTCTTTCATACGTATGTAATTAAGTTGTCTTAAAAGAAAGAGTTTGTGTTATGACATTGCTTTCATTTTGATGAAATTAATAAAAGCTTTCAAATGCTTTTCCCTGGAAGACCTTTCTTCTTCAGTGGCAAATAGGTAATCCTAAAATTATGGTCACAACTGAGCCCCAAATTTCTGTTGTTAAGCAAGACAGTTTAAGTTTTGCCTCATTTTATGACATCTCTTACCATAATTGTTGAATGAAACACTGCAGTTGTTAAGTTGATAAGACCCATGGTGGCACAATGATTAAAATGCAGTATTGTGCAGGCTAACTGCTGACTGCCAGGGGTTCAATTCTCCCAGGCTTCGGGTTAACTCAGTCTTCCATCCTTCCAAGATCAGTAAAATGAGGACCCAAATTTTGGGGGTTAATATGCTGACTGTAAACTGCTTAGGGACGATTTTAAAGCACTGTGAAACGGTATATAAGTAAATGCAAGTGCTAATAGCACAATTGTTAATCTGGCTTCACCACTGACTTTGTCAGAGGATCATAAAAGATGACACTGCAATAGTCATAAATATGAGTCAGTTACCAAGCACCTGAATTTGATCACATGACCATGGGGATGCTGCAATTGTTGTAGGTGTGAAAAATAGTAATAACTCACTTTTTTCAATGTCGTTGTAACTTCGAACGGTCACTAAATGAATTGTTCTAAGTCAAGGATTACTTGCATTAGATTTTCTGCCTAATTTTTTTTTAAGTATTTTAAGAAATGCAGTAGACCCACAATTAGCTACCAGACATGGTGTTAATTTTTCCTCCTATCATAAAGCTATAGATTGCCATTCTGAACATTCAGGAAAGCATTTCCTGAAAATGTTGCCTGCAGTATGAAATGCTCTCACCACTGAAATCCATTTTAAGTAGTTGTTGAAGACCTATTTGTACACCCCTGTCTTTCCTAGATTCATTGACTTATCAGTAAGATGCTGCCTGACTTCCAACAACATGGAACATTTTTTGTTCCCTCTTTTTAAAATGAACATTATTTTGTTTCAATTATTTTAATTTACTGTTAATATTCTGACTTTTAACAACATGAAACATTTTTGGTCCGTCTTTTAATTATTTTAATAAAAATAATTTCTTAATATTATTTTAATATTCTGATTGAGGTATTCCTTTGAGATTTGATATAATAGGAAGCAATATACAAATAATAATAGTAATAATAGCCTGCCACCAAACAGGAAGTAAGGCTGCTTTCCTCCCCCTACCCCCCATTCCTGATTCTGCCTTTCTGCCACCAACCCAGGCACCTACCATCACTAATGATGAGAAGAAATCAACAAAATTCTACACTGGATCGGTCATTGACCAGGTCAACAAGGACCATATCAGATGTATGGTTCCTGGACATCTGCCAAAACATGGACTAGAGGACTCAGTTGCTACTACTGGGGAACCATGGCGTGCAATTGTAAAATGACTGGGACAAGAGCACAAAACTGGGACAACCAAAGAAAATTGAGAAATCATCAAATATTACCATCAGGCAGAACCAACAGCCATGGAATTTCAAAAAAGAATGATGCAACTGTGGAAGGAAAAACACCCAAAAAGTGACGTAACTGAACAAAGATTAATGGATCAAAGACATTTTGTCATCCGTAATAAAGTTTTCACAAACTTTATATGGAAACATTGGCTACAAAGAAAATAACAAGTAATGATGAAAAGGCTGAAGAAACTGCTCCAACACCTGAACAAACTGACTATCCAGTGGAAGAAACCAACATACATGATGAAGATCCTTCTATGAATTGTTCTTTATTAGCATACTTGAAATAATCTTTTCTGATTGGTCCACAAATACAGCAATATGATTGGTTCTTCAAGCAATGGTGATTGGTCAACAATTGCCGCCCTGTGATTGGTCTGCCTGAGCAGTGGGGAATTCAAAGAACCATCATTGGCCACGAGCAGCCGCTATAAAAAAGGCTGCCGCGGCTCCGCAATTAGACTGATTCCAGGAAACGAATAAAGAGCTGAAAGTCATGCTGGTCTCCAGTCTCTTTTTTCCCGGCGATCTAACACTGGCAACGAAGGTGGGATACTGAGACAAGGAGACCAGTTGAGCACGTGGCAACAAGAACTGAGCAAGATGAAATGGCCAGCACCAACTCACCACCCGCACCATTCAACCCAGTGACGGAGAACTGGGAATCGTACATCGACAGATTCCTCATGTTCCTTGAGAGCAATGACCTACAGAGGATCTCCGACAACAGAAAGAGAGCCATGGGCCTGCAGTGTTCAAGATGGGCAAAGCATTGGCCAAACCTGAGGACGTAAAGCAGATGGCCGGGCCAGATTTGGAAAAAATACTGAAGGCCCATTATGCACTGACCATCTCCAGCCTTATTCGGAGATATATATTTTACAAACAGGACCAGAGAGAAGATGAGAGCATCGGAGATTTCGTAGCAGCTCTAAGGGACATTGGTGGGGCATACAAGTTTCTCAACATGGATGAAGCCATGAGGGACTGTGTGGTCCTAGGTCTGAGAGACCTCACCTTGCAGAACTGGCTGCTAACCCAACCAAACATCACAGTCACTGAGGCCATCGCTGAGGCCATGGCAGCTGAAGCCACTAAAAAATCAGCAGACACAATGCGGCAAATGAATACGGAAAACCAGAAATCAATGGCAGAGACAAGCCAACCCCGGGAGAAGAAACCAGAGGGAAACCACAAGACCACCACGCACCATGAGGACATTGACTCTGTGTCCGAAACCGACAATGAGGAAGAGGAAATACACAGACTCCAATCGGAACGAAACAGATGTGAGAGGAGAGAACGTAAGTTGGGGTTCCAATGCATCGGGTGCGGAGGAGACCACCCCCATTCTGAGTGCCATTTCCTAAACGTAGTTTGCCAGGCACTGCAAGAGATGGGGACACATAGCAAGGGTCTGCCAGAATCAAAAGAGCTACAGCCCCAGACAGAGAGACAGCACCCCCTCCAGAATGAAAGAAAGACAGGCAGGGGGCTGTTGGAGCCAAGAAAACAGAAGCAAACGGCTCAAGGAAACTTACAGAAAGGAAGAGACACACCAAACTATAACCATCAGGCACTCGAGCGCAACCAATGCCTGGAAGGTACATGTGAAAGTCAACATCGATGGCCAACAATGCGAGATGGAAGTGGCCTCCGGTTCATACCTGTCTATGGTATCATGAAACACACCTAAGAGAGTGATACTGAGCATATGAACGGAACTGGAGAGCCGAAAACTGACCCTCAAAGACTACCAAGGGAACAGGATCCCCGTAGTCGGACTTGGACACTTCCAAGTTAACTTCAAGAAGCACACGGAAATTCTTCCACTAACTATCGTAGACCGGGATCGCCCAAGCCTACTGGGACTCGAATGGTTCGAACCCCTGGGAATCGGAGTGACCAGAATCAACAGTGTCACCGAAACAGACTGGGAGGAGAGCCTGATGAGAGATTTCCAGGACATGTTCAATGGAAAACTAGGCAAGTACCGATGGTCCCCAATATCATTTAATTTGAATCCGAACATAGCCCCAATCAGATTAAAGGCAAGGTGAGTCCCTTTCACATTAAAACCAAAAATCGATGAACACTTGAATAAACTCATCGCACAGGGTGTATTGGAACCAATAGATTGTGATTGGTCAAAAATTGCTGCCCTGTGACTGGTCCACCTGAGCAGTGGGGAATTCAAGGAACCGTCATTGGCCGCGAGACGTGAGCAGCCGCTATAAAAAAGGCTGCCGCAGTTCCACAGTTAGACTGATTCCAGGAACCGAATAAAGAGCTGAAAGTCACGCTGGTCTCCAGTCTCTTTTTTCCCTGCGATCTAACATAAATCAACTTAAAAGTGTATATCTAAGTGGTTTCGCAAAAATACTGAAAGAAAAGATTGAAAACCACATAAAAAAAATAGAAAGAAAAAGGCTACCTACCATTTGTGAAGTGCAAAGCAAATGAGTGAAAGATCTGTTAACTGCCAACATTTTAACTTCCATCCCATTCAGCACACTATATGAAATCAACCAACTAATGTATAGCACAGCCGCCATTATAACTGCAGAACTGGGTTATAAAATGCCAAAAAAGAAATCCACTGGAACACCAAAATGGAAAATTCGACTTGAATATAAAATTAAAAAAAACTATGAGTGGGTGTCAGCAATTTAAAGTACTTGTAAGAAGGAAATTTAAAGAACAAAAAGCTGAAAAATAATACAAACAAAATAATACAACCTGGAGGAAAAAAATAATAATGGAAATCACTTAGTTCTTTTAGAAGAACTAAAACAACGTGTAATAGCAACAGTACAGAAAATTGAAAGATTCTAAGGATGAATAAAACAATATAATGAAAATGTCTAGTTCAGAAGAAACCAGTACCTCTTCTACTATGAAAATCAAGTCCAAACTAATGTTCACCCATATAAACAAAAAATTTTGAATTTCGGAAAGAACTGTGGGAAAACCTAGTGGAATACAACAAAAGTGTCTCCTGGATCAAAGATATTCAACAACAAACAACATGAACAAAATGGAAAATATTGTAATAATAACTGACATCATTGCAAAACAAACAAAGAAGGTCAAGAACTAGAGTGCACTCCAATTAGATCTGGACGAACTGCATGGACACTGCTAAAACACCTGACCATTCATCATCTCATGGCCATTCAATTTAATGAAATGCTTCAAAATGCAGCAAGCAAAGAATGGTTAACAGTTGGCTGAACATACTTGATAATGAAAGATCCAGAAAAGAGCACAGAACCAAGCAACTACTGCCCAATTACTTGTCTGCAAACAACGTTCAAACTTTTTACAAGAATACTGGCAAATTCAATATTCAATGATCTGAGAGAAAACAGCTTGTATCCAGTAGAACAAAAAGGAAATTATAAAAAATCGAGAGGAACAAAAGATCAGCTGCTCATTGACAAGATGGCACTAAAAAATGCAAAATGAAGAAAAACAAATTTGAATATGGCATGGATCAATTACAAGAAGGCATTTAACTCACTACCCCGCAGCTGGATTAATGCGTGTCTGGAAAACTTTGGAATCAGCAAAAATATTTGTACATTTTTGAAAGCAAACATGCAAAAATGGAAAAGAATTCTAACAGCAAATGGGCAGAACATTGGTGAAGTCCACATCAGAAGATCAATCTTCCACTCACTTTTGCCACTGGTGTTCAACATTGCATGAATTCCACTGACAATAATCCTATGAAACACAAAATTGGAATTCCAAATCTCAAGCCAACATGACAAGATAAACCATCTAATATACACGGATGACTTAAAAATGTATGCAAACAGTCCCACAGAACTTGAATCAATACTCAACACAGTCCAACTGTTTAGCAATGACATCAGAATAAACTTTGGACTTGAAAAATGAGCCATATTATCCATGCAGCAAGAAAAAAATGGAAAAAATAGAAGGAATAGAACTGGGAAATGGAAGCATTGTGAAAACATTAGCAAAGGATGATGGTTACAAATACCTAGGCATATTGGAAGCAGATAACATCTTGAATGGAAAAGTCAAAGAGTCAACACAAAAGGGATACATTAGGAGGATCTGCCAAATATTAAAATCAAAATTGAATGCTGGAAACATAATTAAAGCCATCAATACATGGGCAGTTCCAGTGATGCATTACCCAGCTGGAATCATCAACTGGACTTTGGCTGAACTGGAAAATTTGGACTGGAAAATATGTAAACTTTTGAATGTGTATCATGCTTTACATCCACGAAGTGATGTTGACAGGCTATATCTGCCAGGAAGAATCGGGAATAGAGAGCTATTGCAAGTCCATCAAACTGTAGAAGAAGAAAAAGCAAACTTTGAATGACGATGTGAACAAAGTACAGAAAAATTGCTGCAGGCTGTGAAAATGGAGAACATTATGAAAACAACAGAAACAAAGGCAGAAAAGAGGAAAAACAGCTAGATGACAGATTAAATGGATGGAAAACCAAAGCTTTGCATAGAGAGCATTTGAAAAACATTGAAGGAAAATGTGATGACAGCTTGACATGGGCACAGCTTAAGATGGGAACCATCAAGAAAGAAATGGAAGGTTTAATACTTGCTGCTCAAGTACAAGTACAACAAACTAATGCCATGAAAGTGAAGATACAAAAATCCACCTACAATCCAAACTATTGACTTTGCAATGACAAAATTGAAATTGTTTCACATTTAATATGTGAGTGCTGCAAAATCATACAAACTGATTACAAAGCTAGACATGACCAAGTTGCTAAATTAATCCACTGGGCATTATGTAAAAAATATGACTTACCTGTATCTGAAAAGTCATGGGAACACTACATGGAAAAAATTGTCAAAAATGAGAAGATGAAGATCTTGTAGGACTTTCATATACAGATGGAGCATCATCAACAACATGCCCAATATCATAGTCATCAAAAACCAAAGTGTATGATTTATTGATATCACTATACCAGGAGATGCCAGAGTCGAAGAAAAAGAACTAGAAAAAAAATCATGAAATATTGCGACCTGTTCATCGAAACTACCCAATTATGGATGAAACCTGTGACAATGATACCTATGGTCATTGATGCATTTGGCACCATGTCCAAGAATTTTACACAATACATCAAGAAATTGCAGCTTCCTGCAAGAATCCCAGCAGAACTGCAAAAAACTGCACTACTCAGAACATCATATATTTTAAGAAAATACTTGGTCGATACCTAGGATGCTGGCAGCAATTCCTATCAACCATCAGTGCCAATTAATAATATTTGTGATACATTTTTAAATGTTCAGTTGACTGAGTTTCATGTGAATAAACGAATAAAGTATATAATAGCTATTCTTGAATAAAACAAAGCTGAGCCATAAAATCAAAAAGCACATTCTCTTCCAGTCCCTGTTCTTCCATATTCATTGTTCCATTCAGATTAACATCATAGGTTCAAGAACTATAACGTACAAGGAGTTTTTACATATCAACTCTCTTCATCATATCCCTAGACACTGGAGCATAGCAAATGAAATGACGTAAGCTTTCTGAGTGATATACCTATTTCCTCATTCAAGTATAATTAACAGTAGGCTTCTTTGTTCTATGAAGATCAATGTCTAATTGGGAAAGTAAAAAGTAATTCTAACTTTATGTTATTATGGAAGAAAGAGTTTAATGGAGGTGTAAAAGTCAAAAGTGGTGAGCAAGTAGAGGAGATAATTTGTTTTAAAATGTCTTTATTCTTACTTCAGTTACCTTGATTAGCTATAATTTAAAATATAATTAACTTTCTGTGAAATGTATCCCTATTACCATTTTCACACTAATGTCAGATGGTAGCCTTAAATAACTTCATAAATTGAATTTAAGTGGAAAGAAGTTATCTATAGATAGGTCTATCTATATATTTATTTTCAAATGTGTGAAGACAGTACAGATGCATTTGAAGACTTCCTGATAGACTATTGTCCCAAATTCCTGGCTTGGAAGGCATAATTCCATGACAATTATCCATCTTTTGCATATCAACTAGTTTTGTTACATATTTGAGAACCATGTTTTAAGACTCAGTTGTAAATGTCTGAAGCATTGTTTGCATTTTAATTATGAAATAAATGTGTACTATATATAATGGTGGTTATTTATCGAATACATAATTCTAACAGAACAGTAAAAGAGTAACAAAGTTGGAAGGGATTTTGGAGGTCTTACCATTTCAGACAAAGGTTGTCCAATATCTTCTTAAAGTTTTTAAAAACCTCCAGTGTTGAAACACTCACAACTTCTGGAGGTAAATTGTACCATAGATTAATTGTTCTAACTGTCCAGAAATTTGCCCTTAGTTCTAAGTTGCTTCTCTCCTTGATTAGTTTCCAACCATTGCTATTTCCATCCAGTGATTAGTTTCCATCCATTGCTATTTCCATCCAGTGATTAATTTCCATCCATAATTCTACTTGTACAGAAATAATGGAAAGCTATAAAGATAACAATTGACTTGTTCAGCATCTAGAATCACAACAATTAAAGTTATAGTAATTTTTGGAACTCCATCTGCAACAATACAAATGGATTTTTCTGGAATCAACAGCCCATCAGACAGCAATTTAACTATCTTTGTGGTAAATCATGATTAATATGATCTATTTAAATGTATCTTTCGGCTAATCTCAAAAAGAATTCAAGAAAAAATACTGCTGTGTAAAAGACCTTATAAAGTTTTTGTTTCTTTTCCCATTTTTGATTTTTTAAAATCAATTATCTTGTCACCAAGATCTTTAATCGATTTTTAAACTTTATTGCATTCTGTTTTTGATAGAAAGGGAAAACAGCATGTTCATGTTTACTGTAAAGATTACCAGGAATATACGGAAAGTCATTTGGTTCTCTGGTTCAAAAGCTAAAGAAGGTAAAGAAGGAGAGAACATTTCCATTTATAGTGTAATCAACTGCAGCTTATTTTGTGTTGATCATCTACTTCCTTGTCTTGCTTCTTGGCTGCTACTATAGTTTGCAGAAATATGTTTTCTGGTGTAGCAAGATCAAAGACAGGCCAAGGGTTAAAGGTTATAAGCTAAGCAATTGATAATGCAAATTTAATTAAAGAGATAGTTTAAGAAGCAGACACCAGTTTTAAGAGGCATGGCTAATGGTGCCAGAAACATGTTTCCGATATTCATCCTCTACAGATTGCATAGTTTATGATCAGCCTGTAAAATCTTTATCCTGATGGAACCATTGTCCACTGCCCAAGCCATACTGTCAAGTTATTTCCAAAAACAGACCATTGATTTTGTACTTTGCAAGGTATTTCCTGGGATTGAATAATAAATTTATCTTGGTTTGCAAAGGTCTTTAGTCCTATGTTTTATTCTTCTTCCATATAATTTGCTTCTTCTATACAATTATAGGATTTGTATTATATATTTGGCCATATTATATAACATAACTCTGGGACTCAAACAACAAATAGGCAAGTAATGAAATGCAAACAATCTTGAAACATTTTCCTACCATGTAATCCATGCAACACTTTCTCAAGGTGGATAAAGATGTCATTGAAACTATTTTAAACAAAGTACCTGGTAAGCAACATATAGTAGATGTTTTGTCTATATTTCTCATTTTTTCAGTCCTGGCACTTAAAAAGCTATATATAATTAATTGTTCCCATTGCCCGTGTCAAGAAATTATTAGACAGTGTTGGATTATTTTTTTTAAAAAAATATTTTTTTTTATTTTACAATTAAAACAAACCAACAACACATACATAAATGAAAGAGAGAAAAAGAAGAAAGGAAGAAGAAAATAGAAAGAAAAAATAGAAAACAATTAAAAACATTCTCATCTTCAACAGTTTGTAAGACCTCTTTTTAATCCTTATTTTATGCCATATACATACACCTAATCCTTACATATATCTGTGTATCACTACTATGGATCTATCCTATCCTCTTTTGCCTTTTAGTGTGAAGTCTATCTTTGGTCTATCCATTTGTACCAGCAGTTCCAGCTGCTGTAGTATATTGAAGTGTTTTTATTTTTTAATGCCAAAGTTAATTTGTCCATTTCTGCACAACTTGAAATTTTTTGAATAATCATCTCCTCTGATGGAACATGAGGTTGCTTCCAACATTGTGCAAAAGCCAATCTGGCCGCTGTCAAAATGTGTATTATTATATATTTCACTTTGTTTTATATTTATCAAAGATCCCTAACAGAAAGGACTCTGGTTTGAATTTGATCTGTTCTCTTGTCATTTCTTCCAGCCAATTTCTAATTTTCTGCCAATATTTTTGAGCTTCTGTACAGGACCACCACATATGGAAAAAAGTTCCCTCTTTTTTTTTTTTTCATTTCCAGCAATTTGGACTCATATTGGGGTGCATCTTCGCTAATCTCGAAGGAGGAAGGTGCCATCTATAAAACATTTTATAGGCATTTTCTTTGTATGCTACCAATTTTGTAATTTTATTATTTCTACCCCAGACCTTTTCCCATCTGTTATGGTGATGCTACGTCCCATATTCCTACTTCAGGCTATCATGTTCTCTTTTACAATTTCTTTTTCTACTTCTAATAAATAATTATAAAATTTTGTTATATTTTTTTTGCCTGGTCCTAATAAAATTTTATCTAATTGCTGGAGTTTATTGTTCATTCCAAATTCTTTCTTGTCCTGTTTATATCTATTTTGAATTTGAAGAAATGCCCACTGATCAATTTTTTGTCCCTGCTCTTGAAGTTCTTGCCACGATTTCAAATTTCCTTGCGTATCCAATAGGTCCGTATATTTAATCATTTTAGTGATGTCCAGAATATTTGGATGAATCGTTGCCTCCTTTGTTGAAATCCAAATTGGTATTTTTAAATAGTGTTTTTTCCGTATTTTCTTCCAATTAGTTAATAATGAGTCTCTGATTAGGTGTCTGTGAAAATATTTCTGGTTAGTTTTCCCTACATCCCATAAAAAAGCATGCCACCCCCTCTGCAAATCATGACCTTCTAAGAATAATATTCTCTTATTGGTTAAATTCACCCATTCCTTCAACCATACTAAAGAGGCTGCACTATAATACAACTCCCAATTTGGAAGTGCCAGCCCTTCCCTGCTCTTCATATCCTGCATTGCCTTTAAATTTATGCTAGGTTTCTTCCCTTGCCAGATAAATTTTACAGTTATTTTATTAAGTTCTTCCCCCCCAAAAATTGTGTGCTTTGATTGGGATCGTCTGAAAAATACATAGGAATTTTGGAAGAATATTCATTTTAACAGCAGCACTGTTTAATAACAGTGTTAGATTATTTATAGACTTCTCAAAACTTGTATACCGGTATATGGAAAAGTCTCCTTGACGTTTGTCAGGGTTGATAAAGTCAGTTACAATTCTCATAGACTCACTAAAATGGCAGTGTCCACATTTCTATAGACACATATGGCTGAAGGGAGCTTTAAAAACAACTGAAGAAGTTTCTTATCACTTTCAAACCCAAATGCATCCTTTGAAAGGACTTTTTCCATTTAATTTGTTCCTTCCCCACTTTTCACACAGTAAGGTATTAAATCATCTCATCACCTTCCAGATTTGTGTTGTGTAGGTTTTTGTCACAGTATTGCTTCCAAAAAAAAACCTAGAACACTAGGAGTTACCAATAAATGTATTCCACAGAGTGTTATTCCTGGTTATTCATTTTATTCTAATTACTTTATTTCTTTAAAAACATTTACTACACTTACAATTGTTTTATTGAATTTTCTTTTTCTTTTCAGATGATGAACATCTGTCACTGTATAGATGTCAAAATAAATATAGTTAAGATTTGTGAAAGTCTGTGTAACATTTTAAAAAAGGAAAAACAATGTTCTTTTGCACACAAAATATCTTTATATGTTTCAATTTTTAGTGCTGATCTTATCATAAACGATAATTTTGAATGTTAAATTCATCTTTGAGGATAGATTTATTTGAACTTGGAAGTACAATGAGGCTAATTACTATTATTTAAAGGCAAAGGAAAAGATGTAAATATCTAGAACTTTTTCCAGAGAGAAAATGTCCTTGTGAGCATCATTTTCACACACACATATATATCATTTTTAGCCATTGTCTATCCATTGCAGGATGAAGGCCTCTTCTGCATGTTTCAACCAATATGATCCTGAGCTACCTTTTGCTAATTGGGCCTGCAATGCTTGCTGATGTCGTTGATCCATCTTGTTTAAGGTCTTTTTATGGATGCTTTTTATTAAGTGGGATCCATTCTGGACTGTTTTGGTCCACCTGCCATCAATTCTTCTTGTTATATAACCAGCCCATTTCCATTTCAATTATTTTATTGTCTTGATGATACTGGATAATTTTGTTCTCTTGTCCATGTATAGGTCTTTTTACTTTGTCTTGTAATGCTGAGCATGTATCTCTCCATGGCTCTTTGCACCACTCGTAGCTTCTGCATCAATTGTGAGATTAGTGTCAATGTTTCTCTGGCCTATATTAAACTTTTCTCTTCAGGCATAGGGGGACATTGCTCTTGAAAATTATGCTCAGCTTGTGTATATATACACACACACACACATATGTGGCATTCAGCAAGCTAAGCATATGTATATATAAATAACTCAGTTCAAAATTGCTTACCCCCAAAAAATGGTGCTCACAAGAAAGACCATGCTGATGGACTCTTGTCTTTATCAGTATGATGAGAAACAGTACAGTCAGCATGGGTAACTAGTGGCACAAATAACCCAGTCAACAGCTGTTATCTTGGGCAGGTGTTGACCTGGCTTCAGACAAAATCCTTATGGCTCATTTTTCCCCCTTACCCTGACCCCTTTTTCACTGCTATCAGGAGCAATACTATACAAATGTTATGTATTCTGGTAGACCTTTTACTTAAGTTAGATATGACATGAAATTATGAAAGCAACATAATAAGCAATTTTTTCCTGTTAAACACGTTTTTTTCTATAATTTGAGATTGATTATTAAGAAGGTGTTGATTTTGCACTAGAATATTACCCCAGGTTTAATTCTTGGAATTTTGTATATTCTGCACAAGTACTTTTATATAACCCAAATCTGTCAGTCTAGGCCTGTGTTGTCTGCAATTTCAAATGATTCCTTTCTCTTATACCAGCGCTTTCCAAACTTGGCAACTTTAAGACTTGTGGACTTCAAGTCCCAGTATTCCCCAGTCAGCATGACTGGCAGATGAATTCTGGGAAATGAAGCCCACAAATTTTAAAATTGACAAGATTGGAGACCCCTGTCCTATAATTAGTCATGCAAATACATGAATTTGCAATAAGAGCCATAAATCTTTTAGATTTATGTTAGATTTATTTTAGATTTAAACTCAATATCCATCAATGATGTAGTTACTGAAAGACCAAATTCTACCAGTCTCTTGAAGGATAGATGGAAAGTTCTTCACAGAAACATTTTGTTTCCTAGCTAAGGGAACCATGAATATAAGGGGGGGGGGGGGGCTATTAAAGTAAAACAGACTAGACTGATTCCAGTTTATTTGCTTGAGCCAATATGGTTTAACAGCCTGTCCCTACAATCTCTTAGGACAACAAGACTAGCTAGCAAATAGAACAGCCACAAAGATTTATGATTCTCATATGTCACAACTCTGAATTACAAACAGCTTGAAGCAATGAAGAAACAAATGACATGCCAATGGCTAATCCACATCCTGAATAATATGATTGTCTTGATTCAGATATTAGTAAAAATTGCAGTGGCCTCCTTGATTCTAGAGAAACAGAAATATGAACTACAATTTTTATTCTATGCACATGCATGCATTTAATGTTTCATATTTGTACTGAGGAGTCTACCATACTACGTTATGTGATAGTGTTTATCATATGTAATCTATGTTACCATTCATAATGGTGGGAAGTGGCTTAAAATGCCTCAGTATTAAATTTGAATTTAAATTCATTCCCAATGTACCGGAAAGACAATTTATAAGCATCAGAAATTCACTATTCCAAGCTATTATTCTTTATCCCAAATCTCACATTTTTCTCTCAGCTTCTTTCCAACCATTGGACAATTGTTTAGCAATAATTTATTGACTAAGTTGTATTTCATTGTGTGACTTCACCCATTAGCTGCATGGTTTAATTAGTCCATTCATAAATCTATTCTAAGGTTAGTTGTGCTTCATATTTTATGTTTTCCTAGAGAATAGGGGTTTCTTTATATAAATCCAGTTTTGACAATAATATCATTTTTGCAAACCCAACATCATATATAAATATAAAGTAATATAGACTAAGTATATAGACTACATTATTTGCATTACTGAACTTTTTCCAATTCCAGTTGCAAGTGAACCTTCCACTTTTGACAAGGAAGTGATTATATCAGCAAAGATTCAAAATTAAAGGTCTAAATTGTTTAAGAACAGTTTTTGTTTTTCAAGAAACTTTAGCAATATATTTTAAGCCTGTTTGATGTAAACAATGAAATCTCATATCCTGAATTATAAGTCCATCTGCACTCAGTTTATTCCTTCTCAAGAGAAGTAGTTCTATTTAGCTCTATTAAAATATTGTATATTCCAGCATTCAAATCTCACTTTTCTACTATGGTAATAAAAGCTTGTAGGAACAGTCTTTAATTAATGTTGCATATATTATGGCTATTTTTCTAGCTATATTGGTGCAGTTATTCCATTTAAAAATATTTTTTGTTCATTTATTTTGCTTTTGCTATAAATGTAGGAATACTTATTGTACAACATCTCTTTAAATTTTGTTGTCACGACAAGATAATGCAACCTTTTCAATAATGTTTCCTATCTTTAATATATACCTACAGTTCACAATCAAGACATTTCTCAGCCATTGCTGAGAAAAGAATATCAAGGAAAAATTCAATTTACTCCTGTGTCACCTGAAATTTTCAATCCAGAATCAGATGCAAGAATAAAAATGTGAAGCTTTGCATCATCATAGGATTGTATCTAATATTAAGCAAGCATTTAAAAATCCCTGTAAATTTTGTTCCAGGGTTTATCCAACAGTTATTCCATTGTTATCTTGGCTTTTTATTTCCATTTGATTGTTTCTGTTGGAAGGAAAACTCTCAGAAAGGTACATAGCATACTTTCTGTACTTAGAGGAAGGTAGCAGCTAGTATGTGATGTGTTATGATGATTGAATGTCAAAATAGTTTTAAATGGCTATATATGATTCTGCCCACTTTGTTGAATGGAAATGAGAGTTAGATATGGGTCAAATAAAACCTAACAGCATGTTGAATTCCATCGGAATGGGTTAAAACAAGAGCCGACTTGGTTCTGACTTGGTTTAGTTTTAATTTGGTTTAGAATCAGCACATGGACAATACAAGTTTCAAGCTCATTTATTCATTAAAACTTTGTGAGTTTTAGATCCAAAGAATATAAATACAACACCATGTTAGACAAGTTTGTGGCATTATATGGTATGTGGCAGGCCTCTCAGATAAGCAATCATTAATTCAAACTTGTTTTGTAGAGCCCAGTAATGTTCATACATTTCCAAAAAAAATCTCCAAACTGGAAAGATTGTGAAAATGAGTTATTTCAAAAATGCTCAGTATTTCCTCATTTTATGTGTGTTGGAAAAAACACAGCAATCAAATACTGCAAGCACTTGTTTGTAATATTTCTAAATTTGCATGACTCTTCAGAATTTCCTTCACTATCCATGTAGTAATAAAGAGCAAAACATATCTAGAGTAACATGCAACTTTCTATAACATATAAAGGTTATCTAATATTTCTAATATTTCTTATGAGGTTTTTACATCTCTTAAAAATTCAAAATGTGGAAATTGCATATGTGGAATTCTCAATATGAGCTTTCTATGAGATAAAGAGTGACCACAACTCAGTCATAAAGCACACACTAGACATGTCAAAGACTCAAGTTCAGCCACTGCTATTGATTAAAAGAATCTTGTTGCTGTGATGCTTTAAGAAGACCTGAAAGGCAATTTTTTTCTCTATGATAGCAGGGGTGCCAATCTTTCTGTATAATTAAATTACCATTCAGACTGCCAGATTCTCTTCATTGTATTCATAATTAATTTTACAAAAGAATTTATTCTATTTTTCATTTTTATGTGTGAAGAGTTGGTGCTTTTTGACTACATTAAAAATATAGACTCAGAATAAATTTGCTGTATAATGTCAAATGACATTATAAATGTACACTTATTGTTGGTTCAATACTATTTCATATAAGCGTCTTTAATCCACTTAGCTTTTCTTAAGCTCTTATGATATGAAACAGAAATTTATCATTGAGTTCTTGTGTCTGTATTTTGATATACATACTGTATACAAAATGTTTTATATAAAAATACATTTTCTATGAAAAAGAAATGTCTTATAAACTTCCACTTGTTCCTGAAAAATATCCGTTTTCAAGGTATGTTTTTTTTAGCATAAACATTTCTGAACATTTGTATATGCCAAATTTTGCACATTTCTAAGGCCAAAGAAAATACTTGACAAATGAAAATACTTAGCAGAAAATCTATAATCAAATGTACCTAATTTGATCTTATTTTATTGAATGCTATGCTGTGAGTTTTAAACTGATCTATCAGGTTTTTCTTATGTGTTTTATTGTTCATTAAAATCCTGTCCAAACAAACTAAAGAGAAGATACTTCCAGAAAATCATAATGCCATTATCAAACTAGGAATCTTAATTACACTTAATGACAATCAATAAAACACTTGAATATATAAAAATGACATTGATCAGCTGTTGTACATCTTACATATGACAGAATTTGGTCATACTTAAAGAAATAGTCATTTAAATCTGAGAGTAAAAGACTTAATTAGAATTGATCAGAATGGCCAGGAAGTTTAATTAAGTGGGGATTTAGCACAGTGAATGTTTATGAAAAATTGACAGTACAGTAAGGAATGCTTGGAGGTTATACAATCAGCAAAGTGGAGAGAAAGTTTGTAAAAATTCCATATTCATAAAGACTTGTAAAATTATATGCACATGTTCTGTTATACTGTAATTTCTACTGAGGCATGCAAAGAGCTCTTAATGCCTCTTCTAATTCCATTTCCAGGATAAGTGAAAAAAAATGTGCAATTTTTAATAGCAGATTAAAAGACTCCAAGGTAACTTGTCATTGCAGCATTGGTTTTTGCAGCTTGTAAAACTATTTATTATAGCAAAATAGCGCAAGCAAGTTTGTATATTTTTATCTTGTATACTTTTATTTTATTTCAGAAAAAATTTGTATTATTTTGTAGCTTTACTCTGTAGGTTTTATTTAATAAGTTTTACTTGGTCTAGTTCATTTACATGTAATAAAGAATTTGTATTTGAGTTAAGGAAATTGAAGCTCAATCCTGCTGACTGGCAACAGGTTGGAAAAAGTTGCTATGCTGTAGAATTAACCAGTGTGAAGAAGCCAAGATTGGAAGGTGTTGATGTTTTATGTAAAGCAACTGTTTTTGTCACTTATTTTTAGTTGATAACTGGCTAGAAAAAGTTGAAAATAAAGATATTTGTCAAAAAAAAAAAAACTCTCTACCCTCTTCTTTTCCTTTACTTTCCCTATTCAGGTTAGGATTTATTTATTGAAGTACACAAGCTGATTTTCCAGTGTTAATCTGTGTTGCCTGTGGCAGAAAGAAGTTAAAGAATAACTGTCCTCAAGATAACTTTTCTTTTTCATCTTCTCACTGATTCAGATATAGAATGCCTCTTAGGACTTCCTGCTACTTTTCTGACAAAAGCCAAGCAGAGGTCAGAACCACAAGCTAAAGGCTAGGTACCACTGGCCAACGGATGCAAAACTTATGCAAAAAGGACACAGCGGACAAGCAAAATTTCGGGGGTGCTCCATCCGTTGTCATCCGCTCCAAAAAGTGGCAAAAATTTGCATAAACAGAACAGAAAAGAAAGGAAAAGAACGTAGAAAAGAATGTAGCGGGGATGTTAAAAAGATGTTCATAGGAAGCCTAGAGGATGTATATAGGATGCAAACCGTTCACTGCTCATCCTTTCTATTTCCGTGCTACTAATGCTGTGTAGACGTTCTGTGTACCTTTTGTTTCCTCCCTCTTTCTGTTTTCAGCTGCAGCGGATGTGAGTTGAGGGGATGCCCAGAGGATGCAGAGAGGATACAACGGATGTTTAACGGATGATAAACGGACATAGAATGTTTGTTGCTCATATGTCACGGATTTACATCGTAAACAGCAGAAAGTTCATCCATTCACAAAGTTTTGTGCAGCTCAAAATTTCTTGAGCAGATGAAATCTCAGTGGATGGATACTCAAAGGATAGAGCGTATGAAATATGTATGCAATGAGTACACAATGGATGGATAGCGTTTTCCAACGTTTTTTAACGTTTTACATCCTCTTTGCATCCATTGGTGCAGTGGGACAGGGGCTTAAGATAACTGTTGCCTCTGAATAGCCAGAAACTTGGCATTTTTCCTTCCCACAAATGTTCAGTAAAGGTCAAATGAACAGATTTAAAAGCATCAGGCACACATAAGCAAACACAAATTGCTAAAACTATTTTAAATGTTGTCAGGATCTTTTTAAAATATTTTTAAAATTCCATGAACTGTATAATGAAGTTGTTAAGAACATGTCATCCTCCATGATTGGATTACAAACAAGAATCAACTCCATGTAGAACCAATCAATTATTAAAGTTTTCACATACAGGCAGAAAATTAATTCAAGAGATCCAGATAGGATTCCATGACATACTGTGTCCTTGAGATACATTGACCCTACCATATGCAGAATGATCATTCTGGCTGGGAATTTGAGAAAAAGGCATTTTAATCTAACTCAGTAATGTCATTCTGGGAATGGCTGATGAGATGTCCTCTTTGCTGTGCAATCATAGATTGTATGATATATGTGATAAACAGTATATAGGATTATTGCCATTCGTTTAGCATGTGTATTCTATAATAATGAAGAATTTTCCAATATGAGATTTGAAATAAAGAGTGGGATTAAAAATATTTCTACTTTTTCTGGTTGAAAGTGTATTGGAAAAAAATAACTGCAATAACCAAAAGTGTATTGGAAAAAAATAACTGAGCCAATATGAAAATGTCAAACAGTTGTTACTGGAATAATAAAAATGTTATGGAAACAAATTCTTTGTATTTATGATGTAGTCAGTGGCCCTTTTGAATTATAGGATTATGGTATCAGAGAATGTTTTCTTATCTATATTCAATAACCCATTTAAAAAGAAAAGAGATTTTACACCTTTTTTTGTTTTATTCCTTTCATTTATTTTTATATGTATGCTGCAACAATCATTCTTATGAAGATTTAAAAATTAATTTCTGCAATTTAAATTCCAAGTAGCTTAGAGTTTACTGAAAGAAAGATTCTATCAGGAAGAGAGTACAAGTGGTACTATAATTGAAGGGTTGGGTTGGCCTTTGGTCAGGAATTCCCAGGTTCAGCTCATCTTCAGCTATGGAAACTGAATGGATAACTTGAGGCTGGTCATTTCCTCTCAGCCCAGCCTATATTTTAGATTGTGGGGATAACATGAAGGGAGGTCTGCATATAAGCTGTCTTGGGCATCTGAAGAAAAAAGTTGCTAAAACTTTTTAAAGAAGATTTAAAAAAAACAACAGAAATTTGAACTGTAAAAAAACCTGGTCTTCACTGTTGAAGAGAATGAGAGTGATCTCCCATATATTCATGCTGGGAACTCTAGATGTCATGGATCTTATAGAACCTTAAGTCATATTTTGTTGCAAAAATGTTTAACAGACCCTATAAAATCTTGATACACTACTTTGTTGTGGCTGGAGTGGGGAGTTGTTCCTTGGAGAGTAAGCAAAGAATGCTGTGAGTATATTCCCAGCAGAGTCGCCCAAAGAGTAAAAATCATCCTAGCTAAAGCAAGCAGGAAATGTATCAGGCAGAAGCAATACAGGAAGATGCATTAGGTAGGCAATCATGTTATGACAAGGGCAAAGGCATCAATTTAAAGTGTACAAGAGAAGATAATGGTGAACCATGCTTAATTTTATGAAGAAAAACACATGGATAGACAATATATAGTGTCAGATGATGGGCCTCACAGGTTAGATAACACTCAACACACTACCAAGGAAGACCTGAGAAATTTTCTGAGTACTACTGGTACTTATAAGATTGATAATTCAAAGACTTTGGGACATCTAGTGGCTGATATTTTATAAAATATTATAAAAATTATACTATTTCTTGGAATGATTTGAAAACCAATTTCTCCCATTAAATATACATTTTTATTAAACTAACTAAGATTGAACTCCATCCTGACAGTAAGTGTTTGGTTTTATGATTATTTCAGAGAATAACTTCTGTTTAACTATTTGAGTTTAAAAAAGGAAGACTGTTCTTACATGCAGAAAAATATATTACTTGTTGAGACAAATGGAGGACTAGGTGGTAATTTCAATTCTTCTTATCAATATTCAAAAAAAATTGCTGTTCTGTGGAGATTTCCAGAAGAGGAACATGCTAATAGCTTATAAGTGAAAGCATAAAATAAAGAACTGAGCATTTGTTGGTCAGTAAATATTTAAAGAAATAAGGTTAATATATTTCTTTTCTATCTAGGCATACAAAACATTTAATAACAAATAGGTCTAACAAATTTATTTAGTGGTTCTTGGGGGAGGAATAGTTTAAACCTACAAGGTTTATTTTCAGCAAATCAAGAGCAAACAAGAAATGTAAAAACTGTTTATTCAACTCAAGGAAGCCGAGCCAATAGGAAGAATGTCCAGAAATATTCAGCTATGACTAAATGATGCACAAATATTAATAGTAGACAAACAATCTTGTTTGCATTATGTTGCTCATTAACCAAGAAAAATATAATGGAAAACTGTCAGAGTTCCTAAAATAAATGGTGCTCTTGTTAAAAAAGGCAATAGAATACAATCAGTTAACATGGTATTTTTTTAAAAAAAACACAATATACTAGATATTTTCTTATCAACTGAACTGTTGAAAGAGTCACACAAGCATCTCATACACTGTGAATAAAAACAGGGTGCATAATTTTCATGATACAACTCAATGCATGTTCAGTGTCAGTGTGAAGGAGTAATTGGAAGCCAGACTTTAAAAGCCACAAATACTGAAGTAGATACATATGTATGCACATAATAATTCATTGTACTAGTTTGTTCCAGGAAAATAGTAAAGTAAGATGCAAGAAATAGAAAGCAATAGAAATTAATGAAAGAAAAAGAAATAGCTAAATCTACGATACACTGAGATACACTTGTATAATATGGCCTGCCTTCCCATCCTTGCAAGCAATCCATATTCCCACATTTCCATATACCATTCTGTTCTTCAAACTTCCCACCCCTCCCTTTTAATATATATACTGTTCGTTTCAATTCCATATTTTTACACTGCACTGTCATTGCCAAATTTCTAAAAATACTCTGTCCAGCCTTTCCTCATTTCAGTTAAAAACAAGTAATTTAATCATTTTTATTTTTAATTCCATGGAATCTTCTGTTCTGCAGTCTTCATCTACTTCCAAATTGTTTGTTTCCATCAAAACTGTTGTACACTTGCTCTACCATTTTTAATGTTAATTGCTTTCTACATATTTAACTACATTCTTGTAGTACTTTATATATTTCTCTGTATACATATAATATAACATATTTTATCAATTATACAAATGCTTATTTATAAATCCACAACTTATTTGTTATACTTTTTATTAGCATAACTCCACACATTTCTCTGAAATACTGTAATGTATTTTTTTTCTCCCTGTTTCATGTCCCTCCAGATCAGTGGTGGGATTCAAATTTTTTTACTACCGGTTCTGTGGGCATGGCTAGGTGGGCATGGCTAGGTGGGCATGGCCATGTGATTGGATAGGCATGGCTTTTTTGCAGCACCACCCCCACCCCCCTCATCTCATTTTTTGGGCCTTCCTGGCCTCAGGGGAGCCTCTCAGGGGGCATTTGTTCCCAGAATGCTCCTTTGGGGCTCAAGAAGAAGAAAAAATAGGAGGGACATGCACTACACTTCCATGCTCCATTTTGGGGCCTTCCTGGTGTCAGGGAAACCTCTAGGGGGGCATTTTTGCTGGCATCCAGGAAGGCAAAAAATGGAGGGGGGGCTATGCCCCCTCCTTTCATTTTTTGCCTTCCTGGGCCTCAGGGAAGTATCCTGGGTGAAGCAAGGGGAATCTCGGCACAGTTGTTCCTATGATTGTCAGGAGGTTTAAAAAAAGCAATACCTTAAGGAGTGACTGGGTGAGTGAGCATCGGGCGGGTGGTGTCAGCAAGCATCGGGCATCAGGCAGGCAGGGCAAGAAAGCGAGTGGCAACCAGGTGACTGGTTTGGGGGCATGGCCAGCCAGAAGTTACTACCGGTTCGGCAACCCACGCCAAATCCTTGCTACCAGTTCACCCAAACTGGTGCAAACCGGCTGAATACCACCACTGCTCCAGATTCTTTTATGTTTACTTTCTATCCATTCTGTTAAGAAATCAATTTACTTTCTAATACTTTTTTCATGTAGGACCCAAAATTTCTCACCTGGAAACATTCTATGTTAATTCTACTTTCCTACTTCTTCTCCTTTTCTTTCACAGCCATATCTTTTTTACAAAATCCACTCCTGACACTATAACAGAATAGACTACCCTTCTCTTAGAATTTCTCATTGTCCTTGCATCTTTTACAAATTCTCTTCACCTTTTATCCTAAACAAACAAATTCATCATATGTGATTTATATTCATTTTTCATTCACTCATTTTATTTGTAATTCTTTACCATACAATAATAATCTTCATGCCATCATTTGATAGGCTTTTAGATGTTGGCTTCTGCTAAATATCATGGTTTTAGTTAATTGAAATGAGTCCTTGATAACAGTGCTTGATAGGAATACAGAGAAATTGTAAACCTGTAGTTTAGAATTATATTTTATACTTGTATGCATTTCTGTGTTTTTAAAAGAAAACTGAAGTGAATTAAATGAAATCATATTAAAAGGTTCTATATTTATAGAAGCAATATTTTCTTTGAAAAGATTGGTAAAAACATGTTTTGTTTCATCAAATTAATTGATATTTCTCTTTGCAGTTTCCTTCCACTTTCTTAATTGCCATCAATATTCTAGTTTTTTGAGATCCCTAATTTAAGGATCATTCTCAGAATATCATATTCAAGGATAAAGTAATCTATGAACATTCTTGCTGTCAAACCATCTCCTAAAAGAATCATTATTCTTTAACATCAGCCATGTTTTAGCTCACTTCATAACTCATTCAAATGGCTTAAAGCAAAGTCCTTCATAATTCTCCTTGAGAAAAACAAACATTGAAAAAACAAATTCCAAATAATTTTGTCTTAATATGTGTGTGTGTGTGAAAAATGTATTTATTTTTATTTATTTTGATTTTCACTGACAAAATAATAGGTATAAGTATGTACATAGTTATGAATACATGAAATGGGTACATATAAGAAAAATAAAAGAAACAATAGGACAGGGATGGTAGGCACGTTGGTGCGCTTATGCACACCCCCTACAGACAGACCTCTTAGGAAAGGGGTGAAGTCTAGTAGAGGTTAAGGTTAAAGAGGTTAAGGTTAAAGTTTTTGGGGTTTGGGGAAGAAACCACAGAGTCAGTTATAGTATTCCAGACATTGACCACTCTGTTGCTGAAGTCATATTTCCTACAATCAAGTTTGGTGCGGGACAGCCAACAATGAAAGAATAATACAGAATTTATTCCAGACATTTCTTGCGTTAAAAGCTCAGATATCTTTCAGAGTTATTATAAATGCCAGCTGGATCACATACACCCTTCTTATCAGTTTCCTTTTAATTATGTGACTTCAAAGGCATTGCATACTGTTGGGCCTTTCTGTTTGAACACCACTAAGTCAACATGGATATTATCTTACCTCACAGTGCTTTTAAACTTCTACTTCAAAATTCAGCATTTTGGGTAGTCTGGTATAGTGAAGCAGAAAGTAAATTACTGCTGATTAATACAAGTTAAAACAGAATATATTTCGTGGACCTTTTCTACTTCATTCTCATAATTATGATGACTATTAAAACAAGAAGAGTAACTAATTTTCATGAAATAAATTCATGGATTCAAAATTACTAATGTTCATATACTACCATTTAATAAACATTGTAAAGTTCATTAAAATAATTTTACACATAAGATAAAGGTTCCCCTCGCACATATGTGCTGGTCGTTTCCACCTCTAAGGGGCGGTGCTCATCTCTGTTACAAAGCTGAAGAGCCAGCACTGTCTGAAGATGTCTTCGTCGTCATGTGGTCAGCATGACTAAATGCCAAAGGTGGACTGTTCTGTATGTAAAGTGGATAACTCCAAATCTACAAACCTGATTGGCTAATAAACTGAACACTGGATTGGTTCACTAGGAACCAATCCAAAGAGCTGCCAAAAAGGCGGCAAATCTAAACAACTGCCATTGGCTGCAAGCAGGCAAGCCAGCCTGTATAAAAGGCTGGCCCCGGCTTCAGCCAAGGGTTCCTATTTACTGACTAGTTTACAATAAAGTATTTGTTGTTGGAACCCAGTCTACCTCGTGTGTTTTCCGAACAAAACACTGGCGACGAGGGTGGGATCATCCTGAAGGAAAAAACCTGCACGCGGTGAAAAGAAGTCCAGACTACAAGCAAGATGTCTGGAAACAACGCACCGCCCGCACCCTTCAATCCCAACGAAGAGGATTGGGATTCCTATGCTGATCGCTTCCAAATGTACTTGGAGAGCAATGAAATGGAAGGCATTTCCGAGCAACGCAAGAGAGCTGTGTTCCTGACGCACTGCGGGCCAACAGTTTTTAAGATGGCAAAGGCCCTCGCGAAGCCCCGGGACGTTAAACAATTAACGTGGACAGAATTGCAAAGACTCCTCAAAGCACACTACGCTCCGATGGTGTCTAACTTAATAAAGCAACACGAATTTTACCGCAGAGACCAGAGAGAGGGAGAGACCGTCGTCGATTTCATCGCTGCCTTCAGACAAATAGGGGGTGAGTGTGAATTTTTGAACATAGACGAGGCAATGAGAGATCGCGTGGTGTTAGGCCTGAGAGACTCGACTGCACAGAGTAAAATGCTCAACAAGCCCAACATCACCGTTACCGAAGCCATAGCGGAAGCTACAGCTGCTGAAGCCGCGAAAAAATCTGCGGTAGCCATTAAAAAGATGAACACACACAGCAAAGAAACACCAGCCAAAGACAGAAAGCACCCTGCCACCACAACCCACTACGAAGAGTCGGGCGAAACAAATGAATCGAGCGAAGAGGACGACGAGGTCCACCGTTTGCTCACGAACAAAAAAGAGCGCGAAAGGAGAAATTGGCGGGAATGCACTGGCTGCGGAGGAAACCATCCATGAGCCAAATGCAGATTTCTCGATGCCATCTGCCGACATTGCAAAAAACGAGGGCACATCGAGAAGGTCTGCAGAAACAAAAAATTCTACAGCCCGACGAGACGCAGAAATTCCCCGACACGAGCCGAGCCTAAACGAGCCGAAAGAAAATGGCAACAAGAGAAGCGAGCCAATACACACCAAACTGTCATTATACAGAGCGCTCAGACGGAAAGTGGGAGAAAAATTAAAGTCATCGTGGAAATCGAGGGAAAACACTGCAAGATGGAAGTGGACTCGGGGTCCTTCCTCTCCATGGTATCGTGGGACACAATTAAACAGCTAGTCCCAGGTATCAAAACCAAAGAATTGAAGAAGCAGCACCTAACCCTCAAGGACTATCAGGGAAACCAAATCCCTGTGATTGGCATGGGACATTTCCGAGTCGCCTACAAAAATCACATCAAGGTGCTTCCGCTGACCATAGTCAACCAAGACAGACCAAGCCTCCTGGGCATCGAGTGGTTCGCGCCATTGGGCATCGGGATGACCGGGGTCGATCGAGTGACTACAACCGGCTGGGAAGACGACCTCATCCGAGAATTCCAGGACGTTTTTGACGGCTCACTGGGCAAGTACCGGGGAAACCCCATTTCTTTCAATTTAAACCCCCAAATAGCCCCACGAAGAATAAAAGCCAGGCGAGTTCCTTTTGCACTAAAGGCAAAAATAGAGGAACAGCTGGACAAATTAGTAGCCCAAGGGGTGTTAGAACCTGTGGACCATGCCAAGTGGGAAACGCCTATTGTCACACCCATTAAACCTGACGGGTCCATCAGAATCTGTGGTGATTATAAGGCTACCCTGAACCACGCATTACAACCAAGTGCATACCCGGTGCCAGTAGTCCAGCATTTGCTTCATTCCCTGGGAAAAGGCAAAGTTTTCGCCAAACTCGACTTGGCACAAGCCTATCAACAACTCCCAGTGGACCCAGAAACAGCAGAAGCACAGACTATAGTCACCCATAAGGGCGCATTCAAATGCCACCGGCTCCAATTTGGAGTAAGCGTAGCCCCTGGCGTCTTCCAAAGTCTGATGGAATGCCTTCTACCTCGGTCTACCTCGTGTGTTTTCCGAACAAAACATGGACAAAGTGGTCCCTATTTTTCTACTTGCATTTTTATTCTTCTCCTTAACCTTTTAGGATTTCAGTGGATCCATTATTGCCATACAGTAATTGACCTAACTGTTCACTTCTTCCAAGATCAGTTTATAAATGTCCCTATAGAACCTCCATCTAATCTGGATTAAGGTTCCTTTTGTCTTTTGAAGTCATCCCCTTAAAAGTCACCTATTCTCACTCACAAATTATATAGACTTTTAAGGTAGAAATAAGAATAAAGTTGGATATCATGTACATATAGTTCTGCAGTAAAATAGTTTTATGTTAAAAAACTGATTATATTTCTAGACTACTGACTTTGATATGCAATGTATTTGTATTTCACTGTCGACATATATGTTGCTATTCCATACTTTTGCACAACTGCTTCTACACAGTCTCAACAGATTTCCATTTTTAATATATCTAAACAGTAAATCACCATAAAGGTACACAGTACTGCTGACCTTGCCACCTATTATTGTTTGGATAGCCCTTGTGGTATAGAGACCTCAACTATAATTCTTATTCAGACTCTACTCCTGTCTGCAAGTTGATAATTTGGCAGCCAATATCTTTTGCCATTTGTTTCATCTAGATCACAGGTGTCCAAACTTTGGGCTTGCCTGAGCCACATTGATTGAAAAGAAATTGACTTGGGCAGCATATAAATGTATATAATATACTTAGTGTATATAAATTACATAATAATGTTAAATGTTTATGATCTTCGGGACTGCATTACTAGCTGTTCAGGGCCACATGCAGCCTATGGGTTGCGAGTTGAGCATACCTAATCTACATCTTAAGTTATTAATTCATTTATTATTAAATGCCATTAAAAATGAACTGAAACAGACTATAGTAACACAATATGTCTGTCTTCTATGTTTAATAGCACATTTTAAGTTGTTTGTACTTTTTTCTGAACTGATTAGAATATGAACAATGCTATGAGACATTATTTCTGAAAGCCAGTTATTGTAAACATAATAAATGGTTCTTCTCTGCTTGTGAATTTTTTTGAAGCATCTGGAGTACCACACTTAAAGTATGCTGTAAAGAGACATTGGAGACAACCCAGAATAAAATAAAATAAAAATGCCATTGCTGCATCTGGAGTGCATCATAATAGAAAAAGTTGTAATCATATATGAAAACCCTTTTAATTGATCAAGGCTTAATTCTCTTGAAGGCTGAATTTTTCTTCAAATCAGCCTCAACACCAATGACTACCCAGGCCTGTTTTTGCCAAGATTAAGTTATTAAAAAGCCAGATAAAACCATTGACCTGGTATGTTGTAGTCCCCAGAAATATTTTTCATTTTTAAAGTTAAACATGGGCCTCTACTCTGAAGTAGATTGACTTTGACTGTGATACATGGTCTTGATTAAAATCTCACTAGTGCTCACTATTTCTGGGAACTCCTTAATCAGGTCATGAATAATTTTTCATTTAGAATGTCTGCATAGAAATGGCTCATTGTGCATGCATGTAAAATAAAACTGTTTTCCTTAATTCTGAGAATATAGGAAAGATATGTATCTTATTTTAATCCGAAAGGAAAAGTGATCATTTCAGGAAAATGAAACATTTAAAAGATAAATTAAATTGTTTGACAAACAAAAACATAAAATGATTCTAATATATACTCTTTATGCCACAATTGACCTGAAATGTGTAGAGCATGTTGATATTACTTATTGTGCTTTTTATTTTCTTCAGCAAAATCTGATACAGAGTCAGAATGGTTTTCCAATATAAATTTTCTGATGTCCAAATTCTAAAAGCTGATATGCTTTCCCCAAGTAATACTTTCTCCAAACATTTCATAGCAGAATTGAAATAAGTTAGATACCCCGTAAAAATAATATCCAATTTAAAGTGAACTTCCAAGCTGAGGTATACATATGTAACTAACCTAATACCTCTATTCCATTGTCATCCCTAGCAAGACAAGCTAAAATGTTTTCTTGCCTGAAACCAAGCAACAAATATATCTCTCTAAAGGGCCTGTCACACAGGCTGACGGATGCAAAAAGTATGTAAAAAGGACACAGCGGATGAGAAAATTTTCCATCCGTTGTTATCCGCTCTCAAAAGTGCCTCAAATTTGCAAAAACAGAGCGGACAACAACAGAAAGGAACGGACGGGGGGAGGCCGTAGCCAGGATGTAAAGCGGATGCTCCACGGAAGCCTAGTGGATGGAAGCGGATGGCACATCCGCAGGGCTTCCGGGGGAAAACAGCGAAGCGGACGTGCAGCAGAAGGAATGGATGCAGAGCATATGCCTAGCAGATGACGCAGATGCAGAGCGGATGCCTAGCGGATGCAAAGCGTTCACTGCGCATGCAGGGAGGATGCATTGCATCAGCCCCGTGGATATAAAAGGATGCAGCTCGCAAGCAGGTCACCATTCAGAGGAAAGACCTGCTGCCAGACACAGCTCCAGCCAACAACCATGGGGAAGAAGAGGAAGCCTGTGCCATCTTCTGCCAGCCCTGGCAAGAAGGACAGAGCCACCATCCCACCCCCTGGCCCTGACTCTGCTTCTGCTGGGGCTTCTGCTGCTCGGGCTGATTCTACTGCTGCTGGGGCTTCTGCTAGGGCTGCTCCTGGTGCTGGGGCTTCTGCTGGGACTTACTCTGCTGGCGCTGCTCCTGGTGCTGGTGCTTCTGCTGGGGCTTACTCTGCTGGCGCTGCTTCTGGTCCTGCTGGTGCTGCTGGTGCTTACTCTGCTGATGATGATCCTGGTCCTGCTGGTGCTCCTGGTCCTGCTGGTCCTGCTGGTGCTCCTGGTGCTTACTCTGCTGAAGATGATCCTGGTGCTGCTGGTGCTGCTGGTGCTGCTGGTGCTGCTGGTGCTGCTGATGCTGCTTTTTCTGCTGATGTTGTTGTTGCTGCTGCTAGTGGTGATGGTGTGGTGGAGCAGCCCCTAGAACCTCGAAGCCCCTCTGATGAGGGCCCAGAAGGCCCTGCCAGAGGGAGAAGAGGCATACGTGAGATAGGGAGAGGAGGCAATACTCAATCGAAGAGGAACATGAGGATGAGGTGCTGGAATGGCTGAGTGAGAACGAGTACCTCTGGCGGAAGGGACACAGGCTCTATCGAGACACCAAGAGGAAGCAGGAGGATTGGAGAGAGAAGGCGGAGAGCCTGGGCTACACTTCGGAGGTCCTCCTCGGGTGGTGGAAGCACATGCACACCTGGTACGGGAAGCTGCACCTCAAGAAGTCTGGCCAGACTGCGGTCAAGCTCAACATGGCCAAGTGCAGCTTCTTGGAGGGTGAGATCTGCCACCGAGGAGCAGCCCCTATGTCTACCCTCTCTCTCAGGCAGCCCACAGAGAGCCAGTCCTCTTCTGGCCAAGAGTCAGCTCCTGTGTCCAGGCAGGTATCTGTGGAGCGCCCCATGACGGAGACCCCCCCGACAGCTGCACTCCCCGTGGCGGACCGCATGGAGGACCCCATGATGCAGTGGAAGCAAGGAGAGGGCATTTCCACCAGAGACCAACCCACACCCGCCCCCATCTCCACCTCCACAAAAAGCAGAGAGAGAGGCAGACCGGAGGGGCAGAGCCACACTGTCCTGCTGGAGATCAGGGACACCATCAAAAGCAGCGTAGATCTCCTCTCTCAGCTGGTACACACCGACATACCATCCTCAAACCGCAAGCCCTTCCTCACCAACGTCAACCAGACCCTCATGGACATGTCCGAATCACAGTACCAGGTGATCAAGGAGAGGATCACCGGTCTTCTGCACAACCCTCCAGGCCCAGCTGAACCTGCTTCGACCCAGTCCAGGTCTGCTCCTCCACCCCAGGTGATGTCACAGCCCTTCCAAGGCTTTCCACAGCCTCTCACCTACCAAGTCTACGACGACCAGGACTTCCAGCAGCACAGGCAGCCCTTCCCAATCCAGGCACAGGTTCATCGAACACCACCGATGCCACCGACGCCACAGATGCCACCCATGCCTTACCTCGCTCACCTGCAGACCAGACAGCCCCACTACACTCCTCCTTCCTCCACCGCACAGCCAAGCCCGGCCTCAGAACATCTGTCATTGGTCTTGGGACTGATACCCCATGTCCTGGAGGAAGGGGCTCTGAGCCAGGTCTCTGAGAGCTTCCTCCACACACCATCCCCTGTTGTCCTCTTGGGGCCAGGCACCCCAATGGCGCCTCAGACCAGCACTCCAGCAGCAGTCACCTCCACAGCACCTGGACCCTTCACCCCTGAGACGATGGGCATGCCTCAGAGTGACTGAGAAGAGTGCACCACTTCTCTGACCACAATGCTGATGGTGTTGTGTGGCACCCTCCAGGCGTACTGCATGCTCCTGTACGTGGTCCTGGAGGCCAGGTGGCGCAGAGTCATTGCCACCTTCAGCCCAGGGTCCAGGCTGGGCCGGAAGTTGGTGTTTGCCTTCATCAACCTGGGTCTCAGCCACTCCACAACTTCGTCAAACATGGCTGGCAGCATCCTCATAAAGTTCTGGAATGCACAAGAGTCTTTGTTCCTCAGCTCCACCATCAGCTTGTTATACAGTCCGTACTTGGCTCTTCTCGTGATCCATCTTCGGACCCAGACACTTCTTGGACGCCTCCTTTTCTTCCCGTAGAAGAGGTGAAAGAGCCTGTAGAGGGCTTTGCACTGTTGTAGAATGATGGCGGCAACCAAAAGGAGTGTGTGACGATCCATGGTGGAGATGACTGGATGCTGTGGAAAAGCAAGAGCAAGATGAAGGTTGAAGAGGTCTGCACTGCAGGGCTACTGGACTGAAAGTGAGATCCAGGTGATTTCTCCCCCTTTTTATAGGAAATATAGGTTTTCCGCTAGGTGTCCTTTTGCATCCTCTAGACATCCTGCAGACATCCTAAATAGCCGAGATATGTCCCCTATATGAACATTTTTTTCGTTTTAATGCTTTGTATGGAGCTGCATCTGCGTCCATGCTACTAACGCTGTGTGTCCGTTCCGCATCCATTTCGCTTCCTCCCTGTGTCCGTTTTCCGCTGGAGCGGATGTGAGTTGCGCGGATGCGCAGCAGATGCCTAGCGGATATAGCGGACGTGTAACGGATGACGACGGATGTATAACGGATGTTCCCCGTATGCGTAGTGGATGTACAATGGACGCGTTGGATACTTTTTCCACTCAAAAAGTTTTGTGCAGCTCAAAACATTTTGAGCAAATGAAATGTCAGTAGATGGATGCTGGACGGATAGAGAGTATGAAAAACGGACTCAGTGAGTACAGAACGGTTGCATCGCGTTAACCAATAGATGGCAAGTGTTTCTCTCCGTTTTACATCCTCTTTCCATCCGTTGGTGCTGTGTGACAGGGGCTTAAGCAAAGTCACTTGTTACAGAAATTTCAGCAGTTATATTATTTCTTTGCTAATAATTGAAAGAGACTGCTTTCCAATTTGTGGTGATTTGATCTACCTCCTTGCCAAAAAGTAGTTATTCATTTTATAACTAATATACATCTTCAAGCATATTAGTCCATATGTACAATGAAAAAAAATACAAAACAAAATTGATATGAGATTAAAACAAACTAAATATACAGTATATTATTTCTTGAAATACTTACTGAAATTTTAATATACTGAAATACTAGGAAGCCGCTTTTAAAACTTTAAAATTCAGGAAAGCAGGTATATAGGTAGATATATAGAGACATACTGAACATACATAAATATAGAATAATAGATTGCTGAACATACAGCAACATTGTTGTCAGATAATTTTCTTTCAGAAAGGAATCCTGAATAGATACATCCAAAAGACCTGTCCATTTGCCATCCATTTCATCCCAGGATTCAGGAATGTAAGAAAAGGATTCTTCTTGTTGCTCTTAGTGTAATGGGATGTTAATATTAAAACATATATTTTAATAAATATCTTCTTTCAAGCTCTCCATGCTTTTTGGAAATAAATACTAGAACCTTCTCCTATTCAAGCACTAGACCAGCTATGAGTGCAATGGTAATTAACACAATCCAATGTCTTTCTAGTACCTAGCCTTAAGTAATATACTAGAATAATTACAGATTCTGAATTATCATCAGAATTAATTGTATATGCAAACTATTATAGTTTGTAATTCTGAACACCAGCAGACCATAGATAACTGGTGCCAAGTTATCTCTGCTCTCAAGGAGCAGTTGACATACCAGCCTTAGCGAATGGAAAGGGCTTTGTGCCATGTAAGTCACTTGAGCTTTCAACCAATGTACTGGATTTAGAAAGTCATCCAAATTGGAAGACTTTAGAGAAACTGTAAGCCATTTGCAACAAACTGAATGCTATCTTCTGATCAGAGTTTAATTTGGCCTTCATTCCATCACCAGCTTCAGATATCACTTCAGCATGTTCATTGATCTGAGCATTTAGGTCAAAATAAGAACTTGATAAAATTCACAAACTTTAAAATAATCAATTTATTCTACATTTCTGTATAACTTTCTGCTTCATTCATGTTGTAGGGTTAAAATGTAGTCTACTCTGGAATTCTTCATACAGTAATGTAATCTTAACTTAAATAAACCTGGAAAGAGGTACAAAAGGAAGCCATTGTCAATCATAAGGAACACTATCAAAGAGCCCGTAAAAAATTGAGTTTCAGCAAAGATTGTTAATTGATGAACTTTGGATTATCGTCATCAAATGAAATATTTAAAAACAGATAAAATATTTTAAATAGTTATTTAAATCACCAGAGTTCAGAAACATGCTTTTTTTAGCAAAACAAATTAAACACAGCTATGTAGTTCAGGGCACCTAAAAATGGGCCTTCTGATGAGACATATATATCCAACCAGTTAATACTTCTTTCTTTTAAATATGTAGTTTAAATTTCAGTTGAAAGACTTGCATGATTAATTTCAGATTACATATCACTTCATAACTATTTCCATAATTTACATGCATTTTAAAAGCAATGGATGAAACATATATTTATTTATTTGAAGAAAAAATATTTTTCCAAGAAACATCAGAAATACTGTACTGCCATCTATTGATGCAAATTGTAGAACTTTACATAATCTAAAGATCTAAAATCTAAAAATCTAAAAAATAGAACAATGGCATGTGAAAAAGCCAACTTGATGATTCCCCAAAAAGCAAAATATAACATAATCTTTTTAATAAAATTATAAGGCATTGTATCCAAACTGATTTATCTCAAAAATATATTAATTTTAGTTGGTCTATAGAAAACTATAGAAAAAATATATTTCCAAAAAAATATATTTCCACTTCTTCAAAGAAAATTTACAATATGGATGATATGTATAAATATTAATCATTTACAATACAAGCCAGACTCCAAAACGCATATATGTTTTTTCTTTTTTATTACAATGCAACCAGTGATCATGTTCTTTATTGAAAACAGACCTAATTTTAAGGAGCTTGCAGTTCAGGTATGGGTTACAACCAGCAAAATGTTTTTGTAAGGGAAATGTATTAATTGTCTAAGCCAAAATATTAATGGAAATAGTTAATTTTAATTAAAATGGCATTCTAAAGTAGGAAGGATGTCAGAAAGTGGCTGATACTTATGGGAAAGCTTATTTAAGATTGTATAGCTGATTGATAGGAAACATCATTGTGGTTGTACCTCTTCATTTCTGTTATAAATATAGGAAAATTGTAATAAATGTGTTTTATGTTATTCTGTTCTTTATCACAGTATATTATGTCTCACCTTTATTATCACAGGATATATATTATCACAGTATATATATTATATCTCACCTTAATTATTTTTATGAGTACTGTGGTGAACATACTTAATACTCCTTCCTCTTCCTATTTCCTGATGTTGACTAACTGAGATATGTAGCCTGGCCAAATTATAGAATATAGTAGAACTTAAAAGACAGCTCCATATTGTCTTATTTGATTTGTTTCTGTTTGTTTATATAAATTTATTATAGCTATCCACTCCAATAAGATTGCAGTGATTTCTGAGGTTTAATACTAATTGAAACAATTAAAACTTAGGCAAAACAAAACAGCCTGCATTAAAAACAAGCATTAGAACACAACCCAATGAGGTGTTCCCAAAAACATTAACCACAGGGATCAAAAAAAGGTTTTAAGGGCTTTGTAAAGGGGATGCTTTCTGCTACAAAGGTAACTTATTTGCATGCATAATTAATTGATTCAGGGCATCAGCATTTGCATTGCTTCAGGGGCTTCTTGGCTCATTTCCTGTAATCAGAAAATATAGAAATCTCTTACTCTAAGGAAGTCAAGTATTCTTTTCTGAAAAATCTATTAGAAAAAGCACCTTAGTGGTAAGATTCATAAACTCTGTTTTTTCAAAGAATTTGACTGCCATCTTGTGCCCAATAAATGAAATTCCATGGCAGAAAATTAAACAGACACACATTGTCATCACATCTCAAAAATGTCTGTTTTGCACTAAAGGGTAGCCAATCCAATATTTTATATATATAGCCATGCAATTACTATATAGGTATAAAAGCTTGAATAAGCACAATGGTTGGAAGAGCATAATTGAAAGGAAACTTTAGAGTTGACAAGGCTAGCCAGAATAAATAGATTAGCAAATGAGGCAGTGCCTTTAGCAGAGGTGTGAAACACAAGGCCCACAGGCTGCATCCAGCCTGTGATGTGGTTGGATCTGGCCTGCAGAGCCATCCTGGAAAATGTAAGGGGCCGGCCCACATTGCTTTGGCCCAGTCTACCCAATGAAGAAGGGGAAACATTGGGCCATCGTGGCTTCAGCCCTGTCTACTCAGTGCAAAGAGGAAACATGCCAGCAGTTTGGAGAGTGACATAAAGCTGGCCAGTTGGTCACGCCCACTCAGGGCCACACCCACCCAGCCCCCAGAGGTCAACCATATCCCTGATGCAGCCCTCAATGAAATTGAGTTTGACACCCATGACCTACACCAACAGAAATTTCTTCATTATGCGTGGAGATGGAAATAAACATTAGCTTCTGGGACCATTTATACATTACCAAATGTGATAATGTCCCTGTCATAAAAATTGCACAGGCTAATTTTCACATGCATATGCAAATTTAAAATAGATACATAACATCTCATTAATGCACAGCCAAGTGATCTGAGTTTTTGTTTGGTCTGCTGTTCATACACTATTTATGCATCATTCTCATTTGTTCTGTGTCTTTCATTCTCTCTAGACTGGAACAAGTCCAGAAATTATATCCAATGTCCTCTACAGGTAGTCCTTAACTTATGACCACAACTGAGTGTAACATTTCTGTTGCTAAGAATTAAAAAAAATATTTCTTGAAGAATTTTGCCCCATTTTTCAACCTTTCTTGCCATAGTTGTTTAATGAATCACTGCAGTGGTTAAAGGCTAGGTCCCACTGGCCGACAGATGCAAAACGTATGCAGAAAGGACACAACAGACGAGCAAAATTTCAGAGGTGGCTCCATTCGTTGTTATCTGCTCCAAAAAGTGCCCCAAATTTGCATGAACAGAATGGAAAAGAACGGAAAGGAACGGAACGGACGGGGGTAGTATGTAGCGAGGATGTTAAGCGGATGTTCGTAGGAAGCCTAGCGGATGACAGCGGATGGAAGTGGATGACACATCCGAAGGGCTTCCGGGGAAGAATTGCAAAGCGGACGCATAGCAGAAGGAGCGGATGCGTAGCGGATGATGCAGATGCATCACAGACACCTATAGGATGCATAGCAGATGCATAGCGGATGCAAAGCGTTCACTGCGCATGTGGGGCGTATGAATTGCGTCAGCTCCGCGGATATAAAAGAATGCAGCTCGCAAGCAATCAGCATTCAGAGGTAAGATGTGCTGCCACAGACATCTTCGAATAACACCATGGTTCATCAGTCAGGGAAGAAGAGAAAGCCTGTGCCTACTCCTACCAGCCCTGGCAAGAAGGACAGAACCACCATCCCACTCCCTGGCACTGACTCTGAAGCTGGTGCTGCTGCTGGTGCTGCTGGTGCTGCTGGTGCTGCAGGTGCTGCTGGTGCTGGTGCTGCTGGTGCTGGTGCTGGTGCTGGTGCTGCTGCTGCTGCTGCTGCTGCTGCTGCTGCTGCTGCTTCTCCTGCTGCTGCTGGTGGTGGTGGTGGTGGTGGTGTTGCTGGTGCTTCTCCTGCTGCTGGTGCTGCTGCTACTGCTGCTGTGGTGGACCAGCCCCAAGGCCCTCAAAGCCCTGCTGCTGAAGGCCCTGATGCTCAAGCCTCTGCCAGAGGGAGGAAGAGGCAAAGGAAGGAGAAGGCAGAGAGGAAACAGTACACCCTTTCCAAGGACAATGAGGAGGAGGTGCTAGAATGGCTGAGGGAGAACGAGTACCTGTGGAGAAAGGGCCACAGACTTTATCGTGACACCAAGAGGAAGCAGGCAGCTTGGAGAGACAAGCAGAGAGCCTGGGGTACACTTCAGAACTACTCCTGGGATGGTGAAAGCACATGTACACCTGGTATGGCAAGCTACACCTGAAGAAATCTGGCCAGGCCGCTGTCAAGCTCACTGACCAGGAGATGTACGTCATGGCCAAGTGCAGCTTCCTGGAGGGTGAGGTCCACCACCAAGGAGCAGCCCCTCTGACAACCCTCTCCCTCAGACAGCCCACAGACAGCCAGTCCTCTTCCAGCCAGGAGACAGCTACACTGTCCAGGCAGGTGTCTTCGGAAGGCCCCATGGCAGAGACCCCCCCCCCGAGAGCTGCATTCCCCATGCCAGAGAATATGGAGGATCCCCTGTCACAAATGGAGGAGGAAGAAGCAGCCACCAGAGACCAACCCACCCCCACCCCCAGCTCCACCTCCACAGAAAGCAGGCAGAGAGGCAAACTGGAAGGCCAGAGCCACACTGTCCTGTTGGAGATCAGGGACACAATCAAAACCAGCACAGAACTTCTCTCTCAGCTGGTCCACAGCGACATACCATCCTTGAACCGGAAGCCCTTCATCACCTACGTGAGCCAGACCCTCATGGACCTGCCCAAGGCCCAGTACCAGGTGATGAAGCAGAAGATCACAGCACTTCTGCACAACCCTCCAGGTCCAGTTGAAGCTGCTCCGACCCAGTCCAGGTCTGCTCCTCCACCCCAGGCGATGTCACAGCCCTTCCACAGCTTTCCACAGCCCCTCATCAACCAAGGCTACGAGTACCAGGAGTTCCCACAGCAGAGGCAGCCCTTTCCAGTCCAGGCCCAGGTTCATCGCATGCCACAGATGCCTCACTTTGCCCAGCTGCAGACCAGACAGCCCCACTACACTCCTCCTTCCTCAACCCCACAGCCAAACCCCTCAACAGAAAATCTGTCATCAGTCTTGGGCCTAACATCCCAGGTCCTTGATGAAGGGCCTCTCAAACTCACAGGACTGAGTCACCTCTCTGAGAGCTTCCTAAACACACCATCCCCTGTTGTACTCTCGGGGCCAAGCACCCCAATGGTGCCTCAGACCAGCACTCCAGCCACAGCTACCTCCACAGTCCCTGGCCGCTTAACAGCTGAGACCATGGACATGCCTCAGAGTGACTGAGAATAGTGCCAGAGACTGTTACCTGTTCACTTTATCTTTGTTTAAAGACACTTTACTTGGTTCATTTTGCTTTTTTAATAAAGTGATACAGTTTACTTAAGACAGTTATTAATAAAGGTTATCTTTGCTTCACACACTTGGTTCATTTTATTTACTTAATAAAGTGTTGGTGAAAACTTTGAAAAAATGGTTAAGCCTTTGCATGCTTGTGGAATAGGTAAAGATAGTTGTGGGATGGGTAAGGATAGTTGTGGGATAGGTAAGGATAGCTGTGGGATAGATAAACCTCCAGTGCAAGGATAGTGGGACTGTATGGTCCACCCTCCCAGGTGCCACACCTATGGCCCTTCATTATCAATACTAATGTAAGCATTGATCCATACATTTCAAAATAAACAAAGCTCTTTATTAATGCCCTATTCATTGTAGGACCACTCAACATACATGGCACAATCTCATCAGTGTGATGAGACAGGCTCAAGGAAGCATCCATTAACCATCTATCATCCTGTCTTGCCACTCCACTGCTCCAGCTTGGGAGTTGCACCAGTGTTTCAGTAGATTGCGCTACTTCTTCCCTTCACGTGAAACTCTGTTGGGGCCTTGCACATCCACAGTGTCTATCAGGTTTTTTCCTTGCCTCCATTCACCAGGCTCCATGTCCCCATTCCCTTGTTGACAGTCCACAAGCCTGTTCTGCAACACTGGGTAGCGGGTGCACATGAGATTGTGTAGGATGCAGCAAGCTTCCACAATGTTCCTCACAGTCTATGGGTGATGCTGCATGGTAGTGAGAAGTACCTGGAACCTGTTGGCCAGGATGCCAAAGGCGTTCTCCACCACCCGTCTTGCCCTGGACAGCCTGTAGTTGAAAATCCTCTCTTCATGGGTGAGGCATCTGGAGGTGTAGGGCTTCATGAGGTAGGTTCTGAGGGAGAAGGCGTCATCACCCACGATGAAGTAGGGCATATCTTGTGTGTCATTGGGTAGGGGGTCTGGTTCTGGAAAACCCACAATGAGGTTGCGTTCCAGCCCATCCTTGAGGTCACTGGTGTTGTATACCTGGCCATCTGAAGCTGACCCGTTGCCTGAAGCATCGATGTAGATGAACTTGTAGTCAGCATCAACCATGGCAAAGAGGGTGATACTGAAGAAGCCCTTGTAGTTGTAATAAGTGGACCCTGAGTTGGCTGGAGCTTTGCAGGCCACGTGCTTCCCATCTATGGCTCCAATGGTGTGGGGAAAGTTCCACCTCTGATACCACTGTTCTGCAACTTTCCTCCAGCCTTCTTCAGTGGTGGGACACTGGAGGAGCTCCTCCACGTATTCTTCCATGATGGCCTGCACCACTTTTCTGACCACTTTGCTGATGCTGTTGTGTGGCACCCTCCAGGCATACTGCATGTTTCTGTATGTGGTTCCAGAGGCCAGGTGGCGCAGAGTCAGTGCCACTTTCAGTCCAGGGTCCAGGCTGGGACGGAAGTTGGTGTTTGCCTTGGTCAACCTGGGTCTCAGACACTCCACAACTTCATCAAACATGGCTGGTGGCATCCTCATGAAGTGCTGCAATGCACGAGGGTCTTCATTCCTCAGCTCCACCATCAGCTTGTCATACAGTCCAAACTCCACTCTTCTCCCGATCTATCATCAGACCCACACAGCTCTTGAACGTCTCCTTCTTCTCCTTGCGTAGAAAAGGTGAAAAAGTCTGAACAGGGCTTGGTTCTGGTGTTGAATGATTGCAGCTACCATAAGGACTGTGTTATGATCCATGGTGGAGATCAATGGATGATGTGGAAGAGCAAGACCAAGGGTGAAGAGGTCTCTACACCACGGCTGCTGGACTCATACTGAGATCCAGGTGATTTCCTCCCCCTTTTTATAGGAAATATAGGAAATCAAAAGGTGATCACATGACTCTGGAACACCGCACCATACGAATCAGTTGGCAAGCATCTGGATTTTTTACATGGTAACGGGGTTGCTGCAATGGTCATAAGTGTGAAAAAAAGATATTACTCACTTTTTCAATGCTGTTGTAACTTTAAAGTCACTAAAAAACTGTTGTAAGTGGAGGACTATCAGTATTGTCTTCTAAGGTCAAGTAAAATATCTTTAAAGATAATATTGGTAATATTTAATAACCATCAATTGTACTCTCATACCAAACCCAAGAAATACACAATCAAATTAGTTTTAAAATAGTTTTTTTTTATTTTTGAACACATATAACACAATCATAGCTCTATATGTTCATAGGAATTCTCCAGATTATATATGATGATAATTACTACAATGAGATAAAATAAAATATAAAAAAAAGGAACCCGAAGAATCAAGAAATTAGACCAGGTATTTTACTTCAACTGCAATTCAAAGTCACAAGATGGGAAATGTAATCCATTGTTTCTATAAATTAGTAATCAAGGAAAAACTATTTTCCCCAAAATTTTCAGGGAAACTCAGAAGGCTATGTACTCTTTGGACCATTTCAATTGGTCCTTATACATCTATTTAAATAAGGTTTTTAAATAACTAGTTTGATGGACTGATTATAGATAGTAAAGTATCCGACTCAGAAAATCTATACACTGAGGTCTAGCCCTACCTTAGGAACCAAATCAACTGAGTAAGTCTGGGTTAGTCATTTTCTCAGCCCTATGAAGAAGGCCATGGCAAATCCCTTTCAAAAATTATTTTCAAGGAAGTCTTGGGAATGTGTTCAGACAGTTGCCAAGAATGAAAACTAAGCCAGAGGTGCGCACACATACACAAAAGATTCTTATGGAGATTACAGCATTACTAAATTCTATGAATATCAAACTCAAGTTTGTCCAAGAGGCATCTTTCTGAAACACCTTTAAAACTTTCTAGCATCTTGAAGTTCCATTTGGGAGACAAGCTTCATTCAGTTTTGTAAGTGTGTCTCTTGAACTAAATTGATAGATTATGTTGTAGCTGTGCATCTTATGTATGAAAAAAAAAATCCACTTTCTCTTTGTGTGTGTCTATGTGTTTAACTTATGGAACTGTTTGGGAAACCTATTTTGCAATTATAGTAATTTAATAGATATTTGCAATTTTCTTTAAAACACAAAAATATAAGAATAGTTGAAAGTGCAACTTGCTATTGCATTCCCATTTGAAGAATGAATCCAAAATTCTAGTTTTAAATCCCACTCACTTATATCCACATTTGTGTCTTTCAAAAGATTTATTTGTTTTCCAAAATTTAAACTGCCTTTCAGAACAATTCTAGTCTAAAATATGTTACATGCTTTACTCTAAAACAAAACTTACTAAGCTCCTGAAATGTCATCAATTATATGACCATTTATATATGAAACACATTTTGGGCCTGTGTGCATTGTGGGAAAGCATCAGACCATGAAAGTGTAATATTATTAAGTACACAAAACTTACTCAGACATTTTAAAAGTTTATGGTACACTTCTAAGACATCTGGCTTAGCAGATGGAAGGATACAGAAGAAAGTTACATTTGCCAATAATATTAAGAGGAAAAAGATATTTAAATATTTTGATTGTTTTCAATTAAAATCTGTGACAAATTAATGATGCATTATAATGATGATGATGATATAGTTGTTTTATTAAGTCACACATTTACAAGGACCTTCATAAACCATTCAGGGCTTCATCACAAAGAATGCATTCATCTCAAATCAATGCTATTACACTTCTATGGTCCATCATGTACCATACATTCTGTTTTATAATCAGATTGTGCCCTCAAGCATTAACATTTAAGCCCATGTCACACTGAACGAACGGATGCAAAGAGGATGTAAAACAGACAAAAAACCTTGCCATCCGTTCGAAAACGCGATGTACTCACTGCCTCCGTTTGGCTTCCTCTCTATCCGTCCAGCATCCGTTTATTGACGTTTCATCCGCTGCAAAAGTTTTTGGCAGCACAAAAACTTTTGTGCTGCCTAAAACTTTTGCGTGGAAAATGTATCCAGTTCGTCCGTTCTGCACCCGCTACGCATCCGCTACGCATCCGTTACGCATCCGTTACGCATCCGCTATATCCGCTAGGCGTCCGCTACGCATCCCCGGAACTCCATCCGCCCGGACGCAGGGAGGAAGTGGAACAGACGTGGAACGGATGCAGAACGGATGCCTAGCGGATGCAGAACAGAAACAAAGCGTTTAAAGCGGAAAAAACGTTCGCAGAGGGAACCTATCTCGGATATTAAGGATGTCTAAAGGATGCCTAGGGGATGCCTAGAGGATGCCTAGCGGAAAACCTATACTGCCTATAAAAAGGGGGAGCAACTCGCCTGCATCTCACTTTCAGAACAGCAGCCCAGCGGTGCAGACCTCTGCAGCCTTCATCTGCCTCTTGCTCTTCCACAGCATCCAGTCATGTCCACTGTGGATTGTAACAAAGTCCTTTCGGCAGCCACCATCGTTCTGCAACAGTGCGAAGCCATCTGCAGGCTCTGTGAACACTACTGCGAGAAGAAAAAGAGGCAGCCAAAAAGAGTCTGGGTCCGAAGATGGTTCACCAGAAGAGCAGAGGACGGACTGTACAGCAAGCTGATGGTGGAGCTCAGGAATGAAGACACTCGGGCGTTCCAGAACTTCATGAGGATGCCTCCAGCCATGTTTGACGAAGTTGTGCAGCGGCTGACACCCAGGTTGACCAAGGCAAACACCAGCTTCCAGCCCAGCCTGGAACCTGGGCTCAAGGTGGCACTCACTCTGCGCCACCTGGCCTCAGGGCCCTCCTACATGAGCATGCAGTACGACTGGAGGGTGCCATCCAACATCATCAGCATTGTGGTCAGAGAAGTGGTGCAGGCCATCATCGAAGAATACAAGGAGGATCTCTTCCAGTACCCCTCCACTGAAGAAGGCTGGAGGAAAGTTGCAGAGCAGTGGTATCAGAAGTGGAACTTCCCCCACATCGTTGGAGCCATAGATGGCAAGCACGTGGCCTGCAAATCTCCAGTCAACTCAGGGTCCACTTATTTCAACTCCAAGGGCTTCTTCAGCATCATCCTCTTCGCCATGGTCGATGCTGACTACAAGTTCATGTACATCGATGCTTCAGGCAACGGCTCATCTTCAGATGCCCAGGTATACAGCGCCAGTCACCTCAAGGAGGAGCTGGAACACAACCTCATCGTGGGTTTCCCAGATCCAGAACCCCTGCCCAACGACATGCAAGATGTGCCCTACTTCATCGTGGGAGATGACGCCTTCTCACTCAGAACCTACCTCATGAATCCCTACACCTCCATACTCTTCACCTGTGAAAAGACGATCTTCAACTACAGGCTGTCCAGGGCAAGGCGGGTGGTGGAGAACGCCTTTGGCATCCTGGCAACAGGTTCCAGGTACTTCTCACCACCATGCAGCATTGCCCAGAGACCGTGAGGAGGATCATGGAAGCTTGCTGCATCCTGCACAATCTCATGCGCACCCGCTACCCAGTCTTGCAGAACAGGCTCGTGGACCTCCAGCAAGCCAATGGGAACATGGAGCCTGGGGAATGGAAGCAAGGGCGAAACCTGATTGACACTGAGGATGTGCAAGGCCCCAACAGAGCCTCACATGAAGCGAAGAAACAGCGCAACCTCCTGAGACACTGGTGCAACTCCCCAGCTGGAGCAGTGGAGTGGCAAGACAGGATGGTAGATGCTTAATGGATGCTTCCTTCAGCCTGTCTCATCACACGGATGAGATTGGGCCATGTATTTTGGGTTGGCCTACAATGAACAGGGCGTTTAATAAAGAGTTGTGTTTATGTTGACATGTGTTGATAATTATTACATTATTATTGATAATGAAGGGCCATAGGTGTGGCACCTGGGAGGGTGGACCATACAGTCCCACTATGCTTGCACTGGAGGTTTATCTATCCCACAGCTATTACCCATCCCAAAGGTATGCCTGCCCATCCCACAGGTATCCCTGCCCATCCCACAGCTATCTTAACCCATCCCACAAGCAAGCAAAGGCTTAAACCATTTCTAAAAGTTTCCAGCAAGACTTTATTAAAAAAAAGAAATGAAGCAAGTGTGTGAATCAAAAATAGACTTTATTTACAACAAGCTATAAGACAAAATTGAGTCTCTGGCACTCCTCTTGGTCGCTCAGTCTCAGGGGTGAAGGGTGCAGGTGCCGTGGAGGTGGCTGGTGCTGGAGTGCTTGTCATCAGCTCCTCCAGCAGCAGAAGCAGCAGAAGCCCCAGCCCCAGAAGAGCGAGCCCGTGCTGCAGAAACCCCAGCAGAACCAGAGTGAGGTCCAGGGGGCGGGATGGTAGCCCTGTCCCTCTTGCCAGGGCTGGCAGCAGATGGCTGAGGCTTGCTGTGCTTTTGCATGGTTGTGAGGCTGCTGGCTGGCAGGGAGGCTGGCAGGAACCAAGGCTGGCAGCAAGGCTTGCAGGGAGGCTGGCAGCAAGGCTTGCAGGGAGGCTGGCAGCAAGGCTGGCAGGCACACATGCAGGCAGGACAGGCAAGGCAGTTGATGTGTCCGGAAGCAGGTCTTTCCTCTGAATGGTGACCTGCTTCCGAGCTGCTTCCATTAGATCCGCAGGGCTGACGCAATGCATCCTCCCCACATGCGCAATTAACGCCAGGCATCCATTAGGCTTCCGCTGTGCATCCGCTGTGCATCCGCTTCATCCGCTCTGCATTCGCTCTGCATCTGCTCTTTCCGTTCCGCGTCCGCTTCGCTGAGGCCCTCCAGAAGCCCTGCAGTTGCGCCATCCGCTCCCATCCGCTTCCCTCCGCTAGGCTTCCATTCCGCATCCGCTTTGCATCTGCCCTGCGTCCTCCCTGCGTCCATGTTATCTGCTCCGGTTATGCAAATTTTTGCCCTTTTTGAGAGCGGATAACAACGGATGGAACATTTTGCTCATCCGATGTGTCCTTTTTGCATCCGTTGGCCATTGTTACATGGGCTTTAGCATCTGAAGAAAAATAATTTATTTATTTCACAGAGAATATCAATGTGGTTACTAACTAATGTGGAATATCAATGTGGTCACATAACTAATAAATCAATTTTACTTCTTACAAATACTTTGATTTTTAAAAAAACCATTTTTATCAATAAAAGCCAGTAAACTCTGAATGATGGAGTAAGATTAGTGAGCAATTATTATTATGCTTTTGTAAAATATAGGCAGTTTTCTTTAATTTAATAATGGATATGCCTAACTAGATTCAAACAGTTTAGTTATATGCCTATCAGTATACATGAATTCATATATCTTATGGTGTATTGATATTTGTCATTTATTTTACCTATTTCTTATTATATGGCAAAGAACACAGAATTACTTTAACAGATTATGATATACAGTAGTCACCATGTATTCTGGTATTGATAACACATTTGACAAAGTGTTCCATGGAATGATTGTTGACAAGTGGCAACATATCAATTGGATAATATAACTGCCTACTGGACTTATAACTGATCAGATTAAAACACTTAGTAATACATTATATCAGCCTGGATATAAACCTTGAGTGGAGAACTTGAAAGCCATGTCCTTGTCATTCTTGCTATAATTGATTTGGATGAATGTTAAGTAGGTTTAACAAATAAGCAGAGTTATGAAATAAATTTAAATGATGCAATAATAAGATTCAAAAAATTATTGACAGGTTGGATCAAAATATAGATATGCTTAATTCTGTTCACATCTATTTGTTTATTGACAATCCAAGAACAGGTCATAAAATGTCATATACTAAATATCATTAATCCATATATATGCAGCAATATACAGCATGTATAATAAGAAAAAGAAACCCTATAAAATTAACAATTCATTGAGGGCATCAAACAATTTCTATAAGCTAAAGCTATAAATAAAAATGCTATTATTGCCTTCAAACACTTGGGTCTTGCTCATTTGATAGGAATACTCCAAACTCCAGCTAATGAATAGAATTTATCAGATTAAAGAGTGGATGTATCAGGTCTAATTGCCAATTAGAGTACAATGATAACAAAAGGATATGTGAAGCACACTCAAACTCAAAATTAGTATATCTGCCAGATTACATGTCACTATCAATTCACCTTCTATGTTTCATTTCGTTACAAGCAAACACCTGCGTTCAATTTGACTATAGTGCACTGTAATGGAACTCCCACTATCTTCTGGTCACTGGTCTCCTGTTTATTCAGAAGTACAAACTATAAAAAATTGTTTACAGTCAAACTGTAAAAAGATTGGTTTTTTTTCTTTTTTACAAGTTCATTGATGGAATAGTAAAGCATAGACATCTTAGATGATAAACAGAAAAACAGATAGATATATAGATTTGCCCAGAGTGTTAATCATGCCCTTATTTAACATAAATTTGACTTGCCCATTTTAATCACATATTTGAGAGTCATTCAAATGCTCATGTTTCCGTTAGAACACTTTGTCACAATGCTGATTGTAATCTGTCAGATTTAGAATGTTGGAAAATTTGAACAATACCACATTTGACTAATAGTTTTGGCAAGAATCCAATCCTGGCAGGTTTGTTAGAGGATAGAGCAGAAACCCCAATAATCAATTTCAACTAAGAAAGTATTTCAACTGTTAAGTCCATTGAGAAATGCTATTCATCAGGTATTCAAAATATATATTTGTTATAATTAGATGTTCTCTAAAATATTTCTCAATCTTAATTCCATTGTCATGTTTGCCTTTACCATAATTTCATTGGATTTTCTATTTTATTTAATTGCCATTGGCAAACACAAATGTAGCACATAATATATTTACCATTTGCTAAGTGAAATCTGTCTATTAATTTATAGATTACACAATATCTAATTTAATAAAAAAAATTGATCAGCGATACTAGCTCTAATCCTAAAGCCTAGATTCCCTTTTATTCCTTGGCAAAGGAAACAATGTTAGATGATTAGCTCTTATTTCTATTAAATTTAATAGAAACTCAGTAAGTAAAAATTTCTTTGGATTTTAAAAATTGAAATGCTTCCATTTCCATACTTCAACTTAGGTCACATTCACTGTTTTTCACTCAAAAGTCTCAATTAAAAAGCTGCCTAGGGATATAAGATCTAAGCCCCAGAGTTTACTATAACAGCATTGCCAGAAAAGCATTAAGAGTTGTTATCCTAATTTTGCAAAGCTTTTTCTCCAGTAACACTGTATTGCAAACCAGGGCATACAAAACTTTAGTAAGACTAATTCTCGAATACAGCTCATCTGCATGGTATAATGCAGATCATCCACACTGTATAATGGACATTAATACAATTGAGCGAGTCCAGAGATATTTCACAAGAAGAGTATTCCACTCCTCTACTTGCAATAGAATACCTTATGCTACCAGGCTTGACATTTTGGACCTGGACAATCTAGAATACACTGCCTACAATCTGATCTCAGCTTAGTACACAAAATTGCCTACTACAACATCCTACCTGTCAATGACTACTTCAGCTTCAACCACAATAATGCATGGGCAAACAATAGATACAAACTCAATGTAAACCACTCCAAACTCGATTGCAGAAAATACAACTTCAGCAACAGAGAGTTTGTGTTTGATAGGAGTACCTTATAGCAATTTTTCTATCAAAGTGATTTCTTTACTTAAGAACCTATGCCAACAGATCCAGTTATATATTCTAAAGGATCTAAGCTGACAACATCTACATACTAAAACCCTTGTGTCTGTTTGATTGTTTGTAATCTTCAGTTGGGTGAGAAACAGGGTACATTATAGGGCAACAATTTTTGAATCAATGTACCTTAAATGAGCTAACTTACAGAATGCATCCAAAATTCAGGACTCAGGGCTTGCATGGGAATGAGATTTGAGGAAAATGTGGTTTGCGCCCACATGCATCCTGCCCAATGTATCCTGCCCAGTGTCCAGTATTTTTAAATCAATGGGAAACTATCAGGAAATGTAAACCCAATGTGGCAGGAGGGAGGAAGGAATGATAGGAGAGAAGGAAGGTGTCAGGCAAAAGAAACCAGGAACAAAAGTCATTCAAATGAGGACAGGTTTAGTCCATGCGGGCCCACTATAAGAATAGTGGGTAGATAAGGGTCAACATAATTCAAGGAGGACTTGGCTTGTATCTTCAAAGTGTACATTAAGAAAGATGTTTTAAAAGGGATAGACTATGTCTGCCCATGGTTATTTTGTTTTTTGTTTTGGTAAGGAAATATATCTCACTAACTCAACAAGACTCAACAAGTCTAGTAAATATACTATTCTTGATAAAATAAGTTGCTATATTAACCACTATTACTTTTTCTGGATGTGTTATGTGTTAGTTTGATCATTCACAGTAGATGTAAACTGAGGTATGTAGGGAGAAATGTCTAGGTTATGTTTTTCTGTTCTAATCCAAACTATAATTTATGTTTTAAATTGTTGAGTTTGTTGTTATTCAGGGTTTCAGACATATCACATTTATGAGTTCATATGTTGCTTTGTTTTCTTTATCTCTTACTCAGTTTAATTTGGATGGATGAAGCAGAAAAGTCAAAATTTAGCAACAAGACTTGATTGATTTTCCAGTGGAATAACATTCTGATTTTTGTTTCTTGATTATGTAGATGATGGATTCCCTACTTGAACAATTCCTGGACTAAAAAAGATGGCCCTTGTGGTAATATTCAAACAAACCATATTTCACCTTATTTACATATGTGACACATTGTAAGACTACTGCTTTATTATGCCAGTTGTATACATTAATCCTAATTTGCTGTAAAGAGTATGATGAGAACAAAATATTTTTTGTTTCATAGCAACATTTTTATTAATAGCCCTATGCATTTTAATGACTCGGGTAGTAATCTTTGTTTTCTTAAAAATACAGTCTGCATATCCCAAATATGTTTTAGAAATATAATTAAAACGGTTCCCCTATCTATCAGTGTGCATATTAATATTCCAAACAACTGAACATGCTAATGGGAATCTTTTTCAATGCTGCATTTAAGGCTTATTTTAATAAACAAGTTGCATATACTGAATGATGATTCATTAAGGTGGTGTCAAAGTTAGGTACAAAAGTAGGAAGAGGTGGAAACGCCATGCAGCACCAATGCCTTTGTTCTAAACTAGGACACTGGAAAATGACGTTCATGTTCAAAATTAACATGGGAAATTACAATCAAAAGTAACTAAAGGTCAATGTTGTGTAAGTATAGTGAATTAACAGCTGAACTGTCATTAATAAAAATGTAATCCACTAGAAGTTCATCAGCTAGGGCACATTTTTTTACTTATTTAACAACCAAAACTTCTTTCACAAATGGCTTCTTTTGAAAAATATTATGTTGTTGTGTGAGTATTTCTATCTTAAAGCAATGTTCTCAGTGACAGCATATAATACAAGGTACTTTAAGCGTAGAGTGAATATTGATTGCTATCTATCTATTTTATACATACATACATACATACATACATACATACATACATACATACATGTTTTCTTAAATTTTCGCAGGTATCTATATGTATGGTATTGAGCTTTGTTTGGGTATTTTCCCACGTCATTATAGTTGTGCTTTTAAAGTTGTAGCAACGTTTCAGCAGAATCTCATCTGCCATCATCAGGCTTGTGTATTGTGTTTGTCTGTTGTCTTCCATCCTTCTGAGGTGGGTAAAATGAGGACACATATTGTTGCGGGCAATATGCTAACTCTGTAAACCACTTTGAAAGGGCTGCAAAGCACTATAAAGTGGTATAACACTTAGTATAGACTATACTATACTATAAAGTATAGTATTTAAAGTATAGTATAGTATATACTTTATAGTATAGTATTATACTATACTATAAAGCGGTATAGGCTATAAATCTAAGTGCTATTGCTACTGCTATTGTCAGAGCTTATAATTGTTCTTTTTTAACATATCATAAAACATTCTCACCCCAACTAACTAAATGGGAAAGGTAAAAATGAAACTGAGCCGGAAAGAAAAAACAGTCCAATGTGTCTTTCAGATATTTTGGCTATAAAAAAAGAATTGCTGATTATCCCCACAGTGAAGATTTTTGTGTTACTAGTTCTTCCTTCTAAGAAACTGCAGATCTATATGATTATTAAATGATGACATTGATTGTCTATGGAGAGATTCTTAGTCATCCATGTCATGGTTGTCCCAAATGTGGTTTTTTTAAAAAGCAACTGGGCTTTGTTTTTTCCTTGAAGACATTTTGCTTCTCATCCAAAAAGCTTCTTCAGCTCTGAAGTTTTTGGATAAGAAGCAAAACGTTTTCAAGGAAAAAATAAAGTCCAGTGGCCTTTTGAAAAATAGCACTTTGGGGCTGACCTTGCTGGTGTCCTTGAACATACATCAGATATTCAGAAGTTATCAGGGACATTTTTCCTGACAAGGTTTAAGAACCTGTAAACAGGGGGACCATGCATATGGGGATTCTTTTAAAATCCACAGTGATCCAGCTGCACATGGCTGGCTTTTATGTATGTTCTTGGTATTCCCAATAAGAGGCCTTCAGCTCCAATTCTGATAGAATTAATTTCAAATACTTTGGAACAGAATCATCCAGTAACATTTCTGTAGTAACAATAAGTGTATGTTCAACATATAAATTGTCAAGTGTTTTCTAAAAATGTAATAATAAATGCTGGATTCAACATGTGAATGTAGATTGTACACGGCCTCTGCTGAGTCAGGGCAAAATAGATAATGTTCATGAAGTGGTAACATTGCACAGCCAAACATCTGTGTTGTTCTGTCAAGTGAAGAAAATAAATCTTACTAGGTTTGGTGCAACATCTAAATTGCAATCTACAAAGATAAAAAGGAAGTAATAAAATTATGCAATAATGTAACATAGCCAAATTTTTCACATTTTTGACTTATTTTCTATTACAAATATCCGTACACACAAATTATTCAGAAGTAATGGTGTTTATTTCCGGACAAACTGCAATCTTATATTCATTTGCAAAATATAAGTAAAGTGTCATGATTATTTCTTTTAAATTAAAATTATTTATATATTTATTTATTAAATTAGTTTGCTGCCCAACTAGTCACAAGGCAGCTCTGGACAGCTTTCAAGGTTAAAACCAATAGAACTATAGATAGATAGATAGATAGATAGATAGATAGATAGATAGATAGATAGATAGATAGATAGATAGATAGATAGATAATGCAATAAAATGTGGATTATAATTGAAATTATGGTAAAAAGATGGAGGGATAGAGGGAACAGCCTGGGCAGGGGTTGAGGTGAGATCTACTACTGGTCCATCAATCACCTCCAATGTGGTATTCTCCAATTGGGGCCTCAATCCAACTGGCAGAGCAAGGTCTTCAAGTTGTTATGGAAAGTTAGGAATGTAGGAGATCTCATTGGGCAAGGCGTTCCAAAGGGCAGAACCAAGGTTCTTCTGCTGGATCATACCAGTCAAAATTCCTTAACTAAAATTTAATTACTGTTCATATTCCATGAAACTATAGTATAGTTTCATATATAATTTCATTTACGCACAAGGCTAGAAAGTGGGAGACCATGAATTCCAACACCACTTTAGCCATGAAAACCAGTTGGGTGAACTTGGGCCAGTGACTTCATCTTAGCCTAACTCACCTCACAGGGTTGTTATGAGGAAAATAGGTGGAGTAAGTTATGTTGGATATGTTCCCCACCTTGAACTACTTGTCTAAATAACAAAGGTGGGTTACAAATAAATAAAATAAAATGTGTCTTTTATAAATATAGTTACAAATTAAGAAATAACAATATAAGTCCAGACTAATTTACCAAAATAATCAAATATGTTAGTATTTGAGATGTTGAAATTATATATTTCAGAATGAGAAAAAAGAACCTTTGTCATTTAAAGAGTCAGTCATACCTTAGTTCTAAATATACTACAGAAACTTTTTTCAACCTCTTCTTTTTACTTTATTCCATTTTCTTTCCATGAGCTCCCAAAACAGGTAATAATAAATGCTGGAGATGAAAGGCTGGAGATGGAAGATTCTAGATCCAATCTTTCCATGTGAATTTCCTTAAATTATTGTAGGATCTAAGCCAGTATACAGGAAACCATAACAACTTAAATTGTGTTTGGATTTTTTATCATTTAACATCTCATCTGCTTTTCCCATATGCCAAGTAATATGATTGACATATGTCATGCCAGACAGTTGAAGAATCATACCATCTGTGCAGCCAGGTGTTCTATATTGTGCCAAATAGCTTTAAGCGGCCACACATATGTGAGGTGGAATTGCAAAATTAGTCTTCCATCCTTCAAAAAAATTCATGTTTTAGGGCCATGCCAAATAATTTTGAAACCAACAACACTTTATATCTTTCATATTTCTTTTCACAATCCTTGTATGTACAATGGTATGACTAGATATCCCCCTTCAATTTACCCCATAACAAAAAGCCTATGATGTGAATGATGGGCCAAAATCAGTAAGTAAGTTTCAGTGACTGAGATGAATTTTGAAGCTGGATCTTCACAATCTTAGCTGATCCCCTTAACCAGTACACCATGGGTAACCAATTACTGGGCTGCAATGAGTGAAGAATTATCTTAGACACATATAAAACATATAATACAGTTTTACAAGATGATGATGATAATAACCTTTCAGTCATGTCCAACTCTCGGCAATTCTGTGGGCTAAGTCTCTCCATGACAGTTTTATAATATTAAATCACACAATAATGTTAATATTTTATGATCTTGTGGGGCTGCATTACTAGCTATCCAGGCCCAAATATATCCTTCCCTCCCTAGATCTGGCTCAAACATTGTCAAACTGAGTTTTGTTATGGTAGGTTCTCCTCCACAAATTTTATCCCGCTATGTACAGTTTTTAGACAATTATTCTGCTGATAGATTGACAAATAATCGGAGTCGTGAACCTCTTTTGATACTTCCATTGCCTTGGATAGAAAAAAAAAACCTATATAAGTGATAGGCAAAAATGGCCATGCTTGTGCTTTCTTAGTGACTGTTTCTTACATTTACTAAAAACAAGTATTATCTTCATTAATTTGAAGAAGAGTATCATTTATTCATTACATCAAAGTGATTTTCAATAGTTTCATTCATGGCAGCATCATTTTTTCATTATTTTTTGTGACATTGTCTTGACAGAATTAAAAAAACAAATTCAGATCTTGTTAATCCTTTCTCTGTGTGGTCTTTTTCTCCTTTTCCTTTTATAAAAATACTGAATTAAATGGAATGAAAATGCAAGACTAAAAAATGCTGAAAGAAGGTAATACAGACAACTTTCCCATTGTTGTCCAAAACAACATGCTAAGATATCTTATGAAGTCTTGAGAGATAAAAATAAATGGAGATCTGCCTTATTTTATTCCAGCAATGAGAATCCTTGAGATATATTGGGCTGCAACACAATGATTGGTTTCCAATCACCCACTGAGATCCATAAACAAGTAGAAATTTGAAAGTCAATCTCCTCAGTGAAACCATATACCATAACTGTCACATTGGAGAATTTCACAAGAATTTTTTTTGTCACTCAGTAATTTAGATCCATTATTTTAATCAGCTTTCTCTATCTAAAGAACTGCCATCATGCATATGTAGTTTACCGGAACTGTAGTCAAAAAGCCTATGAAAAATATGAAGTGATGAATCAGTCTCTTGTGATTATGTTAACGCAGAAAATACAGTGTGTATACAAAACGTGTGTATACGTTGGAACAGACCAGGTACAGTTGGCCTCAAATCTCTTTATCAGCTACAAAGTTTAGTGAGTTGCCTTGACCCATGGAAAGTTATTTTCAATCATACTAACCAACTTCCCACAATTCTGTGCTACTCCAGTCTCCTTAGAGGCAAAGTAAGATAAAGAAACAATACATTTTAACTTATAATTTCAATTACATGTTAGAATATTAAAGAAAGTGAAGACAAGACATAATAGGGTGACAGTGGTCATTACTCTTCAAATTTTTTAAAAACTCACTGCATTAAAATAAAGTATAGTCGAATAATCATTTATGCCCTGTTGCCATTTTCATCTTCAGAAATAAGTTATACTTTTCTGTCACCTGTACTCATTTTTATATCCACTTTTTTTTTTTTTACACTCCTCCCTGGTTTGGAATAATCACTTTTATTTTGTTTTTCTGCCAAATATCAGTTTCAAGGTACCTTTATTGCAGATTGCCACAAATGTTGTTCAAGCTATGGCCATTGGTTCTTCAAATCAGAACCAATACCTGAGTCCACTGCAACTTTCTGATAAATTACAGAAAAAAAGTTCTTTTTCCAAACTGCCATAGAAGCTGAAGCATGCCTGTCTTTCAGTACTTCAGACCAAGATGGGAGTTGTAGTTCAGCATCTTGTTCCATCCCACTATACAAGCTATTCTCATCAGAATCCCATTAAATTTGGTAGGATTTATCCCCAAACAAGAATAATTTCATTTATCCCATTCTAAAATTTAATATAATTATATTGGCAAAATAGTTTAATAGTAATGTATGTTTTTATTTATATATATTAATAATACATTAAATATGTAAAACTGTCACTTTTTAGAATCTGCTTAAGTAGTTTATGTGGTTTATGGGGATAAGATAATTTGAATTTAGATAATAGCATATAATTATATGCTCTAATGAGACATAAAAAAGCAGTTTTAAGATAGGTTAGGCTATGCCAGGTTCCTGTAGGGTCTTTTGTTTGCCAGAAAACTATCATCACTGCATCAAATCCCGAGTGGAACATGTTGCTGCTAATATTTCTGAAGGTCTGCTTACTGCACGTGTACCAACATTAGCTTTTCCAGAATGACAAATCCTTATAACAGCTCTTATTAAACATAAGCTGAAATGAATATATATTCATTCTTGTTTGCATCCACTTCCTTTTAAATTATTTCTCTATGGCTTCAGAAGTGAGGAAGTGAAATGACTGCCTGAAAAACACCAAGCAAAATATTGCATTGCTGAATACTTTGCATCGGGGCAGATAAGGTCAATAGATATATTGCAAACCCATCTCAAGTTTTTAGCTGGAAGGCAAACGGTTTCCTGTTCTACCTACTTAAATATTGAGGTTGCCTTCTAGTACTATGACTAATGAGAGATGAAAAGATCATATATATTTCTGTTATAATCTTTATGCATTTCACATAATACCAAATGCTAATTAATTGCACACATTTTCAACTGAAGAAATCTGGACAGTAGATTGGCTCTCTGGTTGCTAAGCCTTTCTTCAGTCTCTTGCATGCACAGTCCTTGTCTTCCCAATCAGACTGAACCTACAGAACATTTTGCATTTGCAGAGCATTGGGGAAATCATACTTTTTGTTTCTTGCTTCAGCACAACATAAAGGAGAATTGGTCTGGCAGGTGGCAGGAGTGTCCCTCCTAAATCAGGGCTGCCTAACTCCCAGCCCATGGGCTGGATGCATCATGTACTGGCCACGCCCCACCCCCAGTTTAGCAAAGGGGAAGAAAGTCCTGATATGTCACATGATGTTGCCATGATGACATGAGTTTGACACCTGTGCTACAGATGAATATCTCTAAACCAGATCGTGGTGGAAATTTTGACCATTATTACAAAGTAAACCACATTCCTAATCTTTCTTTTCATATATGGAAAAGACACTTGAAATTCAGTTTATTTTTTAAAAATAAAGTGAAAAGGGATAGTTGCCTGGCAATCACTCACAATTCTTTTGTTCTACAGTTATAATTTCAGAAATCCATAGTATCCTGATAATATAATTTTAATCTGTAAATATATTTTCATGTCAAATTGCTATAAGAAAGTCAAACTAATCTATCCCATGTAGTGTGTGTGTGTGTGTGTGTGTGTGTGTGTATTTGGAAAGTGAAACAGTATTTACTGTGTGAGCAAGAAGGAGACAGCAAGGAGCCTGGGTGTGGCTTAGCTCAACTGTTCTGTACTAAAATTAGTTGCTGCTGTGAAACTAAAACTGAAATTGAAACTCCTCTCCTCTGCTAGTGTTTTGTATCTGGAACAGATTTCTTTTCAGATGGGGGGGAGGATAAACTCCTTAGCATCAGAGCTTGTTAATAATAAACACTAATACTAACGATCATTTCGAAAAATCCTTTCTTAGTGAGCACCTAGAAGCCAAGAGGAACACACATGCCAAACTTCAGGTTTGTAGACTTTACGGTTCTGGAAATTTTGTAATGATATGTGAGTAGTATTTCATATATATATATATATATATATATGTTTTCTGAGGTTTTCGCGGGTATTTGTATGTGGATCTTTGGTTATTCGGGTTTTCTCCCGCGTAGAATTGGAAGTATCTAGGCAACGTTTCGATGAAGTCTCATTCATCATCTTCAGGCTTGTTTCTTCAGCTCTGTGCTTCTCAGAGTAATGTGAGCTTGCAGCTGCTTCTTCCTTTTAACTGCTAGTGGGGGTGTGACTTGATTGGGTGGGGGTTTGGCTGTGTTCTGATTGGTAGGGGGGTTGGCTGTGTTCTGATTGGCTGGGGGGGTGTTCTGCTTAGGTGGGGGCTTGGTTGTGCTCAGGTTAGTCTTAGTTGCTGGGGGATTTGAGCTGGTGAGCTGTGATTTTGTTGTTTGGCTTCGTGTTCGTGGTCGTACCACATCTTCATGGTGGGTGTCAGTTTGCTTCTTGTATGGGTCAGAGGGGTTTGAAGTGGGTAGTGGTGCAGCTGCAGTATGGTTTCTGGTTCGTGATCGTGTCTCCTCTTCTGTGTGGGTGTGAGTCTTTTTTCTGTGTGGAAGTGTGGTGGTGGCATCTTGTGTGGCACTTGCGGGTGTGGGTCTGGTGTCATTCTTCAAGTTAGTTACTCATTTATTACTGAGGGCAGGTTTCCAAATGGTTGGTAGGCGGGAGGTATCATCTCGTCTATTCATGCTGTGTGG
>BLBF01000006.1:60403027-60424125 GCA_015471245.1 Laticauda colubrina
CAGTCAAAAAGATGCAAAGCAATAGCAGAAGATCTTGAAGACTGACAGCCACCTTCACTGAGAATACTGTCAGAGACTGAGTTGTACTTGTTAAATTTATCTTTGCTCAAGACACTTTACTTTGTTCATTTTGCTTTTTTAATAAAGTCATAAAGTTTACCTAAGAAAGTTAATAAAGGTTATCTTTGCTTAAGACATTTAATACAGTTTACTTGGTTCATTTTACTTATTTAATAAAGTCATAAAGTTAAGAAAGTTAAGAATGGTTATCTTTGCTTAAGACACTTGGTTCATTTTTTACTTGATAAAGTATTGGTGAAAACTTTGAAAAAATGGTGAAGTCTTTGCATGCTTGTGGGATAGATAAGGATAGTTGTGGGATAGATAAACCTCCAGTGCAAGCATAGTGGGACTGTATGGTCCATCATCCCAGCTGCTACACATATGGACCTTTATTATCAATAACAATTTATTCATTGATCAACACATTTTAAAATAAACAAATCTATTAATGCTCTATTCATTGTAGAACAACTCAACATACCTGGCACAATCTCATCAGTGTTATGCAACAGTGTCAAGGAAGCATCCATTAATCATCTATCATCCTGTCTTGCCACTCCCCTGCTGAAACTGGGGAGTTGCACCAGTGTCTCAGGAGGTTGCGCTGCTTTTTCCCTTCACGTGAAGCTCTGTTGGGGCCTTGTACATCCACAGTGTCTATCAGGTTATGTCCTTGCTTCCACTCACCAGGCTCCATGTCCCCATTCCCTTGTTGATGGTCCACAAGTCTGTTCCTCAACACTGGGTAGCGGGTGCGCATGAGATTGTGCAGGATGCAGCAAGCTTCCACGATGTTCCTCACAGTCTCTGGGTCATACTGCATGGTTGTGAGAAGTATCTGTAACCTGTTGGCCAGGATGCCAAAGGCGTTCTCCACCACCCGTCTTGCCCTGGACAGCCCGTAGTTGAAGATCCTCTCTTCACGGGTGAGGTATCGTGAAGTGTATGGCTTCATTAGGTAGGTTCTGAGGAAGAAGGCATCATCCCCCATGATGACGTAGACACATCTTGTGTCTCATTGGGTAGGGGGTCTGGTTCTGGAAAACCCATGATGAGGTTGCATTACAGCCCATCCTTGAGGTCACTTGTGTTGTATACCTGGCCATCTGAAGCTGACCCATTGCCTGAAGCATCGATGTAGATGAACTTGTAGTCAGCATCAACCATGGCAAAGAGGATGATACTGAAGAAGCCCTTGTAGTTGTAATAAGTGGACCCTGAGTTGGCTGGAGTTTTGCAGGCCATGTGCTTCCCATCTATGGCTCCAACGGTGTGGGGAAAGTTCCACCTCTGATACTACTTTTCTGCAAGTTTTCTCCAGCCTTGTTTAGTGGTGGGGCACTGGAGGAGCTCCTCCACGTATTCTTTGATGATGGCCTGCACCACTTCTCTGACCACTTTGCTGATGCTGTTGTGTGGCACCCTCCGGGCATACTGCATGTTTCTGTATGTGGTTCCAGAGGCCAGGTGGTGCAGAGTCAGTGCCACCTTCAGTCCAGGGTCCAGGTTGGGACAGAAGTTGGTGCTAGGCTTGGTCAACCTGGGTCTCAGACGCTCTACAAGCTCTTCAAACATGGTTGGTGGTATCCTCATGAAGTGATGGAATGCACGAGGGTCTTCATTCCTCAGCTCCACCATCAGCTTGTCATAAGTCCAAACTCCACTCTTCTCCCGATCCATCGTCGGACCCACACAATTCTTGAATGTCTCCTTCTTCTCCTTGCGTAAAAAAGCTGAAACAGTCTGAACAGGGCTTGGTTCTGGTGTTGAATGATCGCAGCTACCATAAGGACTGTGTTATGATCCATGGTGGAGATCAATGGATGATGTGGAAGACCAAGAGCAAGGGTGAAGAGGTCTGTACCCCATGGATGCTGGAGTCATACTGAGATCCAGATGATTTTCTCCCTCTTTTTATAGGAAATATCGGTTGTCCGCTTGTTGTCCTTCTACATACTCTAGACATACTCCAGACATCCTAAATATACGAGATACATCTCAGATACAAATGTTTTGTCCATTTTTAATCCTTTATATACGAGATGCATACGCTTACATCCTTTCTATTTCCGTGCTACTAACGCTGTGTAGACATTCTGTTTACCTTTTGTTTCCTCCCTCTTTCCATTTTCAGCTGCAGTGGTGTGAGTTGAGGGGATGGCCAGAGGATGCAGAGAGGATACAGTGGACGTTTAACGGATGATAACGGACATAGAACATTTGTTGCCTGTATATGCTATGGATGTAGATCATAAACGGCGGAAAGTTCATCCGTTCACAAAGTTTTGTGTACCTCAAAACATCTTGCGTGGATGAAATCGCAGTGGACGGATGCTCAACGGATAGAGCGTATGAAACATGTATGCAATGAATACACAATGGATGCATAGCGTTTTCCAACGGATGGCAAGCTTTTTTAAATGTTTTACATCCTCTTTGCCTCCATAAGTGCAGTGGGACCAGGCTTTTAGACAATAATCTTACCAATACATTGTAATTTTTATAGTGGCCATCTGGAATGGAAAGCAAAATAAAGGAGTGGAACGCTGTCACCAAAGCTGGTTGTCCCTCTTCTCATCTTTCAACTAGTGTTTGACCAAATAAAAGTAGCAATTGAAGAAATTAAACCTAATACAATTAATCTGACTGAATTAGCTGTATTCTATTATATCTCCGACTGATGACCAAACATTGCAATGTTTCCTAGTTTTTGAAAGGATCGTTGTACATATTTAATTCCTCAATATAATTGTCAGTTGGCTGCTGCCTAAAATACAATACAAAATTAGTTGTCTTTTTCCTCAGCTAACCTTTTTGAATTGCCCAGAACATGATTTAATGTGCTTTGCAAGCAAATGACTGCATAGTGCCAGTATTCTTGGAAACAGGCAGGCAAAGTACATGCCAAACTTTCATTGGCATACAACATTACAGTTTTTTAATATATATATATATATATATATATATATATGTAAAATCTTTCCAAGGCTTGATGATGTAAGTGTGAATTGTTTTTTCCCAAACAATCAGGACCAGTAGATACATCTATGTATGCAAATATGCATATGTACGCAGAGACACATTGAATATTTACTAAGCTATTAGTGACCTTGAGCAAACATTTTAATTACTAACTAAATTATTCCATGCAATTTCTTTTTGTCATCAAAATGTTCATGTTACATAATCCTTTTATGCTGGTCTATGGCCATAATAAGCTTTTGATTGATACAACATAATTTATGAGGATTATCCTCAAGGAAAAGCTGCCCACATATTTATATGGATAAAACCCCAAAATCTGAAATAAAATCTCAAGCTTAACAACACGTGCATTGGAGTTGTTTATTTCAACTGCAAATTGATTTTTGTAGGAAAGAAACAGCTGGTCCATGTGATTCATATGATGAATCAAACAGCATTTATTTATTTATTTATTTATTTATTATTTAGGATTTTTTCTTGCCATCTGTATGCACATGATGACTCAAGGTGGCTTATAAATTTGAATAATAGCAATACCACCTAGACTTATATACCACTTCATAGTGCTTTACAACCCTCTCTAAGTGGTTTCCAGAGTCAGCATGTTGCCCATAACAAGCTGGGTCCTCATTTTACCCACCTCATTTACATACATGTATACATTTGTGTACATTCATACACAAACACACATATTTATATCATCTATATTTATATCACTATCTATCTATAATCTATCTATCTCAAGAAGCTGACTTTCTGGATGATAAAATTCAACAAATAACTTTCCATTGTTTCTAGCAGGCTTTAAACTCAACAGAAGAAGGGGGCTATAAATAACATCCAGGACCAATGCATTTTATTGCACTTTGATTTCCCACCATTATCATTTTTTATGTGTTAGACCTTGTTAAATCAATGTTCCATGAACCATACATCCTACAAATCTTTTGATTTGAAAAGAATTTTCCCAATGAGGTTGAACAATGAAATACAAATTTGGCCTTTCAGAATCTGAGAGGACTCCAAAATGAGTTCTCTATAAATAGAATACATGAAGGCTAAATGAAGATGGCCTTAATTACAGTCACTTTCTTCTATAAGATTCTTACTATTCAGATTTCTGGAATGATTTTATAAAAAATAATCACTGACAGTGACACAACATTTTTTCAGTGTGTACTAACTAGCTTTTGGACAAGATAGAGTTTGGGACTTTAAGGTCACTGCTGTCATTTCCACGACTGGCTCACAAAAATGCAAGGAACTAAGTATAGTTTTGAGAATATTAGGTGGGTATTTCCACAATCACAATATTTCCAGGAGGTACCAGGCTGGAGAGGACTAGCTTAATTACAATTTTAATATTATGATATAAAACTTGCCAACTACCTTTAAAGAGAGATTTATACCAATTTTGTGAAGGAGAAAAAAGAAAACTTGAGGAAGATTAATGCTTTGTTCATTTATACTTTCTTTTTCAGCATGGTCCAAGTTAATCTATAGGAAATAAATTAATAAGGATTTAATCAAGAAAACACTTTCTAGATGCTGAAACATTATTTTCAAATATAGGCAATACATCTCAAACAGTAACTAGAAAAAAAGGGGGAAAACATGAAACTAATGAGCACAATCTGTCTAAAATCACTTTTTGCGTTATTTCAATTTGGAAAAAAAATAGGAATGATCTGGGCTCAATTGTAGTCATAAGTTGAGGGCTACTTGTAGTAGGATTTATCATTTGAGCACTCCATTCATGAGAGTTAGAAGGCTCCAATGTTGAAAAAGGCAGAAGGAAAGACAAGAAGAGGACAGCCAATAGCAAGATAGATGGGCTCAGTTAAAGTTGATATGAGTGCACTGTTGGAAGAGCTAAAAGATCAGGTTAGGGACAGATCATTGTGGAGAAAATCTATGAATAACTTTATGACACATAAATAGTATCATTATTGCTTATCTTTCGTAAAAGCTGGATTTTGCAGCCTTTTTATGTCAGTGTGTATATTTGCAAACCACATTGTAAGTGATAACACAAATAGCTGTGATACAGCTATGACCAATAGCAAAATATCATTTTTCTTGGTGAAAATAATAAACTTATTTCTAAAATATCCCTGACAACCCCTTCCTTTTTATTTATGTCTACTTTTCTGAGCAGATAGTACATTTTCTAACAAAGTACTGTTTTTGTTTCCTATGAATACATGTCACTGATGTGAAATTATTTGATGATTGATTGCTGTTAAAAATCCAGATATGGTAATGAACATAAATATGTCTATTTAGACTGCTATCTTTACATCAGGTTCTCAACTTAAAGAAAACAAGCAAAGGGAGAACCCTTTCAGGCTGGTAGGAAGTAGAATCTTAAATTATACAAATTTAAATAAAGATCATATGGATAAAATACATAAAGCCTGAAAAACCATCTGTTTTTAGTTTGATCATTAATTAAGCATTGCAAGAATTTAATAGAGTTTTAGATTATCAGGAATATTGCAGTTCAAGCTGAAAACTGAAAATATTTTCAATTGCAAACATTGAAGATGAGCTGGATGACAATGTGAGACAACTTGTAGAACGCAAATAAATCTCACTATTGGCAGCCATAGGAGAACACTAAATTCCTGTCACTAATTCTTTATTCTTGAATGTTATGCTAAAACTTCAACTAAATCATTCCTAATCCCATACATTCTATAAAATGCTTGCTAGTGCAATTGACTCAGAGAAGCAGATCATTTGAACATTCTAAAAAGATGCTTTTAAAGTAATCATCAAATTACAACCTGAATCATCATTTGCATCATATGTTGCTATAAATTTATTCTGCTCATGATTCATGGCAGTATTTACAGCATTCAGAAAAACTGACTTAATATTCACTTGGAACTACGAGCCTTGGATAATAAACAGGTATATTATCACTCAAGTGTGTGGGAATAAAACTTTGACTTCAGTATTGGGTAATGATTAGTCTAAGACCTTATACATACATGTCTGCCTAAGGGTCACTGAGATAAGCAAGGAAATTAAAAACAAACACCAGAAACAATTAAGCAGCTCAGACAATTGTAAACAGTTTTGTGTGCTATCTCTAATTATTCTAATTATTAATATCTAAAAGGGGGCACTAGAATTTGCTCTAGACTCCCATCCCGAGTACACCAGCCTCTGTGTCTCATTCTTTCCATGGAAGTCCACCACAAAGTGTTTAATATTAAAAGCAACTGCAATCCATATTTGTTTTCAATATTATAAATTTGTGGACATCTGTTCATTAGAAACTAGAAACATTTTACTTGTTAACTGTTTATGAAGTTTGTCAAAAGGAAGTCAGGTAATTCACAGAATTTTACAGATAATGTACAATGAGACTGATATAAATAATATAGTGATCAAATAAGTTACAGTTTGAATTAATACTAAACGTAATAAGATAAAATGTATTGAATCTGTTGCTGGTTATAATAAAACCTTAAATGCTTCAAGAACCATGTTTTAAACCTGCTGCTAGAAGCCCCTGAGAATGAGAGCCATTCTTGCTGCAGGCAGCAATTATTCCAAAAGACAGGAGTTATTACTCCTGTCTTACTTCTTAGTAACTAAACCTTTATAAGGTGCTGCCAGATAGGAAGGATAGAAATGAAATGGGAAAGATGGTCCCTAAGATATCTGGGCTACTAAAAATATTACCATTGAATTATCATATACTAGAATGTGGTTTAATTAAAGATCATAGAGGAAATACACAGGCTGATTGTGTCAAGTCAGTGTCATTTAACTCAGTGACAACTGATTGCTGACAACAGCAGTTGAGCACTGAACTATGAAGTACATGTAACATGGTCCAGCTTAATTCTGTCCCACTAGTCTAGTGTAACATTACTGTATGATTGAGAATGTATTAAGTTGCTGCTTCTATTATTTTTTACTATCATTTTTCATGTAACTTTCCAGTTTACTTTAAAAGATATTCATCAGAATTATCAACATTATGGTTGGTACTCTGCTCGTCCCATTAATACAGAAGTTTCTATTTACTGTACATTGTGGAAAAGTATCACAAGTATTGTGATAATTCAGTTCAAAAGATTTATGCAATTTAAGGTTAAAAACTAGGTAGCAACAACAAAACGCTGTGTCCTTGTTTTCTGAAATAACAGCAAGACTGTATAACTCCATATAAATTTCAATCAGAGAACATCTCTTGGTTTCCAGGCTTTGGTGTACTTATTATCATGTATAATAAAGTGTAGAGTGTTGCTCAAAATTCCTTGCCTGTTATAAAAACATAATAAAACATCTATAACTCAAAAAAGTGAGGACTAATTTTCAGCTCTGTATAATTGCTTGCCAACAAGCAATTTTTTGTTTCTTTTTCTCAAGATGTCTGGATGTGATATGACATCAGAGACAGGATACAGTAGCTGATGGGCCATTTGTCTTATTTAGAAAATTAGTCTTAAATACCAATTCTGTCCATCAATCTGTCTTGTTGGGTGGTGGCTTGTTTTGTTGCATAACACATTCTGATAGGCTACAGTGATAGGAATGGCTTTAAGGTTAGACTTACATAATTGGTAGTTTTGTTGTTGGTACATAGAAGAAAGAAGCCTTTGCTGCCTCACAGATTCTGCAAGAAGATTATTTTTAAGACTACTACAATTGTTCTTTTTGTGGCCTTTTGCTTTCTTTTTCATACATGTGGTATAGCTACCATTCTGCTTGCTCTGTTAGTTTGTCTTGAAATTTTTTAGAAAAAAGACAAAAATGTGAAGAACCCTTTGTTTTTCTTCTACGACTAAATTGTTTCTAGCTTGTAAGCAGCAACAAGAGATGCGGGCACTATCATTACATAACAGTAGCATTATAGGTGCACGGATGGCAAGGAATGTTCAAGTGAGACAGAACAGAGGAACAGTGGTAAGCAGGAATGATGTAGGAATCAAGACAATGCTTTGGAAAGATTCAATTTGGCATGTAATTAAACTTATGTTTCTTTTCAATTAAGAAAAATTGTGTTTCTCAGCTCCAAGTTCTGAATTGCCTGAATATTTTCTAAATAATGCCATCACTGAGGTGAGTGAAAAAAAATCTTTTCAATTCATGGCATACTACTTCATTATTATTAGCTTATTTTTCAATTTTTTTGAGTTCACAGATAGGATTCTTTCTTGTAAATATTTTATGGCCCAGTCAAATACATTTTATGGTTTCAGTCAATTACAAGAAAATTAAATAAACAAATATCCTGATTCTTATTTGGTGATTTTTTTAGAGTTTGAAAAAAGCTATGACTGAACTTTGAACAATGTCATTTGGTTTATTCTAGCATAAGAAGAATAAACAACTCAAATGGTCTTACAAGAAATGATGAAATGCTGATATCAGGATCCAAGGAAGAAAAACAACTGTGGCCAAAAGAACCATTATTACCATACTTATATATCATATGTTAATTAGAAATATGAAGGAATTGCCAATTGAATGTAGTGGCAAATTAATCAGTCATGTAAAGAAACAGAAGGCACAGTCAACTCACTGAAAAGATATGAAAGAAATACTCAGGACTGAATAGAATGCTAAGATTCTGTATACTGGAATAAGCAAAGACCAATTAGTGAAAATACTATTGAGTTACCCGAAAAGAAATACTCTATAGCATACAGTATGTATTAAAATCCAAATATAAGTAAAAAAATGTAATAAAGAAGAACAACTACCATGGGGGGGAAGGGAAGAAGGGGGAAGATTGAACTCAGAGACTGATGCTCAAATTACCCAATTGCTATCAGACTGACTCTTGTAATAACGCAATACCCTAATCCTACCGTCCTGTACAGGTAAGCCAGTTAATTATTGTACCCAACCAATTACAGCCCAGTTTGCATCAAACCATGGTTACTGTCACCAGAACAGATGGCTAGAAGGCAGACCAGACAGAACACTGGGTTAGGAGCATTCCCATCCTGCTTTCTTATTAAAACAGCCTGTTTTTCCCATTCATTAGAGACTTGAGATCAGAGTGGACCAAGAAGGTTCTACTCAGGAAGGAATTTTTTTAAGAAGCTGGCTTTTTGAAATCCATTCTGTGGTGCTGATTTTTTGTTTTGTTTATTTTTAATGTTAATGGGAGTTGCCAATGAAATAGTGTAAATAATACCATTTGTGTAATTTCTTCATTTAAAAGGTTTACCTTCAAGGAAAAAGAAAAGTTTTTCATCCTGCAAAAAAAATATTACCTACTTTTTGTTTGAATTCTTAAAAAGATGGAGGTGGTTTAATGATATGCTTTGCAAGCACATCTAGATACAGCCTATCTGTGGATAGAAAATGAGAAAAATTGGTTATTTTAAAATTTATTTCAATTTTTTTATGAGAGCAAACTCATTTGGATTAGAAAATCAGTATGTAGAGTTGTCCATACATAGAATTTGTCCTGAACCTAAATGTTTAGCTCTTTGGAAAACTCATGTTATTTATTTATTTGTTTGTTTGTTTCTTTGTTTATTGAATTTATATTGCTGCCTATTTGCCTTTGGTGACTCAAGGTGGCTTACAAAATATAAAAACCACATTTCAAACAATAAAAACTAACAAAAAGAATCAAATAAATTAATATAATATAACAGAACAAAATCAACCCCCCACTTCCCACCCCCCACCCCAGTGACAGCAGATCACACAAGCCATTTAATGGGATCCATCCTGCTCTGGGTTCCCCAGGCCCACAGGCAGAACCAGGTCTTCAGTGCCTTCCAGAAGAGTATCAGAGTGAGGGCTGTTCTAAACCCTGGGAAATGATGTTGCACAGAGAGAGTCTCACCAGGTGTATCTCCCTCAGGGATGGGACCCGCAACTTTCCCTGCCTCCCCACTCTAATGGGCTGGGTAGATGTGACTGGCAAAAGACAGTCCCTCAGATAACCTGGTCCCAAGCCATGAAGGGCTTTAAAGATGACCACCAGCACCTTGAATTGCACCTGGAAGCAAATCATCAACCAGCTCCCACAGGAGATGTGATACATGTGCACACTGGGTTTGCACAAAACCATTCCATCTTGCACCAACTGGAGGTTGTGGATGCTCTTCATGGGCAGCACCCTGTACAGCAAGTTGCAATTGTCAAAAAAGAAGTGACTAGGGCATGAGTGACTGTGAGTCGGGACTGTTTGTCCAGGAAACCAACTGTTAGTCCAGGCATAACTGGCATACAACTCACAGTTGCACAAAGGCCCCCCTGGCCATGACCACCACTTGCTTTTTGAGCAAAAGTCATGAGTCCAGGAAAACCCCTGGATTATACACAGGGTCTGTTTGGGGGTAGTGCCACCCCATTCAAGACCAAAGATATTATGGTTAGCTGGCAGCAGGTGCGGATGGCTGAGGAGAGCGAGGACTCAGGTGAGGGGCCAGGACCATTAGGGAGTGGACTACTGTCTTTAGAGATTGTGGGGGCTAGCAGCAGGGATGAGGAGGTTCCCGAGGAGCCTGTGCCAAGTGTGCATGTGCGAAGGGCTGCTCGAAGGAAAGAGCACCTGCAGCAGCATGGGAGACTTGGCAGTAAGGCTGCAAGGTAATGGCCCCTCCTTCAAGAAGATAATAGCCAGCTTTGAAGTGAACATTCTTTGTAGGAAGCAAAGACATTTTGAAACTCGAGCTTCATGGACATTGCAGTATCTTAAGTTGGTATTTGAAGACTCTTGTGTTGTAAAATATCTCTAGGTAACCTTGTCTGTTATTCTTTGCAACCTCGCATAGTTTTGGTGAGGCTTGTGCTTATCAAAGTTAATTAGTTGCAGCAGCCTCTTAATGGGGATTCATTAGAATCATTAAAATGTTTCTGTTCCCTTTGGTTCATGTTTGTTTTATTGGAAAAGGGTTTGGGTCAGAACAAAAGGTGGCAATTCTCCCTGAGCCAATGAACTCCAAATCCAGAGCCACTCAATCTTGCAAGGGTTTAGTTTCAACCTTTGCTCCCCATCCAGCCCTAACAACCTCTGGATTGGGAGGGAGGACAAGGTATCACTTAACTCACCACGGGCTGAGAGGTATAGGTGATATCATCAGCATATTGGTGAGACCTCAGTCCATGGTGATGGATGATCTTACCCAGTGGCTTCATATAAATGTTGAACAGGAGTTGAGAGTACCGAGCTTTGCAGCACCTTGTAAAGAAGTGGGAAAGGGCTGGATCTCTCCCCTCCTATCAACACTGACTGACAGCAGCCACAGAGAAAGGAAGTGAACCAGGACAGCACAAGGCCTCCCACTCCCGTCTCCCAAAGCCACCCCAGGAAAATACTATGGTCGATGGTATTGAAAGCCATCGAGAGGTCAAGTACAGCAAGGATGGAGGCACTACCTCCATCCTGCTCTCGCCAGAGATCATCCAAAAGTGCAACCAATGCCATTTCTGTCCCAGATCCCAACGGTATACTGCCATTGTTCAGGAAATCTTGATGGATGGTCACATAAAGGCATGATGGAATGAGTTTTAATTCAGCACAAAAGAATATGCATATTTTTTCATACAGTTTGCATTTTTCTCATCAAGCAGAACTCTAATTTCATCATCAATTTTTTAATCTTATTTTTAGTTTAGTCATTATTCCAAGATAATTATACCATAATATTAATTTTCTACAGTTATTGAGTACATTAGTGGTATTTTCATCTGAAGATCTGTTTCAATGATTTGCATGTTAAATACAAGTATTCCTCATTTCATAATCCTAATTGGGATCAGCAACCCTGTCGCTAAGCAAAGTGGTCATTAAGCAAAACATCACAGGACTGTCTTGCTTAGCAATGGAAGTTCTGGCAACCCAGTTGCAGTCTTAAGCAAAACATTATAAGATTGCAACTTGCAACCTCCTGTTGGTTTCCCCAATTACTTTGCTTGTGGGAAGGTCACAAATGGAGATCAACTGACCATTGGATGCTTCAACTGTTGTAAATGCAAAATGGTTGCCAGTCACATTACATGACTACAGGGATGCCGCAACTATCATAAATCACTTTTTATGTTATTTTTAAAGTACCGCCATAACTTAGAACAGTTGCTAATTGAATGGTTTTTAAGCAAGGACTTCCTATATAATTATCCATTATATTATCCAATTATAATAAAACCATATATTACAGACCTGCTTATCCAAGGGGCATCTTTATCCTGCACTCATCGGGCCATCTAGCCAGATCAAATTGTGTCAACTACCTTTATGTCCAAACTTTGTGGAATTCTCACCTAATGAAACAATAGAGGTGAACATTTTCAGTTGGCTGTGCCTCCCACATAGACAAATTGATTACCTCAATTTGTTGTCTTCATTTAAGTTTTCTGTTTGTAAACTTCTCATATTTTATTAACATGTGGGAAGTAGGCTTTTAGGTCTAATCGTTTTTTTCAACACATACACATAAAACGATTTCCATTACAGTTCTAGGATTACCAAGTTTACTATTAAGTTTCTTTATGTGGTTGTAATATGAAGGAACAGTGGTTATATATGTTTCATTTAAGATTAGAGTTTCACTTAAAAGTCAACCTAAAATCTTTATTGGGAGGATAAAGACCTAGGTCCAGGGTAATTGAAAGAAAACTATTTACACCTCCATCATAAAAAATAACTCATCTTGCACAATCTGCATCTATTAGAACTGTAATACTTTTTAAGATAGAATCATAGTTTTTGGTCATGTATAGTTTGTATAAAATCCCAAAGTTTCATATTTTGGAATTCAAAAGAATGTGCCTTGGTGGCAGTTAGTTCATAAAACGTTTGAGTTCTCCCTTGTATTGATTGATAACTAAATATTTCCTCTTCATATTGGTGTGACTGTGTTGCCTTAGAATTTTCCAAATTCAGGGAGTGGGAAATCTGGGACAGCACAAACCATTTTAATTCTTGTTTTTGTCAAGTACACAGATGGTAAAAGAGCCAATTGGGCTGATTCTGTTTTACTATATTTTGGAACCACCCATCACCCTCACAGAGGGAGTTTTTCTTACAAATGAAGGATCTGCTTTTTTCAGATCAACTAAATGTTGATCCATTGATTTCAACAAGAATTTACCAACCTGTCTTAGCACCAAGCCTGACCTCATGGGCTGAGAGAGAGAGAAAAAAAACTGGCAAAGTCACCCAGCCAGCTTTCAAGACTAAGGTAGGACTAGAATTCACATACTGCTGCTTTCTTTCTAGCCTGGGGCCTTAATTGCTAGAACAAACTTGGTCTTATTGGATCAAGAATAGTAGTATCTCTAATTCCTGCTCTCAAATATGATTGTGAACTCATACTGCAGAAACACACTGCATTAGAATCTTTCTTTTTAGTTAATACCTTATCATTACACTGTATTATATTGTACATAATCAATAGATACGCATTTGTGACAGCATAAGAGGCCACAGGTTAAAATATCAACCAAAATACATGGGTTGCATGACGTGATTTTAAAGATTAAATAATCTTAGAACTTAACTCATAGATATTTACTTTCTAATCAAGTCAGTCCTGATACAAATATGTTAGGAAACCATTCAATGTTGAAACTTTATTTGCTTTTTACATTAGCAAAGAATGTCAAAATTAGAATGTAAAGTACATTCATATTTTTGCAAGGATTAAAGGTTTAGAGAATGTGGCCTTAGTTGTTTCTTAGACAAACTGGAACCAGTCCAAAGAACTGATCAGATGCTTGGAATCAATGGCTATGTGAAAATAGGATCTGTTTAGAATGTCAGCCAACTGAGAACTGCAATTGGGATGATAAAATCTTATTCTGCATTTCACAAAGAAAAAGGAAATGAGTTTTGTTTTCTTTTTCCATTTTTCAAAAATTCCCCCCTCTTTGCTTCATAATTCGATGTTCATGTACAGGCTCCAAGCTTATATTTACATAGCACTCAGCAGTGAAAGGGCAAAAATGTTTTACTCTCTGTATATAAGCATATATTGAAGATATTTGAAGATATTTTCTTCTCATCCAAGAAGCTTCTTTAGTTCTGACTGGATGGTATGGAATTTTATCCCCATCTTCAATGTTAGCTCTTTTTTGGTGATGTGTGAATATGGCTTTTTCAACAACAATTTTCCATCATCAAAAATGCCTGATCCTAAACTTTTAAAAATGAAATACTTTCTTCGTTGCTTGATTTTTAGCTACATAAATAATGTTTTTATCATTGGTAACATACCTCTTTCAGCCTTTTATAGCTCTGAAGTCATCCTACAACACCATTTCTGAATTGTGCTGAACCTTTCCAATTCCTTGTCAATCAGAATGCTGCAAGTTGTTTTTCAGGAATCTGAACTAAACTACTGTCCCAGCTGGGGAGAAGTGAGTTGTTCACATGGAATGGCCCAAGTCCAACCTCAAGAAGGAAGTGAATCTCCCGTTCCTCCCAGATTGCATGGAGGTCTGATAATTTATATAATTTCTGGAATACTTCCAGGATCTCAGCCAGTATTATTAATCTATAATGGCTGTACATTTTTCAAGACAGCAAGCACACCCTGAGGAACATATGTAGCTCACAATTTCGAGACCTGTCTCAGTGTGAACATTTCCCATAGATTACATCAGGCTCTTTCAATTTCTAAATAAATGCACCTTGCCTAGCCTGGCTTCTGCTTTTCTTTCTTCACGACCACCATCTGAGCTTATTAATTATATCTGGCTTAGGCACAAGGTTGCCAAATAGAATGAAAATAATGTGTTTCACTTCTGTTTACATAGTTCTTTCTGGTTTAAGATAAGAGTGGGGGACATAGTCTTTGGCTATGAACTAGGAAGGGCCAAATTATACTCATAAAAGTGATGCAAGCAATAGGGAAGTCTTGTAATAAATAAATTAAAGACCTCTCTTCTGCTTCAGTTTACCATTCCCTCCACATGTTGCTTTCTTTTTTTCTTTTTTCTTTAATTTTTGTTGGTTTTTAAAACAAACATAAACAAACAAAGCATACAAACATCAAGTCATCTTCCATATATATACATACAGTGTGCCGGTTGGTTTACAAATTGTTTTGTGCTTCCATTTTGTAGTCTTCAATTACAATTACATTGTATATAATCTCGTATTTTCAATCAAATATTAAATACATTAATATCATCATTAATCAATCATTTGACTGTACTTTTATTCATTCATGTTTTTTGAAATAATCATATTTTACTTAATTTGTTTTATGACAGTTCATATCATCATCCCAAATCTATTCTAGAATCATTTTGTAGATATAATAAGAAAATAATACATCTTTATATATTTAGTATTTTCTAAAAGTCTACATATTTCATTACTATATTTTATTGTCTAATTAAATCTAATCTATATTCTATTGTCTCAAATTTTATAAAATTGTTTATCCTCTTGTTCTCGAATTTCAAATGTCGATCTACTCATTTCATCACATTCCAATATTTTCTTAATGATTTCTTCTGGTGATGGTGTTTTCTCATTTTTCCAGTTTTTAGCAAATACAATCCTAGCTGCTATTAATACGTTTACAATCAGGTATTTAAAGTCTTTACTATATATTTCAGGTAAAATTCCCAATAAAAATATCTCTGGTTTCAAATCTATATGTTTTTTTGTCATTTTTTCCAACCACATGTGGTTTAGTCCAGTATTTTTTAGCATCCGCACAAGTCCACCACATATGGTAATATGAGCCGGGTGTCTGATGACATTTCCAACATTTTTCAGATTTATTATTGAACATTCTTGCTATTCTTGTTGGAGAAAAATGCCACCTGTAAAACATCTTATACAAATTTTCTTTACGTGCTGTTGACATTGTCATTTTATAATTTTGATACCACTATTTTTTCCATTTCCCTAAATCAATCCCATATCCAAAATTCTTCCACCAAGCAATTATAGTTTCTTTAACTTGTTCTTCTTCTAGTTTAATTTCTAATAAATATCCATACAATTTTTTGATCACCTTTTCATCAGTACCTGTCAGAATCTTATCTAAGTCAGTCAGTTTATCATAGAAACCTTCTGTTTTAGAGTCTTTATCATACCTTGAATGTATTTGCACATATGAAAACCAATTCATCTTGATACCTTGTTCCTCTAGTTTTTGTATAGATTTAAGTTCATCCTTTTCATTCAGTATTTCCCCATATCTAACTGTTTGTTCCTTTTTGTGTATTATAGGATAAGAAAATGCTTCAATAGTCAATAGCCAAACTGGAATTTTCAAATAACATTGTCTTTTAATCTTCTCCCAGTTGAACCACAGAGACTCCTGTATATGTCTTCTAAAATACCCCTGTGATTTAGTCCCTTTATGCCATAGAAAATCATGACACCCCAACAACAGATCATGTCATTCCTTCCTGAAGAAGGAAAATGTTTCCAAGCAACCAAATATTGGAGTCGACTCCTCCATTTCTGAGAATCCAAAATTTCTTTAACTTCAAAATGTTGTTCATTTTCAATTAGCAATGGTACAGGAGGATCAATCTGGGTCGGTCTCAACTCAGAAGTATATTCAGGTTTTAACAGACTAATGTGGAAGATTGGATGGATCTGTCGAAGAGTTTTTGGTAATTTTAGTTGGACTGCCACAGGGTTCACAATTCGTTCAATTGAGAAAGGCCCAACGTACTTAGGGCCAAGCTTTTTTGACTTTTGGGTGGTTTGCAAATATCTGGTAGATAAAAAGACTTTGTCGTCCACCTAATATGGTTTTTGTGGAGATCTCTTTTTGTCTGCAAATTTCCTATGAGCTTGATGTGCATCATCTAATGCTTTATGAGTAACTGGCCAGGTAAGCTGGAGTTGTGTTATCCATTCATCTAATGACTGAATGTTAGGTGTCTCACATGGAAGTTCGGGTATGGGTACAAAGTCTTGCCCCGATACCACTTTAAACAGAGTAAACCCAGTACTACTATGTATGGAATTGTTATATACCACCTCAGCAAATGGCAATAACTCAGCCCAATTATCTTGCTGATACTTTATGTAGCATCTAAGATATTGTTCCAATTTTCAATGTCCTTCTTCAAAGTAGGCCACCAAAATTGCCATTTAACCAAGTGCAAAGTTTTCACGAATCCAAAATGACCAGCCGCTTTAGAGTCATGAGCTTGCTGTAATATTAGGCTCCTCAGTTTCTCTGGCACATATAATTTGGCTCCCACCCATGCCAGTCCATCTCTAACCGTACAATTATTTGAGTGAGCCAGGAACCAGTCATCAAGTTTTAGAGCCTCTCTTAACTGAGCAGTCAAATCATTTGATAAATCAACTTCACCCTTCTTCTTTTGGGCTTTGGAAACCACCGATGCTGCCAACTGGTTGGTTGGGACAATCGGCCGTACCACTTCCTGGTGAGCACTATTGTACTGAGGTAGTCCAGATAGAGCATCCGCCATGAAATTCCTCCCCCTGGAATGTATTTCAACGAAAAATTAAAGCGTTTAAAGTATTGCGCCCAGCGAATTTGTTTGGGGGATAGCTTCCAGGGCGTTTTCAAAGCCTCCAAATTTTTATAATCAGTCCACACCTCAAATGGATGTTTTGCTCCTTCCAAGAAATGTCTCCAAGTTAACAAGGACCAGTGAACTGCAAAAGCTTCTTTTTCCCAGACATCCCATCGCCTTTCGGTTTCAGCTTGACCCAGCAGTCGGTAGCCCGGTGACCTTCCTTCCCACATCGGAAACAGGCAGTGGTCTTGGGTCTCGCCGCCATCCCTCCCTTTTGGGGTTTGAAGGCTTCTCGTGGCCATGGGGGGGGGGAGACTTGCTCCAACCAGACCCCCCCAGTGCCTATTGTGGGTTAGATCAATTTCCACCTCCACTGCCAGCACATAGCACATCTGCAGATCATTGGGGTCTCTTCTGGCAGTGCAGCTCTGGTATACATCCTCATTTAAGCCATCTTTAAATGCTTCTATCAGGGCTACCTAGGACCAGCCTCGAATATGACACACCAGCTCTCTAAATTCCTGGGTGTAGTCAGCCACTGATCTCTGCCCCTGACTTATGGTCTTCATTCTAATCCTGGCCTTACGTTCTGCCAGTGGGTCTTCAAATATGGCCCGCAGCGCAGTCATGAACATATCATAATTCATCAACTGAGGGGCATTATCATTATGCAAAGTCACCATCCAATTTGCAGCTGTTCCCTCCAGAGCCCTGGTAACACATCTGACTTTGGCTGCTTCTGAGGGAAAATCCCCTCCATATTCCTTCATATAGCTCCAAACTTGTGCCAGGAAAAATCCCAACTCCATGGGATCCCCCCCATATTTTACTTCCAATGGAGGCAACTTTGGAGTTCTACACCTTCTGGCTATTACTGCTCCTGCTTGGGGCCCCGGGGCTCCTGCTGTCTGTGGTGCAAACTCAGGTTGATTTATGGGGGTGGCTGCTCTGCGTCTTCTGCCTGGGACTGCTTCCCCCTCCTCCCCCTCATACCTTTGTTCAGCATGAGGCTGTCCGAGGGCTTCATCTATGAAGTGCTTGGCTTGATTTAATAAAAAGTTTTTCCTTTCCCTCTCTTGCCATGGCTCCTCTCTTCCACGCCGATGGGTAGTGGTAACTCCTGGGAGAGGCTTTCCTTCAGGATCCTTCCAGCCGACTCCCAAGGACCATTTGGGTTTTACAGCTGGTTTCTCTCCAAGGTTTAGCTCTGCTAACAATTCAGCTTCTCTTTCTTCCTCTAGCAGCCACAAATCTTGCCCTCCAGTGGCTCCCAGGTCTTCTTGGTCACTGGCTGGAGTTGACATAGTGTTCAGACCCCCTAGGAAGAAATTGGGTTATCTCTCTGGGTGGGCTGGTAAGGTGAGATTCAGAATAATGTCAGCTGGTGCTCCATTCAAAATCTAAGAAAGATCCAAGAAAGAAATACTTAAAGCCCCTGTCAAACTGCACCAACGGATGCAAAGAGGATGTAAAATGGAGAAAAAAGCTTGCCATCCGTTCTAAAACGCGATGTACTCACTGCCTCCGTTTTGCTTCCTCTCTATCCGTCCAGCATCCATTTCATCCGCTCAGAAAGTTTTGAGCTGCTCAAAACTTTTGCGCGGAAAATGTATCCAATTCGTCCGTTCTGCATCTGTTACGCATCCGCTATATCCGCTAGGTATCCGCTACGCATCCACACAACTCACATCTGCTTGGACGCAGGGAGGAAGTGGAACGGACACAGAACGGATGCCTAGCGGATGCAGCACGGAAACAAAGCATATAAAATGAAAAAAACGTTCGCAGAGGGGACCTATCTCGGATATTAAGGATGTCTACAGGATGCCTAGAGGATGCCTAGAGGATGCAAAGGGACACCTATACTGCCTATAAAAAGGGGGAGCAACACATCTGGATCTCACTTTCAGAACAGCAGCCCTGTGGTGCAGACCTCTGCAGCTTTCATCTGACTCTTCCTCTTCCACAGCATCCAGTCATGTCCACCGTGGATCGTAACAAAGTCCTTTTGGCAGCCACCATCCTTCTGCAACAGTGCGAAGCCATCTACAGGCTCTGTGAACTCTACTACGGGAAGAAAAAGAGGTGGCCAAGAAGCGTCTGGGTACCATGATGGTTCGCCAGAAGAGCAGAGGACAGACTGTACAACAAGCTGCTGGTGGAGCTCAGGAACGAAGACACTCGGGCATTCCAGAACTTCATGAGGATGCCTCTAGCCATGTTTGACGAAGTTGTGCAGCGGCTGACACCCAGGTTGACCAAGGCAAACACCAACTTCCGGCCCAGTCTGGACCCTGGGCTCAAGGTGGCACTCACTCTGCACCACCTGGCCTCAGGGACCACCTACAGCAGCATGCAGTACGGCTGGAGGGTGCCACACAACACCATCAGCATTGTGGTCAGAGAAGCGGTGCAGGCCATCATCGAAGAATACAAGGAGGAGCTCCTCCAGTGCCCCTCAACTGAAGAAGGATGGAAGAAAGTTGCAGAGCAGTGGTATCAGAGGTGGAACTTCCCCCACACCATTGGAGCCATCGATGGCAAGCACGTGGCCTGCAAAGCGCCAGCCAACTCAGGGTCCACTTATTTCAACTCCAAGGGCTTCTTCAGCATCATCCTCTTCACCATGGTCGATGCTGACTACAAGTTCATGTACATCGATGCTTCAGGCAACGGGTCAGCTTCAGATGCCCAGGTATACAACGCAAGTGACCTCAAGGGTAGGTTGGAACGCAACCTCATTGTGGGCTTCCCAGATCCAGAACCCCTGCCCAACGACACGCAAGATATCCCTACTTCATCGTGGGGGATGACTGCCTTCTCCCTCACAACCTACCTCATGAAGCCCTACACCTCCAAATACCTCACCCGTGAAGAGAGGATCTTCAACTACAGGCTGTCCAGGGCAAGGCGGGTGGTGAAAAACGCTTTTGGCATCCTGGCCAACAGGTTCCAGGTACTTCTCACCACCATGCAGCATCGCCCAGAGACGGTGAGGAGGATCATGGAAGCTTGCTGCATCCTGCACAATCTCATGTGCACCCGCTACCCAGTCTTGCAGAACAGGCTCATGGACCGCCAACAAGCCAATGGGGACATGGAGCCTGGTGAATGGAGGCAAGGGCGAAACCTGATAGACAGTGAGGATGTGCAAGGCCCCAACAGAGCCTCACGTGAAGGGAAGAAGCAGCGCAACCTCCTGAAACACTGGTGCAACTCCCCAGCTGGAGCGGTGGAGTGGCAAGACAGGATGATAGATGATTAATGGATGCTTCCTTGAGGCTGTCTCATCACACGGATGAGATTGGGCCATGTATGTTGGGTGGGCCTACAATGAACAGGGCATTTAATAAAGAGTTGTGTTTATGTTGACATGTGTGGATGATTGATTACATTATTATTGATAAAAAAAGGGCCATAGGAGGGTGGACCATACAGTCCCACTATGCTTGCACTGGAGGTTTATCTATCCCACAGCTATTACCCATCCCAAAGATATCCTTGCCCATCCCACAGGTATCCCTGCCCATCCCACAGGTATCCCTGCCCATCCCAAAGGTATCCCTGCCCATCCCACTGCTATCCTTACCCAT
>BLBF01000006.1:60424135-60446752 GCA_015471245.1 Laticauda colubrina
CTATCCTTACCCATCCCAAAGGTATCCCTGCCCATCCCACTGCTATCTTAACCCATCCCACAAGCATGCAAAGGTTTAAACCATTTATAAAAGTTTCCACCAAGACTTTATTAAAAAAAAGAAATGAAGCAAGCGTGTGAATCAAAAATAGACTTTATTAACAACAAGCTATAAAACAAAAATGAGTCTCTGGCACTCCTCTTGGTCGCTCAGTCTCATGGGTGAAGGGTCCAGGTGCTGTGAAGGTGGCTGGTGCTGGAGTGCTTGTCATCAGCTCCTCTAGCAGCAGGAGCAGCAGAAGCCCCAGCCCCAGAAGAGCGAACCCGTGCTGCAGAAGCCCCAGCAGAACCAGAGTGAGGTCCAGGGGGCGGGATGGTAGCCCTGTCCCTCTTGCCAGGGCTGGCAGCAGATGGCTGAGGCTTGCTATGCTTCCGCATGGTTGTGGGGTTGCTGGCTGGCAGGGAGGCTGGCAGGAACCAAGGCTGGCAGGAAGGCTGGCAGGTAGGCAGGCAGGCAGGCACCAAGGCTAGCACCAAGGCTGGCAGGAAGGCTGGCAAGCAGGCAGGCACCAAGGCTGGCAGGCAGACTGGCTGGCAGCAAGGCTGGCAGGCAGGCAGGCAGCAAGGCTGGCAGGGAGGCTGGCAGCAAGGCTGGCACGCAGACATGCAGGCAGGGCAGGCAAGGCAGTCAATCCGTCCGGCAGCAGGTCTTTCCTCTGAATGGCGACCTGCTTCCGAGCTGCTTCCATTATATCCGCGGGGCTGATGCAATGCATCCTCCCCTCATGCGCAATTAACGCTCAGCATCCGCTAGGCTTCCACTGTGCATCCGCTAGGCTTCCGCTGTGCATCCGCTTCATCTGCTGTGCATCCACTCTGCATCTGCTGTATCTGTTCCGCGTCTGCTTTGCTGATGCCCCCCTGAAGCCCTGCGGATGTGCCATCCGCTCCCATCTGCTTCCATCTGCTGGGCTTCCGTTCCGCATCCGCTTTGCATCCGCCCTGCATCCTCCCCGCGTCTGTGTTATTCGCTCCGGTTATGCATATTTTTGCCCCTTCTGAGAGCGGATAACAACGGATGTAACATTTTTCTCGTCCATTGTTAACGTTTTGCATCCGTTGGGCAGTGTGACAGGGCCTTAAACTCTTTTAATTAGAGAAAAGATATCTTTTACTGGAAGTCAAGTGGTAGCAACAAAGAATTCTGAATCTGAGAAAATAGGCACGTAAATCACATATACAAAGTGATGGCAGTGTTCCCACCCCCAATAATTCAAATGATTCTTCCAATTAAAAGTTGTGAATGTCATCATGTGAACATCTTCAGGTGGTGATGACACTTCTGGCCATTGACCTTGGCATATTTTGATAATGGTTTGCAGCTGCGCAGAGAATAGAAAGCTAAGCAAGAAACAGAAACCTAAGCAAGAATGTACTCCCCCCCCCCCAGTTTATACATTTCCATTTTGTAACACCTCCAGCTCACTTCCCACAACTATCCCCCCTCCTCCTACTTATGACAGCCGAAAGATGCAAAGGAACAGGAGAAGGTCTTGAAGGCTAAAATCTTGAAGGCTGACACATACACTTTATTGTACTGAATGTGTTTACTGAAACTTTCTTCTGGTTTCATAATATAGAGTTTTTAATACATAGTCACATGACAAGATTGAAAGTTGTACTTAGATGAATAAAGGAAACAGATGAGATGAAGGAATCCTTTAAATAATTCCTTTAAGTTGCTTTTATTTATTTTACTTCAGTTAAGAAAAACTATAGTTTTATAAAAAGAAGCAAAGCATTTTCTTTAAACAAAAGTTTAATACAAACCAAATATTAAAAATGCTGAGAAAAAAACTTGATGCAGTGTCCATAAAATTAATAAAACCATTTTACTCTGATTAAAATATATCCTTTCAAAAATTCGCTATAAATGCCAAATAAATGTAACTAATGAAAACAACTTATAAATAATGTATACTAAATACTTGTAAAAATGTTTTCTCTTCTATATTGACTGATGTTATATCTGCTTGGAGTTGGACTGACAAATTTTGATGGAATGTAAATTGATACACAGATTATTAGTAAGACTTCATACATCCTGTTTATTAAAAAAGAGACAGATGTCTTGTGGCAAAACTGCAGAATTTGCCCAGTGATAACCTATGAACGTAAAGAGTATAATCTATGCCTCAAAACAACTTTTACAATCAGAGCCATGTTTTAAAATAAAAATAAAAGTCTGCAAAACAGAACAACTTATTCACAATGTGAATAAACACACACATATAACATTGTATAAACATTTTTGATAATTACAAAACTACCACCATCATTTTATTTAGGCACCCTTTAAAATAAATGAATTTTAGGAGTTTCTCTACAATTTCTAAGAAAAACATACACACACACCCCCTACTTCAGCATCTAACACTAAAATATTACAGTAAATAACTAAAAAGATTATTTCTTAAAAACATGAAGACTAAGTCTCTGGGCTGTAGGATTTTCTTTTTTATCCTTTACAAGTTTGGAGACAGTACCTCAACCATAGAGGGACAAATCTGACACTGGATCTGTGTATTTTGATTTTTATGTCTAGCGTCTTCTGAGGTTGAAAAATTATAATCGTGGAAAATTCCCAAAGGGAGGATAATCATTTGAGCCAGGAATAGATCTTGTAATGCTCCAGTGTTTGTGAAATTCAGTTCATAGGCACCATCAAAACGGCATTTGTTTGCAAATTCACAGAACAATTTTATTTCCCTTGGTATCTCTCTGGATGATTTGTTGATGCTAAATGCTTAGTAGTGAAACCATTTCTGAAGACAATTTCATCTTCTTAACATTGATTATGTCTTTCATCCTCTGATAATAGTTTCCTTGCTTCCTGATGTGAATGAATACTGGGTTAAATACTTGTGCCTTTTTTGTGGTGAAATTCAAAACACCACCCTTATGGTACAAATGCATGGATTGGCACATAATGGGGGGATTCATTCATGATCATTTTGGACATTGGTATGGGTTGCATGGTATGAATATGGGATTGATATGGGGTTAATATGGGATTGACAAATTCTATTTAATCTTGTGTGCACTCACTTCATTTGATCACATTACCTATTATGCAGAACTCACAGTATAGCAATTAATGACTTTACTAATATTGTCACAGTGCAGTTGGGGATTGCTTTTTAGGAGTGTCGAAAGGCTGTCAAAGTGCCTTTCTTCCGAGGACTGGAATTTTCCCACTGGGAGAGCTCCGGCGCAAGGATACAGACAACTGCTTGAAAGCTGGATCTTTTTATTTTTCAGGAAGGCAAGAGACAGCGAGGCTGCGTTCCTGGAGCTAGCTAGCTAACTTCGAATGGTAAGTCCCTGGTTTTTATACCTTTTTTCTTCTTTTGTGTGTGAATGTTTAATGTTTAGATATTAAAATCCTGTCAAGAGTTTATTTTTCGCCGGAAGACAAACTTAGCAAGGTGCAGAAAATAAACTCTGCGGGGTGGTTTGATTGTATTATCAGTTTTTTCCTAATCTCTTTTAGTTTTATAATGGTTTTTCTATTTGTTTTGTAGCAATCTCCTGTCTGTTTCCTTTGTAATTTATTTTATGTCTTTTGTCTGTTTGTTTTGCTGATTTGGCATGTCTTGTGTTTGTAAGGGTTTTCTTTTTCTTGTTTTCCTAGTTTTCTTAATTATTTGGCTTTTGTTTAAAGGGCTTCTTTAATGCCTTTTATTTGATTTCTTTTCCTATGCAAGTTTGTTTTATGGTTGGCCTGATGTTCCCTTAGGTTTTTTTTCTTCTTGGGTGACACCACTGTCCTCGTAAAGTTCGCTTTCCACAGGAGGAAAATTCATGGTTTTATCCATTTTAAAACAGAGAAAATCAACTTAACTCATTATTATATTGTACTGTTTCCATGTTAGAATTTTTAGGACATAAGACAAATCTTTTGTATAAAATCATACAGAAACTGTTAGAACTTTATTCTGACATAGATTTCTTTACCAATAAATTCTATATGCTATATATTCTATATTCTATCAGAGATTGCCATCACCATCAGCTTTCACTATATTATTGAAATCCTTTTAAATCCAAAGTAATTCATCTGATAGTTTCCAAAATTTATTCTCCTCTTTCAAATCATGAATGCACACTTGAGAAATACAGTCAGTTAAAATGAAGAACAAATAAGTTTGCCTATGCTTGAAAAAGCATGGTTAAATAATTTGTGTGTAGATTGTGTGTGTGTGTGTAATTACTTATTCTTTCAGAGCTACTATTTACATTCTGACTAAAGTATACCTCATTGCTTCATGTGTTTATGTTGCATATCTTGAGAAAAAATGACCTCAAAAGAATTTTAATTAAATACCATTTAAAGTAAAACAGTAGCAGGCAAATTATATACCTTTTCATAAAATTATTACTAAATAATCTTTCACTGCAGAAGGTGTATTCAAGATGACTTACAACAGATAAAACAGGACCCATTTAGCATTTAATTTCACCAGCTTATATATTGAATTTGATGGTTTTCAGAATTTGGCTTGTATTTATTTAATGTTCTTGACTATTCTTTTTCAGGTTGACTTTTAAAAGTTAAACTTATCTATTAGATTCGTGGGCGAGATAACGATCTAACAAATAAAAACATGTAATAAGTTAAATGAATAAATAAGGAATAGCTAATTAATATGGAAGAATCAGTCAATGAAAAAAATAATAATGAAAAAGTCAAGAATTTGTATTTGTTTTCTAGTAATATTGCCATTCCCAAACTGCTTAATAAATTGCAATGGTTATATAACTTAACCTTATTGTTTTCTTTTTGCAAAAGTTCAAATATTTATTAAACAATAATAAAAGAAGGTTTGCATCAATTAATTTTTTGTTTTCTTCCTTCATAAAAGACAACAGCCAGTTTTTCCTTATTTTTTTTTAATCCCAACACTGGAGACCATGACAGGAAAGAAATAATATTTATTAGAGATTTAACTTTGCTGTTTGAAAATCTATTATGGAAAGAAGTAATCTTTTATGGGGTATTCACTGCTAAATTTAGGTGTATCTTTGAAAATGTTACTGACCATAAACAATTGACTTTAGGGCAGTACATTGGACTGGATTACTAATGAGCTGTTTGCAGCCTGGATTTGAGTTTTCCTTTTCTGACATTTTCTTTTTTAAAAATTATCCATGGAACTAAATTCCTTTTTATGTATGTTGAGTGATATTGCTGCTGGTTTTGTTGTTTTCAATCTGAAATTTCACTGAAAACTTTAAAGGGGCACAGAAAGTGCTGCAGAAGCAGGACAATTATACTGCATTTATTATACATTTACATGAGGCTTGTTTTTATCAACTTATTGACCATATGTGAAAGGAGAACAAGTCATTCTGCCTCTATACAAATTGTAGGTGTTGAGCAGATATCAAAGGACATAAAAGAATATAAATATCCCACTTGTACTGTCAGTTGAAGATTAATTTTTGTTTGGTTTTCTCTACATCCATAATCATATGCTGAAAACGTAATTTATTTTGGTTGGTTCTAAGTCAAAGATGTGAAGGGGAGAAGCAGCAAGAGTACTAATTGTAATAAGATATTGAAAAATGGAGCAGGAGAAATCATCTTTTCTGATTATGCAATTCCTCAAAATATCTGCTGTGAACTGCCATTTTTTTCCCAAAAATTCATGTTTCTCATTAACTAAATGTCAGGCGGAGCTCCATTCAAAATCCAGGAAAGAAATACTTAGACTCTTTAGTTTAGAGAAAAGATATCTTTTACTGAAAGTGAAGTGGTAGCAACCAAAGAATTCTGAATCTGAGAAATTAGGCACGCAATTCAAATATACAAAGTGATGGAAGTGTTCCCACCCCCAATAGTTCAGATGAAACTTCCAATTAGAAGTTGTGAATATGATCATGTGGGCATCTTTAGGTGATGATGAGGCCTCTGTCCGTTGACCTTGGCATATTTTGATAACGGGTTGCAGTTGTGCAGAGAAAAGAAAGCTATGCAAGAAATAGAAACCTAACTCTATTGTATGCTTCCCCCCCCCCATTTACACAACAGAAGAATTTAACACCTCCAGCTCACTTCCCAGACTTTCCCTTCCTCCCCCCCGTTACTTATGGCAGTCGAAAGATGCAAAGCAATAGTAGAAGATCTTGAAGGCTGACATTCAGCCCTCCTAGAAAAAGGAAACCATCAGTCCTAGAGGAGAGAGAGGACAAAATATAAAGACAATTATTAATCATTCAGCAATTACAAAACAATACACTCCTAAGGCTTATCAGGATACTTGGAACGAAATGCTTTGATCAACTTAGGGGCTTTAATGTCGGTTTCGTTAACCCATTCGGCTTGCGAAGAAGGGAAATGTTTCCAGGCTACAAGATACTGGAGTCGACCCCTCCATTTGCAAGAGTCCAGAATTTCTTTAACTTCAAAATGCTGTTTCCCTTCAATCAGTATTGGTATGGGAGGGTCAGCTTGGATAGGTCTTAGATCAGAAGTACGTTCAGGTTTTAGCAAACTAACATGGAATACCAGATGAATTTGTCAAAGAGTTTTGGGTAAGTTCAGCTGGACTGTTACAGGATTTATAATTCGTTCAATCGTGAAAGGACCAACATACTTAGGACCAAGCTTCTTTGACTTTGAGTGGTCTGCAGGTATCTGGTGGACAGGAAAACCTTGTCGCCCACTTTATATTCTTTCTGTGGGGATCTTTTCTTGTCTGCAAATTTCTTATGAGCTTGATGGGCCTCATCTAATGCTTTGCGTGTCACTGGCCAGTTAAGTTGGAGTTGAGTTATCCATTCATCCAACGAATGGATGTTAGGTTTTTCACGAGGAAGTTCAGGTATGGGAACAAAATCTTGTCCCGAAGCAACTTTAAATGGAGTAAATCCAGTACTACTGTGTACGGAGTTGTTATATGCCACTTCGGCAAACGGTAGTAATTCGGACCAATTATCTTGTTGATAATTTATGTAACATCTAAGATATTGTTCTAACACTGCGTTAGTCCTCTCACAGGCCCCATTAGTTTGGGGGTGGGTGGGCGGAGCTTAACCCCTGGGCAGAGCCTATTAACTTCAGGAACTCTTTCCAAAATTTTGAGGTAAACTGGACCCCTCTGTCAGAGATTATGCGTTCCAGAACACCATGTAACCTATAGACATGTGAAATAAACAGTTTAGCCAGCATCTTAGCAGATGGAATCTTGGAACAAGGTATGCAATGTACTTGTTTGGAAAACAAATCGGTTACTACCCAGATGACCGTGTTTCCACCACTTTCGGGTAATTCTACTATAAAGTCCATAGAGATTTCTTTCCAGGGAGTCGTTGGTCTAGCTACATTTTGTAACAATCCTACTGGCTTACCAGGAGGTCTCTTTGCCGAAGCACAAATTGGGCAGCTCGCTACATAAGCTTCAATGTCCTTCTTTAAAGTAGGCCACCAGAATTGCCGCTTAACCAGATGTAAGGTCTTTACAAATCCGAAGTGGCCAGCTGCTTTAGAATCATGAGCCTGCTGTAGTATTTGGCCCCTCAGCACCTGTGGCATATACAACTTGGCCCCCACCCAAGCCAAGCCATCTCTAATTGTATAGTCACTTGAATGAGCCAGGAACCATTCGTCCAGTTTTAAAGCTTCTTTTAATTGTTTGGTTAGGTCATTCAATAAAACCACTTCTTGGTTCTTCCTTTGGGCTCTGGTGATCACTGGGGCAGCTAGATGTTTGGCTGAGACAATTGGGCTTATCACCTCCTGGCGCGTACTATTATATTGGGGTAGTCTAGAGAGAGCATCCGCCATGAAGTTCTTCCCGCCTGGAATGTACTTCAAGGAGAAATTGAATCGCTTGAATTACTGGGCCCAGCGAACTTGTTTAGGGGACAGTTTCCGGGGCGTTTTTAAGGTTTCCAAATTCTTATGATCAGTCCATACCTCAAATGAGTGTTTTGCTCCTTCCAGGAAATGTCTCCAGGTCAGCAAGGCCCAACGAACTGCAAAAGCTTCTTTCTCCCAGACGGCCCATCTTCTCTCTGTTTCAGACAGCTTACGGGAGGTATACGCACAAGGCTGTAAGGTCCCTTTCTCATTGGCTTGAAGTAATACCACTCCAATAGCCACATCACTTGCATCAGCTTGAATCACGAAAGGAGTGTCCATATCCGGGTGTTTCAGCACTGGTTCTGCAGCAAACAGTCGTTTTAGCTTTTCAAAAGCAGCTTGCCACTCCAGCGGCTTTCCTGGCCTTGGCTTCCCCTCCCCTTTTGTTTTCAAAAGATTTGTGATGGGCATTGCTATCTTAGCAAACGTCGGGATGAATTGCTGGTAAAAATTTGCAAATCCCAAAAAGCTTTGAAGTTGTTTTCTGGTGCGTGGTGGAGCCCATTCCAGAACGGCACGCACCTTCTCTGGATCCATCTCTATGCCTTCAGATGAAATGCGATATCCCAAATAGTCAATTTTGTCTTGGTGGAATTCACACTTTGACAATTTAGCATACAACTTAGTGGCACACAGTTTTTGTAGAACCGACCGCACTAACTTCACATGTTCATCCAGAGTTTCCGTGTAGATAAGGATATCACCAAGATAAACCAGAACCCCCCTGTATAAATGTTCATGTAACACTTGATTGATCATTTGCATGAATACAGCTGGGGCCCCTTGTAAACCAAAAGGAAGAACGTTGAATTGGAAGCAACCCATCGGGCAGTTAAAAGCGGTCTTCCACTCATCCCCTTCCTTAATTCGAATTCGGTAGTATGCTTCTCTCAAATCCAACTTCGTGAAAATCTTTCCCTTCGCTAAATGGGCCAACATGTCCTTCATCAAAGGAAGGGGGTACACGTTTTCCATAGAAATAGCGTTCAAATTTCTGTATTCCACCACCAAGCGTTTGTAACCATCTTTCTTTTCCCGGAACAACACTGGGGCTGCTTCTCGGGGTCTAGCAGGTTGAATGAAACCACGTTCCAGATTTTTATCTATAAACAATCTTAGCTCTTCCAATTCCGTGGGGTCATTGAGTACAACTTTGGTTTTGGGAGCTTCACCCCAGGCAAAATCTCAGTAGCACAGTCTGTTGGCCGATGAGACGGAAGCTCATCTGAGGCCTTTTCACTGAACACTTCTTTTAAATCCCAATACTCTTTAGGAATTTTCCCCTCATCTTTCATGGGCTCAGTACCTGTGGAAGCTATTTCAATTAGGTCCTCAGGCTTCGGCTGGGATCTGGCCCCTCCTCTCGGTCGCTGCTTTGTGCGTATGTGCAACAACCCCTTTCTCCAATTAACCTGGGGGTTCCATTTCCGGAGCCAGGGCAATCCCAGTATTAATGGTTGCTCCATCCCAGGGACCACAATAAAACACAGGGTCTCATCATGCTCTCCCATGACCATTTCTATAGGTTCCATGACAAAATGGGCAGGGCAACCTCCAGCCACTGATCCATCTAGTTGGCAAAAGGAAATGGGCATCTTCAAAGGTTTTAGCTTTCGGCCCATTTTCTTCACTACTTCCGTGTTGATTATACACCTTGTGCACCCAGAATCTAACAGGGCTAGCATTTCCCCTTTGACCCCTGAATTGGGTACCCTCAACTTCACCGGAATGGTCATAGGGCCCACGCTTGGACTTACCATGAAGTCCTCCTCCTCAGGGGTCACTGGGGCTTCTGATTCCTCTCCTGCGGGAGGGGCGACCTCTGCTGTCTCTTTCGACTTTAGTGCCGTTTCGCGAGGCTTCACCGGGGACTTTTCAGGTTTCTTTCCTTCTTTTGGCGCCCCCTTTGGCTCCAGCTTGACTCTGCAGTTCACAGCCCAGTGACCTTCCTTCCCACATTGAAAGCAGGCCGAGGGGTTGGGTCTTGCCGCCACTCCTCCCTTCTGAGGTTTAGGAGCCTCTTGAGGGCGTGTGGGGGAAAACTTGCTCCACCCATAACCTCCCCGCCGTTTACTTCGGATTAAATCAATCTCCACTTCTTCTGCCAGCAAGTACCACATCTGCAAGTCATTGGGGTCTCTTCTAGCAGTGCATCTCTGGTACACATCTTCATTTAAACCATCTTTAAACAATTCTATCAGGGCTTCTTGGGGCCAGCCTCGGAAATGGCCTGCTAACTGTCTAAATTCTTGGGTGTAATCAGCCACAGACCTCCACCCATTTTATGGTTTTCATCCTAATTTGGGCCTTGTGCTCTGCCAGTGGGTCCTCAAATCTAGCCTGCAGTGCAGCCATAAATAGGTTATAATTCAGCAACTGAGGAACATTATCATTATGCAAAGTCACCATCCACTCTGCCGCTATTCCCTCCAGAGCCCTGGTAACACATCTCACTTTGGCTGCCTCTGAGGGAAAATCCTCCCCATACTCTTCCATATGGCTCCAAACTTGAGCTAGGAAAAATCCCAAGGCTTTGGGATCCCCTCCGTATTTTATTTCTAACGGAGGCAGCCTAGGAGTTCTACACCTTCTAGGAATCAGACCTCCCGCTGAAGGCCCCGGGGCTGCTGCTGTATCAGGTTGATTTATGGGAGAGGGAGCTGCTCTGCTTCTTCTGGCTGGGGCTACTTCCCCTCCCCCTTCATACCTTTGTGCAGCTTGGAGTTGTTCAAAGGCTTCATCAAGGAGTTTTCTGACTTGATTCAGTGAGAGTTCCCTCTTTTCCTTCTCTTGCCACGGCTCCTCTTTTCCACGCTGGCGGGTAGTTGTGACCCTGGGGGGGTGTCCTTCTCTGGATCTTTCCAACCAACCCCCACCGACCATCTGGGCTTCACAGCTGGATCCTCTTCCAGACTGAGCTCTGCTAGCGATTGGGCTTCCTGCACCAGCAAAGAATCTTGGCCTCCAATGGCTCCCAGATCCTCTTGGTCACTATTTGAAGATGATATGATGTCCAGGCCCCCTCAGAAGAAAATTGGGTATTCTCTCCGGGTGGGCAGGTGGCAGAGATTCAGAATAATGTCAGGCGAAGCTCCATTCAAAATCCAGGAAAGAAATACTTAGACTCTTTAGTTTAGAGAAAAGATATCTTTTACTGAAAGTGAAGTGGTAGCAACCAAAGAATTCTGAATCTGAGAAATTAGGCGTGCAATTCACATATACAAAGTGATGGAAATGTTCCCACCCCCAATAGTTCAGATGACACTTCCAATTAGAAGTTGTGAATATGATCATGTGGGCATCTTCAGGTGATGATGAGGCCTCTGTCCGTTGACCTTGGCATATTTTGATAATGGGTTGCAATTGCGCAGAGAAAAGAAAGCTATGCAAGAAATAGAAACCTAACTCTATTGTTTGCTTCCCCCCCCCCCCATTTACACAACAGAAGAATTTAACACCTCCAGCTCACTTCCCAGACTTTCCCTTCCTCCCCCCCATTACTTATGGCAGTCGAAAGATGCAAAGCAATAGTAGAAGATCTTGAAGGCTGACACTAACAGTATTAAATTCTTTGTTGTTTTTTTGGTACTTTCTGGGAGCTATTTGAGCTTGAATCATTGTGCATTTTTGTGGATATATAGTAATAATTTATGCTCCTCTCAAAGTATAAGAATATGTAGCTAAATAGAATCTTGTCTTGAAACTCTTGATCCTTTCTGTTCATAGCAAGTCTTTTCTTCCATCTTCTTATTAGGATTGCACAACTTTATATGGCTTGTCAGTAATCAGTACACTGGGAGTATATATTGAATGGCCATGTTCTGTAGCACAATTTACAACTGTCAGCAACATAGAGCTGAATTATGGGAGAAAAAAATCTCACAAAGGATGAGTAATATATTTCAGCTTAGCGCACTGCATATTTAATTCAGGAACCATAAATTCAGTATATATTTTATTAATGTATGTATTCAATTTATATACATGTTCATCTCACCTTAATGTCTCTAAAGGGCTACAGCAGAAAAAATTGAACAAATCCATAAAAATGTAAAACAACTATATAGAAATCCATAAAATACCAGAAACCACTTAGAAAATTAAAACAATCGCTTCCACTTTTGCATTGCATTCAACATAGATATTGTAAGAGCTCTCTACTATTGCCAGACTTCCAGACATAGCAACAAAAGCATTCATGGCCTTCTTAAAGACTAGTAGGGTCAGGGCCAATCAAAGTTCTAGGAGAGTGATGTTCCACAGGATAGATGTCATGGCAGAAAAGGGTCTCTTCCTGAGTATCCCCCAGATGAGTATCCCCCAGATCCATAATATGTCTCTCCTGCTGGAAGGGAACATACAACTGGCAACAGACAGTTTTTCAAATAACCCAGTTCTGTGACATATACTATTTTATAGGTCATAGGCAACACCATGAATTGCATCCAAAAACATACTGGCAGCCAATGGCATTTGTGGACAGAGATGTGATTGAGGAAGTATGGAACAACTCATGCTACCTTATTTTGCACCAGCTGCAGCTTCTGAACGCTCTTCAAGGACAATCCTTATATACTTCTACATAACAATTCATCCCAAACAAAATATTTTGGAATAAAGTTGCTTGAATTTACACACTTTAACAAAACATTTTCTTGATGGGATAACCATCTGTTATGTGTAGGGGAAATCACTAATGTCACAGGTTTGAAACAATTCTAGCCTAAAACCATAAATAGATGATGTCAGCTATGTGTTTTAAATAATATGAAATGTTATATAACAAAACTGTATATAATCATTATTAAAAGTATAACTTCTTCATCCTTAAAATCTAATGTGCTGTCCCAGCCAGTCTATGGGAATTAGATAGTTACTTAGGAATTATGAGCTGTCCCCTTAAGGGAATGCATCATGGTAAATGTAGTTAAAGGTATCCTGGGAAATGTAGTTCATGTCACGTGACCACATCTGTAAACCTGATTGGTCACTAGTTTGACCCTCGAAGGGTTAGGGGAAGTTTTTCTCATTCTTTGCCTGAACTCTCTAACTTATGGTGCCTTCTTTCTATCACTATGAGATGGGTTAGGAGATAACCATCTTTTACTACAAGGCAGATATACAAAGGATTAGTCATAAAAGAAGAACTTCATCAGAAATGTGAATTATGAGGATACCTGATGAACCAATAAATGTTCTTTGTTATGGACGTCTTGTTGAGTTATCTCTCTGCATCTGTACATTTATGAATCCACCTCTGTACAAGATTCAGAAAATCTAATCTAAAATAAGATTTTAAAAAAGAATTATAAATAAAAATAAATTGGTGGCAAAAAGAAATCAATGAAATCTTCTCTATATGCACATATATACTATATACATACAAACTTTGATAAAGCTGTTTTTTTAAAGAAAAAGAAAGCATTAATATAATCAGTATTTTATTATGGCACATTTGTAAACTAATAGTAAGATATTTCTATTCTTTATTATTATTAGCTTTTGAGCCAGACTCATTTTCCACACTCTTAAGTATCAAGATCCAATGAGAACATTTTTTTACTTTTCCAATGTTTTGCAATGACAAACCTGGCAGCTAATAACAGGAAATACAACAATTTCTTATGTCACATTAGTATTTGTGTTAGGAAAAACAGATTTTGTGATTTTTTTTCCCAATTTCTTCATAAAATTCATAAATTCAATCAAAATTCTCACCAGCTGGGTATTGCCAACAGCTTTATAGATTAGATTGGACAGGTCATAAGCAAATAGGCACATATTATGCCTTCCCATCTGAATTTATAATATAGTACTGTTAGTGAACACTAGCAACATTTTAACATAAGATCATAATAAATACCATGGACTTATTTAAAAAAAAATAGATTCTATCTTGAGTTTTCCCAAAAATGTATTCCTTCAGCTTTTGTTTTGCCCCTTCCAGTTAACAACTGACACAACATTTCTTTTCTCTCAGCAGTTTATAGCTTTGAAGTTAATAGCAGTATAAAAATTAGGAAGTCCATCAAATAAAGATCTCAAAGAGCAGAGGTGTCAAACTCATGTCATCACAGTGGCATCACCTGACCACAGTGGCATCACCTGATTCGACTTAAAATATTGACAATAGAGTGACTATTCCACATGAATTTATTGTTTTCTAAACTACTTTAAATACATAACTCAGTACACTCATTCAAACATTTACTATGACATGAGCAATCTAGATAATCGCCTTGCCAATTTCCATTGATATAAGATGTGAGATACATGTTTGTTATATTTAAATAACCGAAAAGCCGCCTATGATTATTTTTAATAAATTTTCATTTATAGTCAGTAATAGTGGGATAATTGGAACAATATTTGATTTTTATGATTGCTTACAGAATACAAGATACCATGATTGATTGGATTCACATAAATCATTTTCAGATCTGACTATGTTGTGAATGCAATCCATGCAGGGTAATATTAGGTGTTTTTAGAGTATGAAAGTATTTATAAAAGATGTAGCAAAAATAAATGTTATTTTGGGACTATGCAATAATTTCATAATCAGGCTCAAATGTTTTTTTATAAATGGCATAAATTCTAGAATCCAATTTATGGCAATCCATTTAGCTGAAGCAGGAAAAAATTCCTTGGCCAATTATGCAATACATAAAAACAGCTTCAAGTAGGAAAGAAACAGGCTGATGTTGACATTTCTGATGAATCTAGATTTGTCATGATTGTTTTTTACCATGGCTATGAGTTAGATAGCTGGATGACAGCCCAGTTTCCTTTCTTGTCATGGATTTTCCTTTGTTGCTATAAATAGCATGAATGATGAGAAACAGACACCATTTTGGAAATTGTTTCACAGTTCCTCAATCTCTGTATATTTCAGGTATCATCCAAGAATATAGGTTATGTAAGAAATTTCTTCAGTCAATGGCACCAATACAGAATTGTTAGTGACTTTCAGTCTGGGAGATATTAACAGCTGTGTGTCTATTGTGACTTAGAATCAAAGACTATCCTAGATTTGGTACAATTGCTCTTTAGTTAATTTCAAAGTTTTAGTTATAGCCTACAGTACACATATTTTTGTTTAAAATTTTAAAAGAGTATTTTTTTTTCCTGATCCACTAAGACTTTATTTAGATATTGTCCCACTCTTAATACATAATTAAAAGTCTAACGGACTAATAAGCTTAGCTTCTAACTAACAAGTTGCAACCCTTCATTTTGGATTGCAGCAAAGCAATTTCTACTCTTTTAGATTTAACTACAATAAACTGTTAATTTATACCAAATCAGGCTATAGCATCAGAGATGGAAGGGACGAGTTGCTTTTAAATATTCTCATCCTTAAAATCTAAAATGCAGATCAATTTTGACTAATCCAAATTTGTTTATTCGTTAGGTAAAAGCCATGTCATCAAAATATATTATATGAGTTATTTTGTGGACAGAAGTATGGCTGTTCTTCCATTTTACATGATTGTAAGGCTTGCATTGTGAATTTTCAGGTTCTTGGTAATGAACTATGATTCTGTAATAATATATCAAGATATCTGGAATCAATGTAATAGAATGAATGTTTCACTACATACAGTATTGAAGTACTGTAGAGGTAATCATATTATTATTATTATTATTATTATTATTATTATTATTATTATTATTTCCTTTATTGTCAAAGAACAACATGTGTACAATGAGATTGGCTGAGCCCCCGTTGTGCACCCCCACAACATAAGTGAGGACAGAAGTCCCTCACCCAGTCCCAATCTTATTACACTATGTGACCTTGTTACACAATGTGCCAGCTCCACAAGTCTATCATACTTATGTTGACATGAAGTTATTTTCCATTCAGAAGTCTGACATCCAATGGGTAGAAACTGTTCTTCAGCCTGTTGGTGCGGCTGGCTATGCTTCTATATCTTCTACCCAATTATAGGAGAGTAAAGAAGTGCTGACTGGGGTGTGAGTTGTCCCTGAGAATTTTCCTCACTCTTCTAAGGCAGCGAGCCCTAGCAATGTCATCTAGTGGTACTAGGGAACAGCCCACGATGTTTTGTGCTGTGCTCACCACCCTCTGTAATGTCTTTTTATTCACGGCTGTCAAGCAGCATACCACACCATAATGCAATATGAGAGGATGCTTTCTATTGTGGAATGGTAAAAGGAGATCATCAGTCATTGTTCCACTTTATTCTTTTGCAAGATCCTAAAGAAATGGAGTTTGTTGGGCCTTTCTGGCAACCTAGGTTGTGTTGATTTTCCAGGTAAGGTCTTTACTGAGGTAGACTCCCAGGAATTTAAAGGAGGAAACCCTCTCCATACAGCCCCATCAATATAAAGTGGGGCAGGTTTCTCTCTCTTCTTCCGAACCACAACTGAGCCCAAAATTTCTGTTGCTAAGTGAGACAGTTGTTAAATGGGCTTTACCCCATTTTATAATCTTTCTTGACACTGTCGTTAAGTGAATCTGTCATCCCCAATGACTTTGTCAGGATGTTGCAAAAGTTGAACAATTGGGATATGGCAATGATATAAATATGAACCCGTTGCTAAATGTCCAAACTTTGACCATGTGACCATGGAGATGCTGCAATGGTCTTAAGTGTTTGAAATGGTCATAACTTACTTTTTTCAGTGACATTGTAATTTTGAACAGTCGCTAAACAAATGGTTGTAAGCCGAGGAGTACCTGTACATTTTGTTTGATGATATGTTCTTGATCAGTTTTTGCACTGAAAAAAATAAATTGGGAGAAAAAGCACAGATCATGATAATTGTTCAAGGAAGTATGCTCTGCAAATGTCTGATGAATAGCTTCTTCTACATTATGTAAACCCATTAGTTATCCATCCCTTGGATACACTTAAAGATACATCAGCAGAATGATTATGTATATTTTCTACAGAAGATTATATAGAATTTGAACTGCTGCAGTATTTTTAAAGATGGACAGGGAATTTCATCTGAAGTGAATTTTTTGCTGCCACTGAACTTGTACTTGGTGTTATCTGTTTTTTTCAATTTCATCAATTAAAATATTCATAATGTAATTATTGGATATTTCAAAGAAGCGATGTGGAGGGTGGAGTATACAGACTGACATTTTTTCTTATTCTTCTATATGGTAGAATTTGAGTTCTTGATGGTCTGTATCTCCTTAACTTCTAAGATTCCTGGCTTTATTACATATTTCATTTAATCCAATTTTTCCTTGAATAATTCACTTGTATAATAATGTGCCTTGAAATGTTGGAATGAAACAAACTAGATGTCATAAATAAATAAATATTCATGAACTGATATAAAGTTAAAAACTTACACTGAAACAGATAGCTCTCTGGCATGCTACATATGGAATATTTAAAAGGCCTGGGCCTAATTTAAAATGTAGTTTTTAAAAATTAGATGAACAACTCCCAAATTTCATTTGGCTGCTCGTTGCATCTTGGGATAGGGTGCAGGCTGTTCTTTCCTTCCCTCCTCTTCACTTCCTCCTCCTCTTTCCTGTCAAATTGCAAATATTATGTGAAACAAATTAATGTTGGCTCTGTACTTCAAATTACTTATCCACATTTCCCATAAACAAGACAGATTATTCACCATTGACCCTGTCCAAATGCAGCTTTTTAAAGTTCCATTTATAACAACAGGAAGGAACACGTGCTTAAGTTTCTCCTCCCCAAAATAATCAGCTGGGTTTAATGATGGTGAGATAATACTAAGGATTAGATTTCATTTAAGTTTTTTCTCCATACAACATATTTGGGCTGAGTTTAAGACTGTTAATGCTGATAAAGATACTTTGAAGCAATTTTTATTTAACAAAGGCAGTAGGGACAATGTACATAGAATTCTGCATCTGTTTCTAACCCCTCAAATTTGTTTTATTTGCTCCTGCCTTTATTTTGTTGTCTGTTTAATATGCAGAATTGATTTTTAATATTCATGAATATCCTGATAGAGAGGTCTAGTTAAAAAACTAAAATGTTTGAAGTCATTGTATGTTACAGCTCAATGGATCTGTTTTTGTAGTCGTCTGGGACTGCCTCTTCTTATTGCTGCCAAAGTATAAATAAAATTCATGTTTACACAGCAGTAACCTTCTTGTGCCAAAAAGGCTTTCCCCAGGGTTTATGACTGTAATTGCTTTTCTCCTCCTTATTGCCAGACTCTGTTCTGTCACTCTCACATATTATCCTTGATTGTTTAAAAAAAATGTCTGGAAAAATTAAACAAAACCCAGAAGCAGCCCTTCACAAAATGTCCAGTTATGCCGAGACAGGAGCAAAAAAGAAAAAGAGCAACACACAGGAGAATTTTGACCTTTTTGTTATGTGACCATTTCTTTTTTTTTCCCAACATTTTATTGGGTTTTTCCATTTATACATAATACCATTACGAATTGAACAATACTGTGAACAATATATATACATTTATATAGCCTATCCAATCTTTCAATACACACTACTTCCATGCCCTCATAACTATTAAATACATTATTTGCATTTTCTATACTTATGTCTATTATCAATCCAGATATACCATGTTTCTCATAATGCATTGTATTCCATGTCAACTTTCTCTTTTAGTTCCATAGTTAATTTGTCCATTTTCATGGTCAAAGATTTTTTTAATTATTAAACCTTTGGGAGGTATGGCATTTTTCTTCCAGTACTGTGCGTATGAAATTCTAGCTGCTGTTACTATATGTAATATAAGATATTTTATCTTTCTGTTATAGTTTCTTTTTATTGTTCCTAAGAGGAATATTCTGGGATGAAATCAATTTTATTTTCAATTATTTCCTCTAACCACATATGAATCACTTCCCAATATTTCTTTACTTTGGGGTATGACCACCAAGAATGAGATAAGGTACTTTGTTGATATCCACACTTCCAACAACTTAGTTTTAGGTTTGGGTATATCTATGCTAATTGTGAAGACCAGTGTGAGATTCAATTTTTTTTACTACCAGTTCTGTGGCCATGGCTTGGTGGGCGTGGCAGGAGAAGGACTGTAAAATCTCCAGTCAGATGTGCTATTTGCCGGTTCTCCTAACTACTCAAAACTTCCACTAACGATTCTCCAAAAGTGATCAGAACCTGCTGAATACCACCTCTGGTGAAGGTGCCATATACCAACGATAGAACATTTTGTATTGATTTTCCTTGTAAGCCACTGATTTTGTTATTTTATAATTGGTATTCCAAATCTTTTTCCACTGTTCTAAATCAATAGTATGTCCAAAATTTCTACCCCATGCAATCATTGATCCTTTTACAATCTCCTCTGTTCTATCCCATTCTAATAAGTGTTTATATATTTTAGATAATATTTTTTCATCTGGGCCAATCAAAATGTTATCTAATGTTTGTAATTCATTGTCTATTCCAATTTCCTCACTGTCTTTTTTATATCTTATTTGTATTTGCATATAAGTTATGTGACCATTTCTTTTGTCAGATGAACCCTTTCTCCCTCCCTCTCTCCAATAGACTTATTCTTTGTCGGTAAGAGCTCTCCTTCACCTTATGCAGAGTCTTCTGTAAATGTAATCACAAGTGGAAAGCTCTTTCTTCCTGTCTTCTACATCAGATGTGTCCAATCGGTGGCCCATAGCCAACATGCCGCCTTGGACGAGTAAAGCTGCCCTACAACACCCTCCCCAAAATAAAGGAAGTTTGTTATTTGTGTTTATTAACTACATTATATACGTTATAGTTTACATGTGATCCAAGATAATTCTCTCCACTCAATGCGACCCAAGCAAGCCAAAAGTTTGGATGCACTTGCTTTAGATTTTACATTCTACTTCCCCTTTTTTGTCCTAATTACCCACGCGAAACATAATTTTGTCCTTTTATGGTTTTCTCCAGTACACATAGTTGAATCAGACTTCTTCTTTTCAATTTCAACTAACTTTTTCTGACTTTTTAATCATATTTCTTGTTTTTATTTTATCTTGTTTCAGTTTTTCATCTCTGATTATCCTATTCTTGTAATGTCATTCCTCAAAGATTCTTCTCTTGAAAGCTCATTTTTCATCACCCCTTGTATGTTCCTTTTTTTTCATTCTATGCAATATGCATTTTTAATTATTTATGTCATTAGCTGTCCTGTTGACTATGAGGCTTTCTCAGCTTGCTGTTAATAACTTTATTATAATTTAATCCCAGCCAAAATGAGTTATCACTTAATATCATACTTAAATTTTGTTACCATTTAAACAGATGTATTTCCAAAGCCACTATAAACATCAGACACTGTGTCAAAGCTGTCAGTACTTTAAACATTATAATAATGTATGATGTTTCTTAAAATCATGCCCCTTGTTAATACAAAAATGTAGCTATCAAGCACGATCCATTCATGTAGTAGTTCTCATATAAGCTTAATTGTCAAGTCATTAAGATTATTTCAAGAGAGAAAATACAGTAGTTTGGAACAATTACAATTTTAATTTACTCCTGGCCAAACCAGAAACTACTAGTCTATGTAAAAGATAATATGCTGTTTCTTTATTAGAAAAAGAAAAGGAAAGAAGAGAAGGAAAATGGAAGCAAAAGGAGGATGGCCTTTCTACAGCCTTTCCATTCCAGAATATATAGACAAGTCTTAGAGATAAAATGGTTCAGAAGCACGTGCTAGAATCATACATACTTGTATGATCTCTCCCTACCCAAAGCCTTAGCTTCTTGACTTCTCTTTGGGTAGGGCTGCCTCATATCATCCTTTATCTCTTAATAGACTTTACCTGGCAGGTATCACCTTAAAATCATATGTTGTCTGGCTTTTTGAGTATGTCTTCCTGAAATTCAGCTCTGTTACTTTAATTAGCTTTTCAGTACCCTGCAGTAGGCTTGTCTTGCTACCTGAAATTGACAAGACTTTAGTCAATTACACATTGAAGGCTTTTGCCTCTTATTCTAGCACAACCTTGACATTTAAAAAAAGAAACAGTTTTTCTGATGCTGGAAAAGATAATTTCATGCACAAGTAGGACTAAGTACTGAGTGAGGGAGTTATTCCACTGCAATTTTTGATGCAGAGAAAGTTAACAGTTAACTTTGTGTCTTCCTTTTCCATCCATTTGTCCTCCTTTTCAATTTCAATTGTCCTCCTTTGCCTGTTCATATATCCAGTGACCCTGCCTTTTGGGGGATATGATGGAAGGTGTACAGAGAACTTCCCCTGTGATTAGCTCTAAAGTGGATGGCTGGCAGAAAGATCAGCCTGCTGATTCTGTACTCAACTTTGATTGGTGGGGAAGAAGTTCAAAACCACAGGTTTAAAGACAGGACTTTGCCTAATCTAGGTCTGCATTAAAGGATACAGGGTCTAGACATCTAAGAACTTATTATAATGAGTACAAAAATATCCTTGAATTGATCTCAGCTGAAGACCACCTGGACACATCCATGACATTTAACTATCATCAGGGTGCAGTGGTTTGCCATTGCCTTCTTCCTGGATATTTTTCAATATCTCAGTCCAGCCAATATCCCACGGATTATCTGGCAACCTCCATTGAGACTATGTCCAGGTTTGAGCTTTCTTACCTCAATATAAATATCACTGAAGTAAATACAACAAACTGCTGTGATATTACAATAAAAAATTAACTAAGATATTTTAGATCACATGTCATGCAATTTATAAAAAATCATTTATTTATGACAATCTTATTTCTTCCACAGTGCTGTTAGAGTCAAACCGTGGCAGTATTAAGACGTACTGAACAAGTTGGTGGTGATGAAGGTAGGCCATAGTTTTCCACAAGAACAGAATACAGACCTAGGAACTAGTTTTGAGCCAAGAAACCTGCTACTACTTTTTGCTAGGAATAGTCTTAGCTGCCTCTTTGTATGTTCCTGAATACCAGCTTCTGTTGCATACATTTAACCTTTATTTCTGCTTTCTCTCTCTCTCTCTCTCTGTCTCCCTCCCTCCCTCCCTCTCTCTCTCTCTCTCTGTGTTGTATGTATTTCAGCATGAAGATAATTTAAAAAAAAAACTTCCTTTGCTAAAGTTCTCTTTTTTAAAAAAACAAAGTGAACATTGTTTCCCAACACTTTCATTTTTGTTTTCACAAATAAAAATAGGCCACTTCTAAAACTCAAAACAATTAACCAAACAGCCTTCCTCCTGTCAACATTCAGGGTTTTTCTTCTCCCACTAAAACATTGTAAAGAGATATTGTTCGAGACAGGTATTCTCCTGTCTACATCACTGAATTTCAGAGTCAGATGAAACAAATCCTGTTCTGTCTCTTCTCACCACAGTGCATTAGAGAATTCCTCCATATAGAACAAAGTTTATTTTTTCATATGAATCGGAACCAAATGCAACCTATCAGTAAACTATGCCCACCTACACATCCAGATACCAGCCTGTTAATTCACTGCAGTAAAGGACTTTTCTGCTTTATTCACCTCCTGATTCTTTTTCTACATTGCTTGTTCATAGGTGGTAATAATTACTTTCATTTCTTCCCCAAATACTTTAAATAGGGGAAATGTTCCTGTAAGTCTTTGTAGGAAGAAATTGGCTGAAAGTGGAATTCCACAAGGGGGAAAAAAACTCACCATACAATTATAAGCAAACCAACTGGCAGAAGGGAATATATTGTTAAGCCTGGGTTCCCCAACCAGGGTTAGGTAGACAAGCTAA
>BLBF01000006.1:60456752-60511781 GCA_015471245.1 Laticauda colubrina
TGATTCATAGTTATTATTTCACCTAAACCAGTTAGGGTAAACAATGTTATCCCTAACATATATTACCCCTTTTTAAAATGAATCTTATGAGGATGAGTATTATTGCATGACTATCAAATCAAATTGGAGATAGAAGGAACATGGTTTTTAAAAAAATTCAGTAGAACAGACAAATGAGTCGATATGACATAGTGTAAAATAGAGTTAAGGAGTATGATCAAACATGTGGCTTTTGCCAAAATAAAATAAAACTGTGTGTACTGTTCTGTATTTGAAGCTTGTATTTCATTTGAAGCCAGGCACCTTATTTTCTTCTTTCAAGTACTACAAATTTATCTTCTTATTTGATAGAAGTGCCAGTCTGGGCTTCCTTTTAAGGCTTTCTGTGTTCCCCAAACTGAAAGTATGCTTTTGATTTTACAAGTTTCCTGCAAGGATATCTCTGTGACTCTCTACAATAGTAGAGGCCTGTAAAAATAATTATTGGATATCTATGGGATTAGATCTCTGATTGCCACTAAATCAACTTTTGCTATTAAATACAGTTTTGGGGGAAACAAATGGATTTCCATCCAAAATTGTTCTTGGGATCTTGTTCTGAAAGTTCACATCTTTCCAATCTAACTCTGAAGAAGTCCTGGAAAATTAAATCTTAATATAATACAATTTTCAAATGTTGATTCTGTGAAACATGTGCTTTGCATAAATATAGCATAAAATACATTAAAACAAAATCACAATAAAGTAGAAATATAAAAAGCGTGCTAGATACAAAGAACCCAAACAAGGCCACTGATTATGAATTTAATAATTATGAATTTAATAATTTATTTCTGAGTTTAAATGATGACATAACAAAATAAGGAATCCAACTAAAAGTTTGAAACATACCTGCAATTTGTCCCTGATTTCACTGTAAATGGAGCAGTGGAGGATGTCATGAATTATATCCTTCAAAAGACTGGCACCACAGGGACAGAGATACTATTGAACATCTCTTTCAAAATCTCACTTCAAGATATGGTGAAGGTATAGTCTGTAAGCGAACAGATGTGAAATCTTTCCCAGTGGAGCATTGGTAATATTAATAAGATATTGGGAAAAGCTTTTTATGTTTTTAAGCAGAGATGAAAGCAAGATGAAAAGGTGGATGTCTGATTTGTAATAGCATCTGCACTGCATCCCTTTCAAAAAGCCTCTTTATTATTTTCTCTGTTTCAAGATTTAAGTTCTTCCAAAGGGTGATTACAAATAACTCACCATGTAGGAAAAAAAAACTTTGTATGCCTTTATGAAATCATATAAACTTTCTGTACTCTGCCCCGATCTACATGTCATTAGTTTTCTCCTCTTACAATATGGTTATTGCTATAAGAAGGAAGATCATTGTCTTAATCTAACAGAATTGCTTATTTGTAGCTCTTAGAAGACATACTTCAGGCTGTGGCAAACAACAACCTATGTTAAAATCCAGGCAATCTAGAATTGAACCAGGAAATGTGATATGGTTTTCTGAAAATTTCCTGAAGAAATCATGGTAACCTAAGATTTTAGACAGAGAAAGGGAGAGAAGGTGTTGATAATCAAAAACATATACAGTATATGCCACAGAGCAATTGAGTATTCAATTATTTGTCATAAATGTTGCCATTAAATATGTGAGAGAAATGGAAAGAAAACTCTTTCCACATGGTATAACTTATGGTATGTATTATGAGAAATATTCTATAATGACTTCAGTTTTTAAAAGTGACTCCTTTTCCCTTTAGCTTTCTGACAATGGGTAGGTACATGGATAAACTTAGCTTTGTTTCATGGCTTTTTTTCTCACATATTAGACTGATTTAATATTGGCAGACATGTTGGCATATGGTATTCACACATGTATAAATCTGAAGGAAGAACTGGCAACATAGATTTGGGGAACCTAACAAAACCCAAATCATACTGATGCTATTTCTACATTGACAAAAGTCATGAGTTATCTTTGATAAATTAGTATTATTAGTATTATGACCCATTATGTAACAGTAACAGCTTGTGGACAATGAATAAACATAAACCTAGCTGCACTGCAACACAGCTATTGGAACTTGCTAAGCTGAACCTGTATAGATTTCATGTCTTCTCATATTTTCATGTTGCAATCCAAAGTAATATTTTATCCAATATGCCACTGAACATTATAAACTTTAATAGTCGTCTAGGAAAATAATTTGCCATAATTAGTCTTGATAAGGTTACACATTATTCTTTACTTGAGGAATCAATTTATCCCGAAAAGAACTTCACCTCAAACTGAATTATAATTTAGGCCTAGGAGATGTTTCAGTCGGAGTACCAAGTATTTTAGAAGCATTATTTCAACTAGATCTTTTACCTTCAAGACTAACTTTTCTGTGAAACAAGGACTGGGAATGTTCTCCCCAGCATTTTCTGGCCTTCACTTTACAAGGCAATTAACATTTCTTCTCAGTGATGAAAAAAAACAGTGAAGTAAAAACAGAACAATAAAAGCGACCCACCAAATATTGCTTAAAATACATTGGAGGAAGGAGAGGGATCAGACAAGCAGCTATTTAGTCTCTGTGTCACAAGAGTCTCTGCATCACATTCCTGTCATCAATTCTAGTGGTAGAATAAAATTATTCACTTCACAATAATAGCAAATTGATCGGGTATGATCCTGTCTGCCTGGATCATAGCTCAGTTTCACAAAAGAAGGAAGTAATTAAGGTTTGCTATACAAACTTGCCCCAAAATCTGCTGCTGAAGCAGCTCTTTTATGAGATGGTGAGATCTGTATGTATGTAATTATAAATAGAGTAGAATAGAACAGTGGTGGGATTCAAAATATTTTACTACCGGTTCTGTGGGCATTGCTTGGTGGGCGTGGCAGGGGAAGGATACTGTAAAATCTCCAGTCAGAGGTAGTATTTGCAAGTTTTCCGAACTACTCAAAATTTCTGCTACCAGTTCTCCAGAACTGGTCAGAACCTGCTGAATACCACCTCTGGAGTAGAAGTAGAGTAGAAAGAATAAAACAGAACAGAGTGGAATTATTTATTGGCCAAATGTGATTGGACATGCAAGGAATTTGTCTCTAGTGCATAAGTTCTCAGTATACGTACAAACAACAAAGTGATAGATCATAATTCATAAAATACTATCAGTATAAAGATTTTCCACCAAACAAAATTTGTCTTTTTTCAACCAACATATACATCACTGGTAATAGGATAAACTTTCGAAAGCTTATCAACAGAAACTTAGATACAACAACTTATTCCAACAGGCTGGTGATCTGAGATCAAATTAATGGAGAAATAATATTAACTTTAGGAAAAAGGAAACAGTAATTGTTTTTTTTTAAAGATTTTATTTGTTATTGTGGCTAAGCCAAATTTCTCTATGCTGGAGAAAATTGTTCTATGAAAGTTTATGTTAGATCGTAAAATGATCTGCTTCGTGGACTACAGCTGAATATTTTCTCAAATATTTGTAGTTTCAGGGTTAGGCATCAAAGTTTTCCCCTCTTTCCTAATATGATCGACAGGAAGGAACTCTGGACATTATTCAATGATATCTCCTTTTGTTCACAGTATCTGGAGACCCCATTCTTGCCTATTTTTGGCAATATTGTTTGAATTAATTAATTATAGGGGGCTATGTTAAAGTATGCAGTAAATCTGAGAAACAGCATATTTACAATAATAATAATAATAATAATAATGATTGTTCTGTATGAAAACTGTATGAAACTCCAAATTCGCTAATCTGATTGGCTAAGAAAGCCAGCATAGGGATTGGTTCACTAGGAACCAATCCAAAGGAATCGCAAAAAGGCGGTTAAATCAAACCAATGTCATTGGTTACAAGCCGGCAGGCAAGCCGGATATAAAGGCTGCCGCGGCTAGAGCCAGACTGTTCCGTTTATCTTTACTGATGCAAATAAAGACTTTTACTGTTGGAACCCGGTCTACCTTGCGTTTTTCCTGACGGAACACTGATGATGATGCATTACTTAACATTAACATGCATGTTATTTGAGATCCTCTTTTTTAATTCTTTTCATACTTGCATTGTGATGTTTCACTTCCTGAAGAGGCACTCAGTGGTTAGTAAAACCACTAACATATATCATAAAATATTTCATTTGTTTTGAGGTACAGTTAAGATAACTTATATTCTTGAAACAATAGAGCCTTCTGTTATGAGAAGAAATAATCTCCTCAATCCCTTTGTAGACTAAATGAGGTTTTTTTTTTCTTCCTTTGGCACCATATCAAGGTGCTAAAGGACTTATCAGTGTAGATATTTATTTTTACAGGATTTTCATTGACTTTTCATAGAATGAAATGTAAAACCTGAGAACAGCAAACTCATCAGATATTCAGGAGTTGTTTTTTGGATTCTCCTTTATTGTCATAGTACCAATTCTGAGGGAACATATGTCTATATCTATGTCTAAGACCAAAATAACCTTGTTTTGTTTGACTTTAAAATGCCAGTCCCCTAAACTCTGTAGCTTAAACTTAGGAAATATACTTTATGAAGGAGCAGTGCAAATTTTGAAGGAGCAGACTGAGCAAAATATTATTTTAGAATACTTCTATACCACCCTCAATACTTCTATACCACCTTGCCATTTTCAAACCCTTCTTGTAATTGCATATGAATAGCCACTGCTAGCACTTGTAAGACTAACCAAAGTTTCCTCCAACTATTTTCTCCTTAACCTTGTTTTTGTTTCATAGTTAGTAACTACCAAATGGGGAAATATTTCATAAATTGTGAAAACTTTCATCAAGAAACTCAGAATTGGTTCATAAATAGTTAAATCTGTAATACAAAACATTTATGATACAAACCCTGGTGCCTTCAATACGTGTGGGATTCTAATTCACAGAATTCCTCGTGAATATGATCTGTTTTTCTCATTCTGAGTAAATTTCAATAGTTTTACAATGTGCAGTTTCTGTATTTATTTCTCTGTATCCTGGTTGTTTGTGATTTCCCTAATGAGTTGGCTCTACCTTCCATAGTTTTTCTAGAAAATATAAATGAACAAAAAAGGGCATATTTTATATTTTCCACTGTGTAAAATTAAACTTAATTAAAACATAATTCATTTTAATTTTCTTCTTCAAGCTTTTAGCAGTAGGAAAGGTCCATGGGTTCTTTTTATCTGAAATATTTCTACAAATGCTGGCATATAAAAAAAATATTTGTAACTTTTCCCTTTATTACCATTAGTCTTTCTTCCAACCCATTTTAAAAAGATCTTCATAAATTATTGCCAATGTCTACCCATGCTTAACGTCAAAAGTCCTCATATATGACACAGTCTAATGCTGGCAATAACAAATACATTATTCATATACGCATTTAGATTGTCCTCTACAAAGCTGTTAATAAGTAAAATTCATGCAACTGAATAGGAAGAAAATTTCATATTTCATGCCTATTACTCAACAACTAGATAATTTGCAAAAACAAAAAAACCCTTTTACCTTTGAGTTTCTATGCTTATAATACTTATTAGCTATAAAATGATAGAAAAGAAAAGCAGTACCTTGATAATACCTTTAAAGAATATTTACATTGTCTCAAGGTGCTGTTTGACAAAGGGCATGGCAGTCTCTTGTCTCACAAATTCATTTATTAATTTACAGTTCCAGTTAGAGCCATGCATTAGTATTTTGTCATGATTGTTTAGTCTACTGATAAAACGTCTGAATAGTAACAAGTGCTGGTACCTCTCATCGTCTGCTGTTTCTGAAATCAGAACTTTTCAAGGCATTTGTTGGTATATTGTTTGAGGACATTTTAATGGCTCCCCATGAAAGTATGTATCATAATCTGCCCAGAGTAAATTTTTTTTCTTTATTTTAAATATCCCTGAGTTTTTCTAGAGAGGAACAATACTTGTTAGATTAATGTTGTGTGACAAACCCAAAATAAATCTTAGTTTTGGTTGTTTCCTCACATGGAAGTATAACATTTTTAAGGAATTTCCCTCAAATGAATAATTTTATTTAAATGAAGATGTCTATATTCTCAGTCATCCAGGTCATGGTTGTCCTAATGGTGCTTTTTTAAGTGGTGACTGGATTTTCTTTGTTTTCCTTGAAGACATTTCGCTTCTTATTCAAGAAACTTCTTCAGTTGATGAGAAGTGAAACATCTGAATGAAAAACAAAGAAAGTCCAGCTGCCTCTTAAAAAAGCAGCCTTGGGACATTTAAGTGAAGATTGTGAAACCTATATTCTTGTAATACATTCTGTTGAAGATAAACTGCAAAACAATAGCAAAGCTATTTGTTAATACTATTAATAGTAGTCTTGATAGATATAGTTAAATATTTCTAAAAATAACTGGAGAAAAACTATGGATTATGAGAAATTCTGACTGGACCATAAATGCAGAATCTTTTGATAAAAGAAGTTCTGCTGAGTTCTGGCTTGTTTTTAATGTTTACCAAAAGACACATGCCTATGGGAAATCAAAAAGCAAGACATTGTGATAATAATATCCAAATATCAATCCCCAGCAAGCAATATGCATTGAGATTATCCTCTGAAATAGTTGCATGTCTGGGAAAAGTAATATTTGATACATCAGAATGGAAAGAAAGATAGCATACAGGATTCGTAGTTAAATTATTGAACAGCTCCCAAACTTGTGTGTTTTTATATGGAATATCTAGTAAGAATGCATATTTGGGGGCAACTGTTTAATATGTTCCATTTGCTGGGGTTTCCTGCATGATTATGACATGAGTGAGAGTTTTTATTCATCTTGGAATAAATGGAGAGTTGATATTTTTCAAAATTTTGTTTCAAACCATGATCAGTTTCAACTATTGTGGGAAAGGCAAGTTTATTGTTCATTTAACACCTAATTCAGTGCAGATTAAAATGTATATAAGAAATCCAATTATTTAAATAATTTTAGCTCATAAGGTAGAACTGCAATTTTGCAAGCATTATTGCTGATTTCTTTTGCTTCTTAAATATACATTTTATAAAATCATTCCTTTTGTAACTCTGAAGTCTTCTGCTGTTCTTAAATGATCAAATGCATGGCAAAATATTGTTTGAACATTAACTTAATGAGACATTATATGATTTAAGAAAGTTTGTTCTCTTTCAATCTGTCTTTCAGCATCTTTAAATCTCTTGATAGTGCCATACATACAAGTTTACACATTAAGGTCATTTGATTCATTGAAGCTAGTTGGGAATGTATTTCATCAAAACACTTCATTGGCCTATATATTATGGTGTTTTTAACAGACCATCTATAAGCACATTTTAAAAAAAAACCCACTGAACTTGAAAAGATTCTTCACTTAGATGTAAACCTGGCTGTACAGTTTGTATAGCAGACATACATACCAGCAATCTGAGTGCTGGGACAGAACAACTTGTCTTACCTTTGATTCCTCAGAAGAATTTCTTTAATCTTAACTGCCTGTAGTATTCATCTGTCAATACCATGTATTTATATGGAATGTAATGTTAATATTTTCCCCACTTTCGAGTTCTACTTTAAAGTATACATTTCTATAGTTGCACTTGTAGTATGCCATCCAAAATGTGCTCCAATTAGTAAGTTCTGGCCTTATAATTAGCATGTGAATCTGCATGAGACATACATGTGCGTAAGATTAACTACCTCTCTATATCTTCTCTATTCTTACTAATAAATTGTAGTGAAGCCCCTGTCACACTGCACCAACGGATGCAAAGAGGATGTAAAACGGACAAAAAAGCTTGCCATCTGTTTGTTAACGCAATGTACTCACTGCCTCCGTTTTGCTTCCTCTCTATCCGTCCAGCATCCGTTTATTGATGTTTCATCCGCTCAAAAAGTTTTGAGCCGCCCAAAACTTTTGCGCAGAAAATGTATCCAATTTGTCCGTTCTGCATCCATTACGCATTCGCTATATCCGCTAGGCATCCGTTCCGCATCCGCGCAACTCACATCTGCTCGGACGCAGGGAGGAAGCGGAACGGACACAGAACGGATGCAGAACGGATGCAGAATGGATGCAGCAAGGAAACAAAGCGTTTAAAATGGAAAAAACGTTCACAGAGGGGACCTATCTCGGATATTAAGGATGTCTACAGGATGCCTAGAGGATGCCTAGAGGATGCTGAGAGGATGCAAAGGGACACCTATACTGCCTCTAAAAAGGGGGAGCAACACATTTGGATCTCACTTTCAGAACAGCAGCCCTGTGGTGCAGACCTCTGCAGCCTTCATCTGCCTCTTCCTCTTCCACAGCATCCAGTCATGTCCACCGTGGATCGTAACACAGTCCTTTTGGCAGCCACCATCCTTCTGCAACAGTGCGAAGCCATCTACAGGCTCTGTGAACTCTACTACAGGAAGAAAAAGGGGCAGCCAAGAAGCGTCTGGGTATGAAGATGATTCACCAGAAGAGCAGAGGACGGACTGTACAACAAGCTGATGGTGGAGCTCAGGAGCGAAGACACTTGGGCGTTCCAGAACTTCATGAGGATGCCTCCAGCCATGTTTGACGAAGTTGTGCAGCGGCTGACACCCAGGTTGACCAAGGCAAACACCAACTTCCGGCCCAGTCTGGACCCTGGGCTCAAGGTGGCACTCACTCTGCGCCACCTGGCCTCAGGGACCACCTACAGCAGCATGCAGTACAGCTGGAGGGTGCCACACAACACCATCAGCTTTGTGGTCAGAGAAGTGGTGCAGGCCATCATCGAAGAATACAAGGAGGAGCTCCTCCAGTGCCCCTCCACTGAAGAAGGATGGAAGAAAGTTGCAGAACAGTGGTATCAGAGGTGGAACTTCCCACATACCGTTGGAGCCATCGATGGCAAGCACGTGGCCTGCAAAGTGCCAGCCAAGTCGGGGTCCACTTATTTCAACTACAAGGGCTTTTTCAGCATCGTCCTCTTCGCCATGGTCGATGCTGACTACAAGTTCATGTACATCGATGCTTCAGGCAACGGCTCATCTTCAGATGCCCAGGTATACAATGCCAGTCACCTCAAGGAGGAGCTGGAACGCAACCTCATCGTGGGCTTCCAAGATCCAGAACCCCTGCCCAACGACACACAAGATGTGCCATACTTCATCGTGGGGGATGACGCCTTCTCCCTCACAAACTACCTCATGAAGCCCTACACTTCCAGATCACTTCCAGCTCACCCGTGAAGAGAGGATCTTCAACTACAGGCTGTCCAGGGCAAGGTGGGTGGTGGAGAATGCCTTTGGCAACCTGGCCAACAGGTTCCAGGTACTTCTCACCACCATGCAGCATCACCCGTGAGGAGGATCATGGAAGCTTGCTGCATCCTGCACAATCTCATGCGCACCCGCTATCCGGTCTTGCAGAACAGGCTTGTGGACCTCCAACAAGGCAATGGGGACATGGAGCCTGGGGAATGGAGGCAAGGGCGAAACCTGATAGACACTGAGGATGTGCAAGGCCCCAACAGAGCCTCACGTGAAGGGAAGAAGCAGCGCAACCTCCTGAAACACTGGTGCAACTCCCCAGCTGGAGCAGTGGAGTGGCAAGACAGGATGATAGATGCTTAATGGATGCTTCCTTGAGCCTGTCTCATCACACTGATGAGATTGGGCCATGTATGTTGAGTGGCCCTACAATGAACAGGGCATTTAATAAAGAGTTGTGTTTATGTTGACATTTGTGGATGATTGATTATATTGTTATTGATAATAAAGGTCCATAGGTGTGGCAGCTGGGAGGGTGGACCATACAGTCCCACTATGCTTGCATTGGAGGTTTATCTATCCCACAGCTATTACCCATCCCAAAGGTATCCCTGCCCATCCCACAGGTATCCCTGCCCATCCCACAGCTATCTTAACCCATCCCACAAGCATGCAAAGACTTAAACCATTTCTAAAAGTTTCCAGCAAGACTTTATTAAAAAAAAGAAATGAAGCAAGTGTGTGAATCAAAAATAGACTTTATTAACAACAAGCTACAAGACAAAAATGAATCTCTGGCACTCCTCTTGGTCGCTCAGTCTCAGGGGTGAAGGGTGCAGGTGCTGTGGAGGTGGCTGGTGCTGGAGTGCTTGTCATCAGCTCCTCCAGAAGCAGAAGCAACAGAAGCCCCAGCCCCAGAAGAGTGAACCCGTGCTGCAGAAGCCCCAGCAGAACCAGAGTGAGGGCCAGGGGGCGGGATGGTAGCCCTGTCCCTCTTGCAAGGGCTGGCAGCAGATGGCTGAGGCTTGCTGTGCTTCAGCATGGTTGTGGGGTTGCTGGCTGGCAGGGAGGCTGGCAGGAAGGCTTGCAGGGAGGCAGGCACCAAGGCTGGCAGGGAGGCTGGCAGGCAGGCTGGCACCAAGGCTGGCAGGCAGGCATGAACCAAGGCTTGTAGGCAGGCAGGCAGCAAGGCTGGCAGGCAGACTGGCTGGCAGCAAGGCTGGCAGGCAGGCAGGCAGCAAGGCTGGCAGGGAGGCTGGCAGGGAGGCTGGCAGCAAGGTAGGCAGCAAGGCTGGCAGCAAGGCTTGCAGGCAGACATGCAGGCAGGACAGGCAAGGCAGTCGATGTGTCTGGAAGCAGGTCTTTCCTCTGAATGTTGACCTGCTTCCGATCTGCTTCCATTATATCCGCGGGGCTGACGCAATGCATCCTCCCCGCATGCGCAATTAACGCTCGGCATCCGCTAGGCTTCCGCTGTGCATCCGCTGTGCATCCGCTGTGTATCCGCTGTGCATCTGCTGTGCATCCGCTTCATCCGCTGTGCATCCGTTCTGCATCCGCTGCATCCGTTCCGCATCCACTTTGCTGAGGCCCCCCAGAAGCCCTGCGGATGTGCCATCTGCTCCCATCCACTTCCATCCGCTAGGCTTCTGTTCCGCATCCGCTTTCCATCCGCCCTGCGTCCTCCCCCCGTCCGTGTTATCTGCTCTGGTTATGCAAATTTTTGCCCCTTCTGAGAGCGGATAACAACGGATGGAACATTTTGCTCGTCCGTTATGTCCGTTTTGCATCCGTTGGGCAGTGTGACAGGGCCTTAATGTTACAATAGATAGCAGAGATCAGTGAAGAACACTGATATTCCAAAGTAAGAAAAGTAAATGGTAAAAATCATACATTAAAGAAATGAATGCAAAAAAAATAGACACGTCTATAATTCAGAACAGAATTCTCCAGGTTGCTAGTGCTTTTCAATGTCCAATCTGGCTTGGGTAAAAGTTGCCTTTTAAATAGAAGTTATCTTAAATAGAAGCAGGAATGTCTTTAAAATTCATGACAATATCACTTCACAAAGATAACAAGCACTAAATTCATAACAGCATGAACCCTATTCAGGAAACCTGATTTTATTATTTTCATATTTTAGAGAAGAACTACACTGAATATTATAAGAATAAAACTCAATTTTAATACTTAGCTATTTCTCTTATAAAAAATGGATGGTTTACTCCAATTTAGTGGACTTGAGATACATGGCACAAACCAGCTATAACGGGATTAAATCTACTTTAACTGAACAAAATCTTATAACTCTCCATTATTTAAGTGGAACATTTAATTTTTGTCATTGCATTCCCATGACAAATAAAACTCCAGATTTCTTTTTTTTTTCTTTATCTCTGCTATTTACATATTTCCTGACAGTACATAGGCTTTTTCATTGTTTTCCAATACTTGAGATTATTTTATAAGAAAAATATCCAACAAATAGATTGATTTTAAAGGACTCCACCACTTTTCTAAATAATCCAGAATTATCTGTTACAACTGTTGAGAAAGCGGGTATCTCCTAATTAAAACCTTCTGTCCTAACTATTGTGGATGAGACCTGTAAATTACAAAAATCAATCAGTCTGAAGTTTTCAAGAGAAATTGGATTCAAGTTCCAAAATTCCCAGCTAGCATGAATTATTATAGAAGGCACATTTGGAGGGGATCAGCTATCACATACCTCTCTTTATGCATAATCGTGCTTGTGACTAATGACTAATTGAACTGTTTGGAATCTAATACTTTAAAATTGTATGGGCAGCAGTGCACCAAATTTAGGGCAGCATGATTTCTTGTTGGCTTTACAACCAAAAGTGAAGCATGGCAGAGGAGATATGTGGGAATGAGGCCTAAGTATTAATGTGCCAACTCTGCTTATTCCAACAAATGTCAAATCTGTTCACAGCAGGAGTCTAAATCTCAAATACTCATGAATGACATATAAGGATAGTGTCATTAACCCAAATGTTACAATAGTGAAATATTCATACCAAAGATTCTAATGAAAATGAAAAGCATCACAGCATATAATTAAACATAAATAAATTTATTAAATGAAGCAATTTTATTGAAAACAAAACAGCTTTTTTTGCCAGGTCAACTCAGCCTTCCATTCTTCCGAGGTCAGTAATATGAGGACCCAGATTGTTGGGGGCAATATTCTGACTCTGTAAATAGTTTAGAAAGGGCTGTAAAGCACTGTGAAGTGGTATATAAGTCTAAGTGCTATTGCTATTTCATTGTGGTGCTATGATGATGATTATGCAGTGATCAATATAAATTTGAGATTGCTTTGAAATTGGGGTTCACACTATCTTATACATCCACAAATAACTGTAAACTATATCATGACAAACTGTAAATACAAAGGCTTTGCCCTTTTGTATTTGTATCTCTTATTCCAATATGTAAGGGGCAGAAGCCTCTCTTAGAGGGAATCAAAGAGAAGCAAGTATTAAAAGGAAGAAGTGCTCTTTTTATCATCTACATAAGACTGCTGGGTGAATTCATCCATCGCTGTATTGATGATACCCAGTTGTATATCTCTATTCCTGTCAAATTAAGCCATGCCTTGAATGTCTTATCCTGGTGCCTGGATAGGGAACAACAGACATGAGTTAAACCTTGACAAGATTAAATAGCTTGGTTTTGGGGGCCTGCTAATTTTCCAGGAACATGCCATCTTTGGTGCTGAATGGTATTTCACTACCCCACTCAGACCCAGTGCATAATCTGGGGGACCTCCTAGACTGTGTAGAAGAACCTCAACACAATTCATTTTGTGTGCCAGTTGTGCCCATTCCTGGATTGGCCAACCCTGTTTATAGTCACTCATACAGAGTGACTGTGAATCACCTGCAGATTGAATCACCTGCAGAGTGAATCACCTGCAGATTGGATTACTACAATGAGCTCTGTATGGGACTCACCTTGAAGAATATCCAGAAGTTTTAGCTGTCATAGAAAGCAGCAACATTAACAGTTATGTGCACTCCATAATAACACATGTTGCACTTCTAGTCTATGAGCTGCATTGGTTGCCAGTTTGCTTCTGGGTCCAATTCAAGGTGCTGGTTTTAACTTTAAAGCCCCTTCATAGCATGGACCAGGTTATCCAAGGCACCGTCTCTAATAGCTTAGCTCAACCTGACACATTAGATCTCCCAAGGAAATTGTGTTGCTGGCTCTGTTGACTAGGGATCTGCATTTGCTGGATCCCAGAAACATGCCTCCTCTGCTGTGGTGCCTGCGTCATGGAATATCCTTCCCCCTGAAATTAAACTGGCCCCATCCTTCTTGATATTCCAAAAGGACCCCAGACCAGGCCTGGGGCTCCAATGGAATCAGAGATGTCTATATGGCTCTATTGTTGAAGGAGACATTTTTCCCCCTTCATCTATGGCTTGTTTCTTTGGTTTTTAGGATATTTATTAGTGTGGTTTTTATATTAATAATTGATGTCTTTATATTTTCTGTTTTATCTGTTGTGTACTGCCCAGAGTCACATCTATATACATTTGATTTAGGTATTTATACATTTGTTTATTTTATTAATGAAAGGGCTGAGCTTGCATCACAATAGCACAGTTTTACATTTGTTATTTTGAGAAGCCTCCCATCTTGTGAATCAGGTTATTTACTTTTCTTTGTTACTGATTTATTAAACTGCCTGAAATGATTTTGAATCAATATTGGTTTTCATTTAAATCAATGGATTTTATCATGACTAATATTTTCCATTGTGTTCAAAAGGTTGCAAGTACAATTAGCTATTGTTATGGACCTATAACAAAATTCCTAAAACTTTTAAAGTTTAAATATTAGTACTCTGCTACGTATCTCTACTTAAGTTGAGCTATAATCAGTGGTGGGATTCAAATAATTTAACAACCAGTTCTCTGCCTTAATGATTTTTTCCAACAACCAGTTCACCAAACTGCTCAGAAAGTTAACAACCAGTTCTCCTGAACTGGCTGAATCCCACCATTGGCTATAATGTTCCTTTCTACTTGATGTGTGTGACAAAGTGATAAGCATATAGGAAATTCATTGTGTAATTGTAAGTTTATGCTGAATTGACTGTGATTGTAATCAGTGCTGTTAACAAAGGATTAAATCCATTAATTTGGATTTAAATTGCTAAATGTTAATGTTATATATTCTATTCTCAGCATGCTTTCTATCTGCTTTTGATTGCCTGCTTATTTAATCCAAGTATATAATGGGAATATCATCAGAAAAATTGATGCTGTAGGGTGGGCTACTATATTAAATACAATATATTTAATACTGTATGTTAAATCAATAATACAATATTAAATTATTTAATACTATATTAAAATATTAAATAATAAAATAATTAATACTGCAGTATACTAAATAAATAAATACACACACACATCATTTGAAGGATGAGAGAAATGGGACACACGGAACCTCTACCACTGTCATCCTTGCAACATTGGCTTTTAAACCAATGATTTAAAACTTCAATTTCTGCTTTTCTTAGTTTTGCAGAAAAATTCTGTTTGAACAGAAGAAATGAGAAAATGGGAAGCAACTTAACTGTTCTTTGACAGAATGGAAATTGTGAATTCATAAAGACTCATTTAAAAGCTTCTAAAATCTTTTTTTAATTGAATGGGTGTATCAATCAATTTTTACAAGCCTTTTTTTAAGTAGGTGTTGCATGAAGGGCTGAATTTGATTTTGCAAAATCTTACAAGGTAATATTTTTTCCATATGTGCACAAGTAACTGCAAGCCAGCCAAACAGTGCTTTAAAAGGCAAGCTGCTTTGTCAGAATCTGAAATGCATTTCTCAGACTGGATCATCTGCATGGTTACAATTCCTGGCTAAGAAAACAGAACTGAAAAATAGATCCAGTCCAGGAAAAAAAGGTCATGGAAAAATCCTTAGAGCCATGGTAAACACAGCATAATGTGATGTTTTGACCAATACGCTATGAAAGGCAATATCAATGAAAACCATTCCTTTATCTGATGCATTTTTACATGGTGGTTTAAACACACAAGTAGAAATGTTTGAAATAAAATAAGTTTCTCTAAACTGATTGAAAGACTTAATGAAATATATTTTCCTACCATCCATACTCCTCCACTTTCATCAAAGGATGATTTTAGAGTTGGAACAGAACAGAAATGGCTCTTTTTCTTTGGACAGATTATTATTCTCCCTTATAAACCATGATTACAATTTGTAATTATGTGTCTCTCCTACATTTCAGGTAGTTAAAATAAAACTGCCTTAGGAGAAACATTACTGACACATCATTCATAGACTGAAAATAAATTTTGCATTCCAGCTTTTGAAAGAGACAGACAGGCAATAAGAAACATTTACTGCACATTTCATAAATAATACTTTATTATTCATTGACTATTTCATTGAAATAGAAGAAAGAAGAAAGAAGAAAGAAGAAAGTAAAAAAAGAAAAAGTTTATGCTGGGAAAATAAACTTTTTCTTTTTTTACTTTCTTCTTTTTTTCAATCTATATGTTGCATATTATGTAAAGTTTACTTATATGTGCAGAAAAGGAATAATTTTAAAAGCCTAATTTCTTCTTTCCCTTCTTGTAATTTCTTTTCTCTGAAAATAGTCAATGAAATAATAGTAAAACATTTGTGAAAATTTCAATTTTATTTTAAACCAGAACTTTCTTTTAAGATTAATGTTAGTTCTTTCTTTAAGTATAATATGAATTCTCAAAGCCTTGAATTCTTGATTTTGTTTCCTATGCTACAATGCACCCAACCTTAGTATCTGTGAGACAAACTAAGCAGTACGTCTATTCTTGCAATCCTAAACATGAGCATATTCCTTTAAAAAAAACAAATTGAAATTCTCTGATACAGAATGTATTAGTAACTGTGGAGCAGTATGATACTTTTAAAATTTATTAAGAAAAATAATGAAGCATAATTTGTTTGGGTATTTGACTCAGTAATAGATAATGTCACATAATTCCAAACAATTTTATGTTGTTTGTGTAGATTCTGTGTGTAGATTCTGCCATAAGCTTGTCCATCACATAAAATTACTTCAACATTTAAAGAGCTCCTTTTCAATGGCAATTTTAGTACAATTTGTATAAACGCCAATTTATTAATGTTTCTACGACTGTGTGAAGTAGGGTTCACAAGAACATTTTAGTGATCACCAGCACTTTTTATAGCAATTAACATAGTGTACATATTGAGAAAATAACTACGGTAAATAAGAAAAAATAGGCCTTAAGACTATAATTAATGATGTCCTATCTTCCTTTTTATCTTAGTCAATTTTAGAGTCTTGTATTTTTGGCCATTATTCAATGCTGTATATGGGTAAACTGCATGCAGATATATCTGGGTAATTATGTTTGGCAGTTCCTACACCCTAGAGCCACAAATTCTTGCAGATGGAAATAATTCCCAGCCAATGCAAATAGTCCAACTTGGTTAAATTTCAGTTATACCATTAAGCTCCATTAATTGCATATATTTAGTAGCATACTGAAATGCTGGTTTTAATTATTTTTAGTTCTAAAAATACTGTAGCCACATATTTATTGATCAAAATCAGTATGTTTTCACTGACCATAGCTTTTCATAAATAATGCCAGACCACAAATCATAATTGTTTGGCATATATTAGTCAAACCATATATAATTTTCCATGAACTACTCTCAACATTTATAAATTCCATGGACTCTTTTGAATTTGATAGCCAAATGAAATTTTGAAAATAGCAGGACTTTCCTCCTTTGACCAAACTTTTTTACCAGCCATGCATTACTAGATCACGTGAACCTAAATTTTTATTTTATTAAAAAAAAGTTAAAATACAAAAGTCCAAAGGATTAAAAAACAAAAACGCATAGCAAAAAAGACATTTAAAAAGTGCATTGAGAAAAAAAACCAAACACCTATATATATATTTTCATCCAATTGAATACTGACTGATACATTATTACAATATTAATTTCCCATCCCTTGTGAAACAAGCCCAAAAGATTTTTAAACTACTAACTCTATTTGCAAACTACTAGCCTGGCATCTATATTCTATATTAATGACAAAATAGTTAACAGGAAGAAAATAATGAGTTTTTAAAAAGAGAAGTTTAAAGTTTCAAAACCCTCTGTTAATAAACTGTTACTGTAATCAACTTGTAGAAAATTTTCCACAGCATATTATCATCACAAATCATCACAAAAGTTAACAATAATTCATTCTGGAACAAATATCCAAGTTTGGGTTTTTAAACCCATTTCTTCTCAATTGTTGTCTGATTAAATATAATAAATTCAATCTCCAAAATCAGTCTATCTTCCCAACAAAGGCCAGATGAAATTTTTTCCCAATTAAGTGTGATAAATCGATTCCCCTATCTTCTTTGAACCTTCTTAGGGATGGCCAATTTTTCATTTCTCCACGCAGTATAATTCAAAGAGGTATATGCAATCAACTGAGTTAATTCTAAGTCTACACTTAGAATTTATGTGCAACAGATTAACTACTCCCGAATCATATTCCTCTTGTGCATCTGATTTATTTAAATCCAGATTCATCTGAATATTTTCTACAGACATTATCATTTTATCAAACTTTTTAAAAAACTTTCAAGCAAAGATTGGATATTAAGGCGAGGTCACATCGTCCGACGGATGCAGAACATATGTAAAAAGGACACAATGGATGAGCAAATTTTCCATCCGTTGTTTTCCACTCTCAAAAGTGCCCCAAATTTGCATAAACAGAACGGACAACAACGGATGGGGGGAGGATGTATCGCGGATGTAAAACGGATGCTCAATGGAAGCCTAGCGGATGAAAGCAGATGGAAGCAGATGGCACGTCCAAAGGACTTCCGGGGGAGCATAGCAAAGCGGACGCATAGCAGAAAGAGCAGATGCAGAGCAGATGCGTAGCGGATGTGTAGCGGATCACTGCGCATGCGGGGAGGATGCATTGCATCAGCCCTACGGATATAAAAGGAGGCAGCTCGCAAGCAGGTCACCATTCAGAGGAAAGACCTGCTGCCACAGACATCTTCATCAGAGACCATGGGGAAGAAGAGGAAGCCTGTGCCATCTTCTGCCAACCCTGGCAAGAGGGATAGATCCCCTGGCGCTGACTCTGCTGCTGCTGCTGCTTCTGCTGCTGGTGCTGCTTCTTCTGCTGCTGGTGCTACTCCTGCTGCTGCTGTGGTGGACCAGCCCCAAAGCCCTGAAAGCCCTGATGCTGAAGGCCCTGCCAGAGGGAGGAAGAGGCAAGGCCAAGGAGAAGGAGAAGGGAGAGACAAAGCAGAACTCCATCGCAGAGGAGCATTAAGAGGAGGTGCTGGAGTGGCTGAGGGAGAACGAGTATATGTGGAGGAAGGGCCACAGGCTCTATCGAGACACCAAGCGAAAGCAGGCAGCTTGGAGACAAAAGGCGGAGAGCCTGGGCTACACTTCAGATGTCCTCCTCAGGTGGTGGAAGCATATGCACACCTGGTACGGGAAGCTGCACCTGAAGAAGTCTGGCCAGGCCGCGGTCAAGCTCACCGACCAGGAGACCTATGCCATAGCAAAGTGCAGCTTCCTGGAGGGTGAGGTCTGCCACCGAGGAGCAGCCCCTCTGACAACCCTCACTCTCAGGCAGCCCACAGACAGCCAGTCCTCTTCTGGCCAGGAGAAAGCGACCGTGTCTGGGCAGGTGTCCACAGAGCACCCCGCGACAGAGACCCCCCCTGACAGTTGCACACCCTATGCCAGAGGACGTGGAGGATTCTCTCACACACATGGAGCAAGAAGAAGCAGCGACCACCAGGGACCAACCCACACCCACCCTCAGCTTCACCTCCACAGAAAGCAGGCAGAGAGGCAGACCAGAGGGACAGAGCCACACTGTCCTGCTGGAGATCAAGGACACCATCAAGACCAGCGCAGATCTCTCTCAGCTGGTACACTTTGACATTCCATCCTCAAACCGTAAGCCCTTCCTTACCTACCTGACCCAGACCTTCATGGACATGCCCAAGCCCCAGTACCAGGTGATGAAGGAGAGGATCACGGCGCTGCTGCACCACCCTCCAGGCCCAGCTGAACCTGCTCCCACCCACTCCAGGTCTGCTCCTCCACCCCAGCCGATGTCACAGCCCTTCCAAGGCTTTCAACAGCCCCTCTCCTACCAAGGCTATGGCTACCAGGAGTTCCAGCAGCACAGGCAGCCCTTCCCAGTCCAGGCACAGGTTCCTCGCATGCCACAGGTGCCACCAATGCCACAGACACCACAGATGTTTCCTTGCACGCCACAGACACTTCACCTCACCCAGCTGCACACCAGACATCCCCACTACACTCCTCCTTCCTCCACCCCACAGCCAAGCCCAGCCTCAGAACATCTGTCATAGGTCCTGTGCCTGACATCCCAGGTCCTGGATGAAGGGCCTCTCAACCTCACAGGACTGAGCCAGCTTTCTGAGAGCTTCCTGAACACACCATCTCCTGCTGTCCTCTTGGGGCCAGGCACCCCAATGGTGCCTCAGAACAGCACTCCAACCATTGCCACCTCCATAGTCCCTGTCCCCTTTACACCTGAGACAATGGACATGCCTCAGAGTGACTGAGAACATTGCCAGAGACTGAGTTGTTACCTGTTGACTTTATCATTGCTTGGGACACTTTTCTTGGTTCCTACACTTTACTTAACTGTTATTAATAAAGGTTATCTTTGCTTCACACACTTGGGTCATTTCTTTTACTTAATAAAGACTTGGTGGAAAATTTTAGAAAATGGTTAAACCTTTGCATGCTTATGGGATGGGCAGGGATACCTGTGGGATGGGTAACAGCTGTGGGATGGGTAATAGCTGTGGGATAGATAAGCCTCCAGTGCAAGCATAGTGGGACTGTATGGTCCACCCTCCCAGGTGCCACACCTATGGCCCTTTATTATCAATAACAATTTAATCATTGATCCACACATTTCAACATAAACACAACTCTTTATTAATGCCCTATTAATTGTAAGGCCACTCAACATACATGGCACAATCTCATCAATGTGATGAGACAGGCTGAAGGAAGCATCCATTAAGCATCTACCATCCTGTCTTGCCACTCCACTGCTCCAGCTGGGGAGTTGCACCAGTGTTTCAGGAAGTTGCACTGCTTCTTCCCTTCACGTGAAGCTCTGTTGGGGCCTGGTACATCCACAATGTCGATCAGGTTTTGCCTTTGCCTCCATTCACCAGGCTCCAAGTCCCCATTGCCTTGTTGGTGGTCCACAAGCCTGTTCTACAACACTGGGTAGTGGGTGCGCATGAGATTGTGCAGGATGCTGCAAGCTTCCACGATGGTCCTCACGGTCCGTGGATGATGCTGCATGGTGGTGAGAAGTACCTGGAACCAGTTGGCCAGGATGCCAAAGGCGTTCTCCACCACCCGCCTTGCCCTGGACAGCCTGTAGTTGAAGATCCTCTCTTCACGGTTGAGGCATCTGGAAGTGTAGGGCTTCATGAGGTAGGTTCTGAGGAAGAAGGCATCATCCCCCACGATGAAGTATGGCACATCTTGTGTGTCGTTGGGCAGGGGGTCTGGATCTGGGAAGCTCATGATGAGGTTGCGTTCCAGCCTCTCCTTGAGGTGACTGGCGTTGTATATCTGGGCATCTGAACATGACCCGTTGCCTGAAGCATCGATGTACATGAACTTGTAGTCAGCACTGACCATGGCGAAGAGGATGATGCTGAAGAAGCCCTTGTAGTTGAAATAAGTGGACCCTGACTTGACTGGAGCTTTGCAGGCCACGTGCTTCCCATCTATGGCTCCAACAGTGTGGGGGAAGTTCCACCTCTGATATCACTGTTCTGCAAGTTTCCTCCAGCCTTCTTCAGTGGTGGGACACTGGAGGAGCTCCTCCACGTATTCTTCGATGATGGCCTGCACCACTTCTTTGACCACTTTGCTGATGCTGTTGTGTGGCACCCTCCAGGCATACTGCATGTTTCTGTATGTGGTTCCAGAGGCCAGGTGCCACAGAGTCAGTGCCACCTTCAGTCCAGGGCCCATGACAAAACTTTACAGACTTAAATTATGACAGTACAGAATAGAAGACTTTATTGGCCAAGTGTGATTGGACACACAAGGAATTTGTCTTGGTGTAAATCATCTCAATATACATAAAGAAAAAGTACATTCATTAAGAATCAAGAATCATAACATATAACACTTAATGATAGTCATAGGGTACAATTAACAATCAAATCAGACTAGGAAACAGTATAAATCATACAGATACAAGCAACAAAGTTACAATCCTACAATCATAAGGGGGAGGGGATGGGTGATAAGGAGTGATGAAAAGATTAACAGTAATAGTGTACACTTTGTAAATAGTTGAACAGTGTTGAGGGAATTATTTGTTTAGCAGAGTGATGGCTTTCAGGAAAAATCTGTCCTTGTGTCTAGTTGTTCTGGTGTGCAGTGCTCTATAGCATCGTTTTGTGGGAAGGAATTGAAACAGTTTATGTCCGGGATGTGAGGTGTCTGTAGATATTTTCACAGTCCTCTTTTTGACTTGTGCGGTATACAGGTCCTCAATTGAAGGCAGGTGGGTAGTAATTGTTTTTTCTGCAGTCCTAATTATCCTCTGAATTCTGTGTCTGTCCTGTTGAATTGCAGAACCAAACCAGACAGTTATAGAGGTGCAAATGATAGACTCAATAATTCCTCTGTAGAACTGGATCAGCAGCTCCTTGGGCAGTTTGAGCTTTCTGAGTTGGCGCAGAAAGAACATTCTTTGTTGTGCTTTTTGATGATTTTTGATGTTAGGTGTCCATTTTAGGTCATGTGATACAGTAGAACCTAGAAATTTGAAGGTGTCTACTGTTGATACGGTGTTGTCTGGTATTGTAAGAGATGGTAGTATTTAGTTTCTTCTAAAGTCTATCACCATTTCTACAGTTTTGAGTGTGTTCAGTTCCAGATTGTTCCGGTTACACCACGAGGAAAGTTGTATAACCTCCTGTCTGTGGGCAGATCTGTGATGGTTTTCAGGTGGGACAGCACAAGCCTTTCAAAGATTTTCATAACTACAAATGTTAGAGCAACTGGTCTGTAGTCATTCAGTTCCTTGATGGAGGACTTCTTTGGCACTGGGATGATGGCAGAACATTTGAAGTAAGAAGAAACACAGCACATCTCTAATGATCTATTGAAGATTCGGGTGAAGATGGGGGCCAATTGGTCATCACAGACTTTTAAGCAAAAGGAGTTATCTTGTCTGGCCCTGGTGCTTTTCCTGGCTTCTGTCTGTGTAATAGATCTTGCACTTCTTTTTCTGTGATCACCAGAGGTTGTGAGCCCAATGGATTGGGGCCAGTTGTTGGAGTTTTGGCTGTTGTTGATGTGTTTGAGATGTGGGTTGTGGAGATAAGTGGCTGTGGTTTCTTTTCAAACCTGCAGTAAAGCACATTCAGGTCATCTGCTAGTTGTGGATTTCCTTCTGCCCGGGAAGGAGGTTTGCTGAAGCCAGTGATGTTTTAAAGAGTTTTCCACATGTTTGCTGGTTCATTTGTTGAGAATTGATTTTTTAACTTTTCAGAGTAGCTTCTTTTTGCTGCTCTGATCTTTCTTGTTAATGTTTCTGGCCTGGTTGTATAGCATTCTGTCACCTTTTCTATAGGCTTCCTCTTTGGAATGATGTAGCTGCTTAAGTTTAACTGTGAACCAAGGTTTATTGTTACTATATATTTGCAAGTTTCTTGTTGGTACACATAAGTCTTCGCAGAAGCTAACATATGATGTTACAGTATCTGTAAGCTCATCCAAGTCTGCAGAGGCATCTTCAAAAAAATTCCAATCAGTACAATCAAGGCAGGCCTGGAGTTCCAGCCTTGCCTCATCCGACCAAGTCTTCACTGATTTAATTGTTGGTTTAATGGTTTTAAGTCTTTGTCTGTAGGCAGGTACAAAGTGAATGATGCAGTGGTCAGATTATCCCACAGCTGCTCATGGTAAAGACCTATAAGTATCTTTTACTGTTGTGTAGCAGTGGTCTAAAGTATTTTTGCCTCTGGTGGGACAATATACATGGTGGAAATATTTTGGGAGCTCTTTCCTTAAATTTGCTTGATTGAAATCTTTTAAAATGATGGGAAGGGAACATGGGTGTTTGGCTTCAGCCTCTATAATTTGATCAGCAAGAGTTTGTAATGCCTTGTTTACACAGGCTTGTGGAGGAACATACACAGCTATTATCCCTATATTACATTTACACCTTTTCATAATTTTCTATTATTTTCTTTAGAGACCTCCCAGAAAGATGGTGACAGATTAGTTGCTTCTACATTAGAACCTAAATTAGTTCTGATTTTCTCCAAACTGCCAGAAGTGAAAAATTAATAGATCTATTAAATCAAGCTCAATCTTGGAAAAATAATAATTTAAAAAACCTGAAACTGGGTCAGTTTTGACATATGTAAATATCACTCCATGGAGCTATGCGGTCATTTTCAGATATTAACTTGATCTTATAGTATCATTACAAGGAGAAAAGAAGAAGCGGCCACCATCCCAGATGTATGCATTGCAAACTCCGCAATGGCTGAAGGCATCAGTTATCTATGTGAAAAAAGCAAATATGCTGAAAAAAAGACAGATCTTTAATACTAAATTATAACCATTCTAGAGGTGTTGAGTATGAGTTTTGCATGCGTCTGGCTCATGACTAAATGTTCATAGAGAGACATTGCTGCAGAAGTTCAAAGCAGAAGTTATATTCATGCTCCAAAACTGATTTTCACACAAAGATCTGCCTGCAAGAATTTGCTTTATTTATCTATTTATTCATTCATTTATTATTTTAAAAAAGGAATGAGTGTTGAGGAAGACATATTTACATACTAAATTGCTATTTATGTGTGAATTAAATGGCATTTTCAGCATTCTATTTAATGGCATTCACAGCTTTAAGATTTATGGCCCTCGGCAACTTGTTTTATCATCTGTCAAGGAAAATGAGCTCCTATCCTTCTCTTATTAATCCAGTCCTATTGGTATGTTATTCCACAATATTTAAACCATATGCAGTTTGCCATTTCATTTTTCATTCCACTGTGCTTTCCCCCAAGAGCTGCTTTCAGTAAGAACTGTTGCTTCAATGTCTTTAAAGATCAAATGTCACTCTATTGCAAGGTTTCATGTTACCTAGGGCATCAGTACAGTCTGTAAGTTTGGATCATAAAGGAAGGGTACAATTATGCATGCATTATTTTTTCAAAATAAAAAATAAAAATAAAAGTATAATAAAACTAGATGGATGATTTTGTTAAGACATGCCAAACTTTTTTTTCAGTCATGTTCAACTCCCAGACTTCATTTCCAAGCTCTAGCTGTTATTTATGTAAGAACTGATATACTAAATCTGTGGATTAGTTTACTAAAATACATATGTGGAAAATTCTGTGGATTTGATTTTGTCCACTGATATTTTAGGTAATATAGTTATTCAAAGAAGCATAGCAATATGCATCACAACTAAAGGGTGTTTATAACCTGAGCATCACTGCTTGCAGATGGGAAATTCTGATTCCTCAAAAAAACACTCCTGGCTGTCACTATGCAACAAACATAGATTAAACTAAATAAAGCAGGGATGTCAAACTCGATTTCACTGAGGGCTGCATCAGGGTTGTGTTTGATCTTGGGGGGATTAGGATGAGCATGGTGAAAATGGAGCTCGGGTCGGCTGCCCATGACCCTCATGAGGTCCGTTTTCAGCTGTGATGGCCTCCTGTAACCTTCTACCAATGTGGCCCACTTGAGCTCCATTTTTGCTGCAGAGGCACTGTGGGTCAGTCAACTATTTCCAGGTTGGCCCCACAGGCCAAATCTAAGCAGCTTGCAGGCTAGATCCAGCCTGCAGGCCTTGAGTTTAGACCCCTGGAATACAGCATAATAACAAGATCAGTCTATTTAGGTGCAGGGATTTACAAGAATAGACCAGCTAGGCACTGAAATTGACTCCAGTGTTTAAATATCACAGAATGACATCATCAGGTTATTTTAATGTGTTCTTTTTGGCAGTTTCCCAAGGAGGTTATATGAAGTTACTGTATTCAGGGGTGAATGCAGCAATGGTCCATAATAACTCATTAACAAATTATTGAAAACCTAGTGATATGATTTATTATTTCTGAAGTTGTTTGTTGCATATATACCTTTGTCTTTTATATAGGATCAGTGACTGAAAGAAAACTTGATTTGACTTTGAGTACTACTTTAACTAGAATACATGTAAGGATTTAAAGATCTGTAACTCATTGGTGCATGCTAGCTATCATTGTTATCAGTGTGATCTACATTTTTCAACCAAGGAAAATATCTTTGGCTGAACTTCTTGGATTATTGGAATTTTAGGAGAAAGAAGATTTATATTTGCAATTTGAGTTATGGATTTCAGTATGTTTTGTATGCTTTGTTTCCTTCCCTGCAATTACTCGCATTTTAAGTAACACCCATTGTCGTATGTATCTGATGGAAAAGCCCTGTGCTTTTGATACTGCTGATGACAAGAATGAGGCTATCATATTTCAAATGAAAAACTATTAGAGGGCAGGAAAGAAGAAATACAAAACTCTTTTTTGAAGCCTATATCTATGTAGTTCTTGTAGTTTAAGAATACTTCCTGTCGCAATAGTTATCTGAGCAGAATGCAATATGTCCTCAAACATAAAATATTCTGGATAAAAAGCAAAATACTGAATTTTATTTGGATACATAATATCCAAATAAAGGGACAAAAGATCCCCAAATAACACCAGTGTTGGTACTAGCTTGATACCCATTATTTTAATACACATTTTTATCCCATGTATTACCACATTTATTCTGTATATCTACAGAATGTCCAAAAGCAGAAATATAACAGATTTACTGCATACCATGCCATGTTTGCTTCCTCTGGGTAATTGGGAAAAATAAGGAAATTATTGGAACAGTTTAAAATGCATTTGAAAAACAGTTGTTGGAACAATTGTTGGAACAGTTTAAAACAATTGTTGGAACAGTTTAAAATGCATTTTAAGGCCCTGTCACACTGCCCAACGGATGCAAAACGTTTGTAAAAAGGACACAGCGGACGAGAAAAATGTTCCATCCGTTGTTATCCGCTCTCAAAAGGGGCGAAAATTTGCATAACCAGAGCGGATAACATGGAAAGGAACGGACAGGGGGAGGACACAGGGCGGATGGAAAACGGATGCAGAGCGGAAGCCTAGCGGATGGAAGCGGATGGGAGCGGATGGCACATCCGCAAGGCTTCCGGGGGAGCGCAGCAAAGCAGATGCGGAACGGATACAGCGGATGCAGAGCGGACGCCGAGCGGATGAAGCGGATGCACAGCGGATGCACAACGGATGAAGCGGATGCACAGCGGAAGCCTAGCGGATGCACAGCGGAAGCCTAGCGGATGCCTGGCATTAATTGCGCATGCGGGGAGGATTTATTGCATCAGCCCCGCAGATATAAAGGGAAGCAGCTCGGAAGCAGGTCACCATTCAGAGGAAAGACCTGCTTCCAGACGCATTGAGTGCCTTGCCTGCCTGCCTTGCTGCCTGCCATCCTGCCAGCCTTGCTGCCTGCCTTGCTGCCTGCCATCCTGCCAGCCTTGGTGCATGCCTCCCTGCAAGCCTTGGTGCCTGCCTCCCTGCCAGCCTTGCTGCCTGCCTTGGTGCCTGCCTGCCTGCCAGCCTTGCTGCCTGCCAGCCTTCCTGCCTGCCTGCCAGCCTTCCTGCCAGCCTCCCTGCCAGCCAGCAACCCCACAAACATGGGGAAAAAGAGGAAGCCTCAGCCATCTGCTGCCAGCCCTGGCAAGAGGGACAGGGCCACCCTTCCGCCCCCTGGCCCTCACTCTGCTTCTGCTGGGGCTTCTGCAGCACGGGCTCGCTCTTCTGCGGCTGGGGCTTCTGCTGCTTCTGCTTCTGGAGGAGCTGATGATGCTGCTTCTGGCGGTGGTGCTTCTGCTCGTGCTTACTCTGCTGAGGCTGCTTCTGGCAGTGGTGCTTCTGCTGGTGCTTACTCTGCTGAGGCTGCTCCTGGCGGTGGTGCTTCTGCTGGTGCTTACTCTGCTGAAGCTGCTCCTCGTCCTGCTGGTCCTGCTCGTCCTGCTCATGCTCCTGGACTTGCTCGTCCTGCACGTACTGCTCGTGCTCCTGGTCTTGCTCATCCTGCTGGTCCTCCTGGTCCTGCTCGTGCTCCTGGTCCTGCTTGTGCTGCTGCTGCTGCTGCTGATGATGATGATGATGATGATCCTGCTGGTGCTGGTGCTGCTGCTGCTGCTGATGATGATGATGATACTGATTATGATCCTGCTGGTGATGCTGCTGCTGCTGATGATTCTGCTGCTGCTGCTGGTGTGGAGGAGCAGCCCATCTGATGAGGGCCCATCTGGTCCTGGCAAAGGGAGGAAGAGGCATATGCGGGAACAAGAGAGGAGGCAATACTCCACTGAGGAGGAACACGAGGATGAGGTGCTGGAGTGGCTGAGAGAGAATGACTATCTGTGGCGGAAGGGACACCGGCTGTACAGTGACACCAAAAGGAAGCAGGCTGCTTGGAGAGAGAAGGCGGAGAGTCTGGGCTACACATCGGAGGTGCTCCTCGGCTGGTGAAAACATATGCACACCTGGTACGGGAAGCTGCACCTGAAGAAATCTGGCCAGGCCACGGTTAAGCTGACGGACAGAGAGATCTATGTCATGGCCAGGTGCAGCTTCCTGGAGGGCGAGATCCACCACCAAGGAGTAGCAGCAGCAGCCCCTCTCACGACCCTCAATCTCCGGCAGCCTGCTGAGAGCAAGTCCTCTTCCGACCGAGAGTCAGTTCCTGTCTCCAGGCAGGTTTCTGTGGTGCGTGCCATGGTGGAGAACCCGCGGACAGGTGTTTTAACCATGGTGGAGCACGTGGAGGACTCCCTGGTGCACTGGGAGAAAGGAGACAGCACTTCCACCACAGCCCTACCCGCATCCACCCACAGCTCCACCTCCACAGAAAGGCAGAGAGCCAGACAGGAGGGGCAGAGCCACACTGTCCTGCTGGAGATCAGGGACACCATCCATAGCAGCATAGATCTCCTCTCTCAGCTGGTCCACATCGACTCCTCATCCTCCAACCGCAAGCCCTTCCTCACCTATGTCAACCAGACCCTCACGGACATGACGGAACCCCAGTACCAGATGGTGAAGGACCGGATCACCGAGCTGCTTCACAACCCTCCAGATGCAGAGGCACCTGCTCCCAGCCAGTCCAGGTCTGCTCCTCCACCCCAGGTGATGTCCCTCCCATTCCAAGGCTTCTCACAGGCCCTCACCTACCAGGGCTATGGCTACCAGGAGGTCCAGCAGCACAGGCAGCAACCCTTCCCAGTCCAGGCAAAGAGTCATCGGGCGATACCGTTGCCACCGGTTCCACCGATGCCACCGATGCCACCCACGCCGATGATGCCACTGACGACAGCGATGCCACCCATGCCACCCATGCCACCAATGCCAGTCCTCACCCAGCTGCAGACCAGACAGCCCCACTACACTGTTCCTTCCTCCACCCCACAGCCAAGCCCGGCCTCAGTACATCTGTCATCGGTACTGGGGCTGACACCCCATGGCATGGAGGAAGGAGCTCTCAACATCACGGGGCTGAGCCAGCTGTCCAAGAGCTTCCTCAACACCCCGTCACCTGTTGTCCTCTCGGGGCCAGGCACCCCAGTGGTGCTTCAGACCAGCACTCCAGCAGCAGCCACCTCCACAGCACCTGGACCCTTCACCCCTGAGCCTGGGCACACCTCCGAGTGACCAAGAGGAGTGCCAGAGACTGGGTGGCTACCTGTAGTCTTCATTTGGACACTTGACTTGAGTCATTTTTCTTTTACAGCTTGTGATTAATAAAGTTTATCTTTGCTTCGCACACTTGCTTCATTTATTTTTTTCAATAAAGTCTTGGTGGAAACTTTTAGAAATGGTTTAAGCCTTTGCATGCTTGTGGGATGGGTAAGGATAGCAGTGGGATGGTCAGGGATACCTTTGGGATGGGTAAGGATAGCAGTGGGATGGGCAGGGATACCTTTGGGATGGGTAATAGCTGTGGGATGGGCAGGGATACCTTTGGGATGGGTAATAGCTGTGGGATGGATAAACCTCCATGCAAGCATAGTGGGACTGTATGGTCCACCCTCCCAGCTGCCACACCTATGGCCCTTCATTATCAATACTAATGTAAGCATTGATCCACACATTTGAACATAAACACAACTCTTTATTAAATGCCCTGTTCATTGTAGGCCCACCCAACATACATGGCCCAATCACATCAGTGTGATGAGACAGGCTGAAGGAAGCATCCATTAATCATCTATCATCCTGTCTTGCCACTCCACTGATCCAGCTGGGGAGTTGCACCAGTGTTTCAGGAGGTTGTGCTGCTTCTTCCCTTCACGTGAGACTCTGTTGGGGCCTTGCACATCCTCAGTGTCTATCTGGTTTCGCCCTTGCCTCCATTCCCCAGGCTCCATGTCCCCATTGCCTTGCTGGAGGTACACGAGCCTGTTCTGCAAGACTGGGTAGCGGGTGCGCATGAGATTTTGCAGGATGCAGCAAGCTTCCACGATCCTCCTCACGGTCTCTGGGTGATGCTGCATGGTGGTGAGAAGTACCTGGAACCTGTTGGCCAGGATGCCAAAGGTGTTCTCCACCACCTGCCTTGCCCTGGACAGCCTGTAGTTGAAGATCCTCTCTTCATGGGTGAGGAGTCTGGAAGTGTAGGGCTTCATGAGGTAGGTTCTGAGGGAGAAGGCGTCATCCCCCACGATGAAATAGGGCACATCTTGCGTGTCGTTGGGCAGCGGGTCTGGATCTGGGAAGCCCATGATGAGGTTGCATTCCAGCCCCTCCTTGAGGTCACTGGCGTTGTATACCTGGACATCTGAACATGACCCGTTGCCTGAAGCATCGATGTACATGAACTTTTAGTCAGCATTGACCATGGCGAAGAGGACGATGCTGAAGAAGCCCTTCTAGTTGGAATAAGTGGACCCCGACTTGGCTGGAGCTTTGCAGGCCACGTGCTTGCCATCTATGGCTCCAACGGTGTGGGGGAAGTTCCACCTCTAATACCACTGCTCTGCAACTTTCTTCCATCCTTCTTCAGTGGAGGGGCATTGGAGGAGCTCCTCCAGGTATTCTTCGATGTTGCCCTGCACCACTTCTCTGACCACAATGCTGATGGTATTGTGTGGCACCCTCCAGCCATACTGCATTCTCCTGTAGGTGGTCCCTGAGGCCAGGTGGCGCAGAGTGAGTGCCACCTTGAGCCCAGGGTCTAGGCTGGGCCGGAAGTTGGTGCTCTGCTTGGTCAACCTGGGTGTCAGCCGCTGCACAACTTCATCAAACATGGCTAGAGGCATCCTCATGAAGTTCTGGAATGCACGAGTGTCTTCGTTCCTGAGCTCCACCATCAGCTTGTTGTACAGTCCGTACTCTGCTCTTCTCCCAATCCATCTTCGGACCCAGACGCTTCTTGGCCGCCTCTTTTTCTTCCTATAGTAGAGTTCACAAAGCCTGTAGATGGCTTCGCACTGTTGCAGAAGGATGGTGGCTACCAAAAGGAGTTTGTTATGATCCATGGTGGACATGACTGGATGCTGTGGAAGAGGAAGAGTCAGATGAAGGCTGCAGAGGTCTGCACAGCAGGGCTGCTGGTCTGAAAGTGAGATGCAGGTGAGTTGCTCCCCCTTTTTATAGGCAATATCGGTTTTCCCCTATGTGTCATTTTGCTCCTCTCGGCATCCTCTAGACATCCTTAATATCCAAGATAGGTCCCCTCTGCAAACGTTTTTTCCGTTTTAAATGCTTTGTTTGCGAGCTGCATCCGCTTTCATCCTTTCTCCGTCTGTGCTACTAATGCTGCATGTCCGTTCCACGTCCGTTCCGCTTCCTCCCTGCGTCCGAGCAGATGCGAGTTGCGCGGATGCGCGGCAGATGCCTAGCGGATATAGCGGATGTATAACGGATGCATAACGGATGTCCCCCGTATGCCTAGCGGATGCAGAACGGATGCATTTGATATATTTTCCGCTCAAAAGTTTTGAGCAGCTCAAAACCCTCTGAGCGGATGAAACGTCAATAGACGGATGCTGGACGGATAGAGAGGAAGCAAAACGGAGGCAGTGAGTACAGAACAGAAGCATCGCGTTAACCAACGGATGGCAAGTGTTTTTCTCCATTTTACATCCTCTTTCCATCCGTTGGTGCAGTGTGACATGGGCTTTATTAATGACAACAAGCATATTAGCAAATGGAAGAGAGTCTTCATTCATTTTATCATTATTTTTCCTTCTCTGGAGAATCATTTTTCAGGTTACAAGCTTTTTGTTTGCTTTCTCTAAGATGTACTTTAGGTGGAACAGTAGTATTGACTAATCAGAGGCACCTAATCTTTCTTGATACTCTCAGCCGGTGGTCTGTTTCACTTCTGTTGTTAAGAGTAATTATAATAAGATTTCCCTAAGTTCTTTTAGTCATTCTTAACCATTAATATTTTAATAGTTTTGGCTAGTTTTAAAAGAAACAGTTACTCATTGAAATCATTGTTTATTTGGGGGAAGCCTGGTATCTACCTAGTTTATTAACTCTTGGTTCCTAAACAAACTGATATTAGCTTTAATGTATTTTATAAAATAAAATAATATATATTACTAAACCATACATTGTTTTCCACATTCCTTCTGATTTTGATGTAAGTTATAATAAATGTCTAGCATAACATTAGAACACACAGCTTAATAATCTCTATTTTATTTAATTTCACCAATGTACTTGCTGAAGAAAGTAGTTTTTGTCCTCCACTTCCAAAATAAGTTTTTATTCTAACACTTCTTAAAAAAAAAGAGAAACAATAGAGGAAAATGAAAGCTCAGCTACCAACAATCTTCCTGGAGATTTCTCAAAGAATAATAGGTACAATGTATATCTTTTTGATGTAAGAATTATGTCAGAAGATAGAAATATTTATTCGGGGTCTTAGTCACTATATAATAAACAAGGTATGCGCTTAATTTAAAAGAAAAAAGAAAACTGGGCTGAATTTACTGGGATACAAAGTGGGACTTCACAATAAAAGTTAAGTCGGATTTCCCTTAATTACGGGGAGAACTTATTATGTGTCCTTTTAGAGGTTATACTACTTTTCATTTCTTTCTAGTATATAATGAAGGCAATAAGGCCAAAAAAGGGGCCGCAAAGAAGCAGCTTGTGAAATTCGGTCTGCTAACAGATAACAGATAATCAGAGTTGAAAGGGACCTTGTAGGTCATCTCGTCCAACACAACCCCCTCCCCCCCAAGCAGGAGATCCTACACCATTTCTGACAGATGGGAGTCCAATCTCTTCTTGAAGGTCTCAAGTGACGGTGCTCCCACAACTTCCGAGGGCAAGCTGTTCAATTGGTTGATTGTTCTCACTGACAGAAAGTTTATCCTTGTTTCCAGGTTAAATCTCTCCTTGTTCAGTTTCCATCCATTATTCCTTGTCTGGCCTACAGGCACTTTAGAAAATAGCTTGAACCCTTCATCTCTGTGGCAGTCCCTCAAATATTGGAAGACTGCTATCATGTCTCCCCTGGTCCTCTCTTTACTAGACTAGCCAAGCCCAATTCCTACAACTGTTCATTGTATGTTTTAGCCTCCAGTCTCCAGTTCTCTGTACTTTTTCTAGAGTCTCAACATCTTTTTTTAATGTGGTGACCAAAACTGGATGCAGTACTCTAGGTGTGGTCTTACTAAGGCTTCCCTTGATACTAGTACTTCCCTTGATCTTGATTGTTTCCCTCTGTTAACACAACTTAGGATTGCATTAGCTTTTTTAGCGGTGGCTGCACACTGCGGGCTCATATTTAGCTGGTTGTCCACTAAGATTCCAAGATCCCTCTCACAGTTACTGCTGGGGGGGCTCCTGTGCTAATTGTACCGCTATCTGATGTGATTGTTGCCTAGCTTCACCTACTGCTTCCTGTCTGTTAGGAAGTTTATCATCCATTTAGAAGTGTGGTCAGGTAGAACTAACTGATTTAGTTTAGTTAGAAAAATATCTGGAATGATGGTATTGAATACTGAACTGAAGTCTACAAAGAGGACCCTTGCATAGGTCTTTGGAGATTCAAGATGTTGTAGGATGTAGTGCAGAGAACACATACAAAAAAATACATAAAAAGGAACAACCAGCTTTTAACTCTTTTAACTCTTCCACTATTGAATAACCTCCGCTCTCCTTCCCTAAAGAGTTTGATTTTCGAATCAAGGAGCATAGCAGCCCAGTACAAAATGGCAATCAAAGGCAAATAGTAGTGACTGGAGAACCATACTCTTCACAACACCTGGTGATGGGGATGATTAATCTTTTGGGTTCAATGTGTCAAAAGTACTGAAAATGCCTAACTCTTCCTAGTGTGTCACATTACTCTGAACAAAAGAGAACTAATTCTTTACATATTCATTTATTTTAAAAGCACAGTCCAATAATATGTGTGATCTCCAGGATTTGGTGCATGTTACTTACTTTCAGGCAGTGTTCTTTTTCTGCTGACAGGCCCTAGGGCAGAGGTGTCAAACTCACGTCATCATGGCAATGTCACGTGACATATGAGGACTTTTTTCCCCTTTGCTAAACTGGGCATGGCCAGTGTGTGACACATCCAGCCTACAGGACGGGAGTTTGACAGCCCTGCCCTAGGGTCTATTTGAGGCTTTAGCAGGTCATATGAGGTTGTTCTTGAAGTGGCTTCAGAAATGCTCTTCATGGCCGATGCAGCCTGTGAAAACCACTCCAAAGTACCACCTTGCACAATTTTCTGAGGGTCTGGAGGCTGCATGACATCACTCCCTATTCTCACACAGTCTCCACAAATCGTACATGAATGGGGTTTGTTTTCAAGAATAGTTGCTGTCAGGTATTAAAGAACGTTGACATGTCAGCTTTGACGAACATGTGATAGCTTCACCATTAACCTTCACCATTCCTGATCCTGCCTTCCTGCCACCAAGATGGCAGCATGTTCACATGCAGCAGCCCTGAGCTCCCGGTATTCATGTTTGATATTTGAAATGATGTGTGTATGTATGTGTGTGCACAGTGTAGAGCAAAAAGCAAAATTTGCCTACACACGCATAGAGCTGCTAAACATCAGGCTTACAAGTCAATCCAGGATACCAGTGATTTTCAGCAGTCCCACAACATACTGAACTGCATAGTGAGGCTTCCAGGATCTCCATGGATTGTTGTCGAGTTGGGAAGGTGCCGACAAAAGCAAAAGCAAAAGGAGTAGAAACAAAAGCGTGGTTGTAGAGCTAGTCTGTTGACTCAGCTCCAAAAGCAGCCCCATAGACTAGCACTGCCAAGTGTCTTTTTAAGCAATGCCCGATCCCTTGTCCACAAAATTGATGAATTAGAGTTTCAGATGGCAGCAAGCAGGTTTCTCCACAAAAGCTGTGTGATTATTGTTACAGAAACCTGGCTACCCAGCTGTACCTGTGGAGTTGGCAAGCCAAGTCATTTATAGCTCTGATGGAAATGGAGACTCTGGTAAGAACAAGGGAGGAGGACTTTGTATCTATATACACAGTGACTGGTGTGTTAACAGCAGAGTAGTTTATACATATTGCTCCCCAGATGTGGAATTGATAACTATCACATATAGGCCATTTTATCTGCCTAGAGAAATCACCATGATAATTGTTATAGCTGTTTATATTCCACCTGATGCCAATGTCAGCATGGCGCTTTCTAAGCTATATGATAGTTTATAGGCAGCAAGCAAACTCACCCAGAGGGCACTCTTGTCATGGCTGGGGACTTCAATCAAGCCTGTGTAAAGACAGTTCTCCCTAAGTTTGTGCAGTATGTGCAATTTTCAACAAAGGGAAGGACACTTTAGACCATGTGCACTCTAACCTGAAACAGGCATATAGAGTAATCCCCCTCCTACACCTGGGTACATCCGACCATCTTTCACTTCTGTCATGCCCGAAGTATATCCCTCTCAGGAAAAGAACTCAGCCAATCATGAAAATGGTTAAAATCTGGCCAGAGGGTGCTCTCAGTTAGCTTCAAGACTGTTTTCAAACCACTGAGTGAAGTGTATTTTAACATCATGGCTTGCATCAATACACTGATGCCATACTCTCTGAGAGCAAAGTGTGCACTGACAGTGTAACAACGGACAAGTGCATCAGAGTCCATGGGAATTGTAAACCCTGGATGACTGCCAAGGTATGGGCAATTCTGAGAACCTGGGATTCTGCCTTTAAGGCAGGGGACAGGGATATATAGAGAGAGGCCAGGGCAAATCTTAGAAGAGGCATTAAGATGACCAAACAACAACACAAATATAAGGTGGAGAGCTACCTAGCAGATAAAAACCTGAAGCAAGTGTGGCAGGAACTGCAGCATCTAACTAACTATAAGGGCAGCATGAGGAACACAGTCAATGCTGACACCTCATTGTAGAGGAGTTGAACATCTTCTTCACCTGCTATGAGGTGAAAAGACCAGACCCCATAGCCTCTGCCTGTCAGTCTTCTGATTCCCACTCACCCGATACAAACATCAAGTGAGAGCTGCACTGAAGGCTGTGAATCCCAGTAAAGCTGCAGGTCCAGATGGGGTGCTGGGTATAGTAGTAAAGACTTGTGCTGATCAATTAGCAGGGGTCCAACAAAGATCTTTAACAACAGCCTGTATTCCATCATGTTTGAAAACAGCCACTATTGTCCCAGTCCACAAGAATTATCTGCCTAAATGACAACAGACCTGCTGCATTAACTTCAGTAGTGATGAAATGCTCCAAAAGACTGGTTCTCCAACACCTTAGGACATGCCTCCAACCAGACTTTGACAAATATCAGTTTGCCTAAAGGGGGAACAGGTCAACAGACGAAGCCATAGCTACTGCCTTACATTCTGTAGTGAGCCATCTGGAGAAACCTGGAAACTATGTCAGGATGCTTTTCATTGACTACAGCTCAGCCTTCAATACCACCCTGCCAAGCATCCTTATCGAAAAGCTGACTGACTTGGATTTTCCTTCTTCTGTCTGCAACTGGATCAAAGACTTTCTGAGGGACCAACCGCAAACAGTGAGGGCTGGGTCTGTCATATCCCCCTACCTGAATTTAGCACTGGCTCCCCACAGTGCTAAGCTTCAGTCCCTACCTGTACCCACTGTACAGACATGACTGTGTGTCGTCTGACCCATCCACTGTGATCATTAAGTTCGCAGATGATACTACCATATTGGGTCTCATTACAGGTAGAGATGAAACAGTATACAGGAGGAAGGTTCAAAAATTATCCTGATGGTGCCTAGAAAACAGCCTGCACCTGAACATCAGCAAGACAAAGGAGATGGTGTTAGACTTCTGGAAGAAGAGAGAGGAACCCATCCCACTTTACATCAAGGGGGGCTGTGTGGAGAGAATTTCCTCCTTTAAATTCCTGGGAGTCTACCTCAGTGAAGATTTTACCTGGAAAATCAATACAACCCAGGTTGCCAGAAAGGCCCAACAGACTCCATTTCTTTAGGGTCTTGCAAAAGAATAAAGTGGAACAATGACTGATGACCTCCTTTTACTGGTCCACAATAGAAAGCATCCTCTTATATTGCATTATGGTGTGGTATGCTGGCTTGACAGCCATGGATAGAAAGACATTTCAGAGGGTGGTGAGCAGAGCACAAAACATCGTGGGCTGTTCCCTGATACCACTAGATGACATCGCTAGGGCTTGCTGCCTTAGAAGAGGGAGGAAAATTCTCAGGGACGACTGACACCCCAGTCAGCACTTCTTCACTCTCCTACCATCAGGTAGGAGAAATAGAAGCATAGCCAGCCCCACCAACAGGCTGAAGAACAGTTTCTACCCGTGGGATGTCAGACTTCTGAATGGAAAATAACTTCATGTCAACATAGAATTATAGACTTGCAGGGCTGGCGCATTATGCAACAAGGTCACATAGTTAATAAGATTGGGACTGGGTTAGGGACTTCTGTCCTCCCTGTGAGTTGTGTTGGGGGGAGGGTGAATGAAGGGAGGCTCAGCCAATCTCATTGTACACATGTTGTACTCTGACAATAAAGGTAATAACAATAAAGTAGCACTGAGTTTTTTTCTCAGTATACTAGTAAAAAAAGAGAGAGAGGAAATCATAATGATGGCATATGATGCAACATTTGAGTAGAAGCAACATTTGTGTGTGAAAAGAAGTGAAATCGAGGTATATGATATTAGAAATATCAAATGTTGACAAAATATCAGTTGCCCTGCAACATCAAAAAATCCCTCTGCATCTAGCCCACATATTCATGGGAAGCCTCCAGAAAATTTATCTGCAGTACTAATCTGTGTAACATCTGCTTTAGCAGGCAGAAAAGGACATATGCAGAAATTGGCTTACACAATTTCTGCAGGGCATGATCCCATAGTCCTCCTGCCAGTTTCCTTTCCATAAGAAGTTGGAAAACTCTTTCTCTTCCCCAGTATATTCAGTTATCCATTCAATGTTGCAATTATTTGCATCAATCAAGATAAAAATTGCACATTTATTTATTTTGTTTTAGGTAAAATTATTAAGACATCTTTCTATATATCACTTTAAAAGCAAAAACAAAATAAAAACAGTTAAGCAAAGATCCAGTCTTATTACTGTCCAGCAAGATACAAGGTAATTCTCAGCAGGCCCTCATACAAGGTAATTCTCAGCAGATACTTCTTGCTTCCTTACAGCCCCTTGTGATCTGCAACTTCTCTTGCTCTTTAGCATGGATTCTCTATCTAAATGAGTGGCAGGCAGTCTTTGAGCCAATAATGTCATTGTTAATTTCAAGTGAATATCTTGAATACTCTTGTAAAGTGACTGCCTGGTAGGGCTTCCCTCTTCTCAGGATGGAATTCTAATGCCTGAAAGAATAACTGACAGACATCAGGAAGAGCCACAACCTAGAGAATGATATATATCTTTCAATTTGGAAATCTGAATCCAAACCTAGAATGGATGGAGTGGACAAAATGTCCCAGAATTGACCCTTCCTAGTTTGCTGGGGAAGAGCTTTCATACTTGCAAGATTCTACCAATGGAACCTTATAATAAAGGTAATATAAGTACCCTTACTTTGGTTTCCTAGTCTGAGCTACTTTGAGGAGCTGACAGGAACACTATCCAGGTGACACCTTGAAAGAAAAGAAGGAAAAGTAGCAGTTAAAACCACAGCATCCCTCTGGTAAGACATGAGGCTCAAGCACAAATCAGAGCTGGTGGATGCTTTGGGCTTACAGGTGGCAATGGCTAAGCCTGCAGTCTTTTTTTAAACAGCAAGCTGATTTTCTAAGTGGAAAATGGAAGGCCAGAAAGAAACCCAAGTATTTGCCAATGGTAGCACAATGTGTAGAGGTGGAGTAGCAGGCAAAAGCAGGTCCAGGACAAGTGCAATAGGAGTTAGGACGAGAGGATTCAACTTACACCTTGCCTGATCTTCCACTGAGCCTAAATTAGATAGACTTCCACTTTTTCAGAGCAAAGGCCACAATCCCTCACTGCTAAGAGCATCACTACCGCTGTGTGGAAATATAATTAACAGAGCATTGCAGGCAAGTAAAACTGAAAGACCTTGATAAAGGGGAACCAATGGAGAAGTACTACAATGGAGGTGGCTACAAGCTTGATACAAACCCTTCCTCCCCCTCTCTCCCTGCTTTTCCACCCACCCATCTTTTATCCTCATATCCTTTGCTGTATTCTCATTGTTTTTTTTTTCATTATTTAATCTATAGTTCCACTATTCTGCTAATATTGTGTTTACACTTCTTTTCATTTCTTTGTTTTTATTGTTCCAAGCCCCACAGTAAGATAGACAGCAAATAAATTAAACAAATAAAAGAATTTAAAATCAGAACAACATTCCAAGTGACAGGAATATGAAAGTAATGAACAGATGTTCAGCAACTCCCTGTGGCAGAGGTGGTATTCAGCATGTTCTAACCAGTTCTGGAGAACCGGTAGCGGAAATTTCCAGTGGTTTGGAAAACCAGCAAATCCCACCTCTGACTGGAAATTTTACAGTGTCCTTCCCCTGCCATGCCTACCAAGCCATGCCCACAGAACCAGTAGTAAAAAAAATTGAATCCCACCACTGCCCTGTGGAACAGAGTATCAGAGATTCTACTTTCTCTTAACATCTTCAGAGAGAAAGGATGTTACAAGGTAGTGTGGCAGTTATGAACACATAACTAAAGCTCCTATTATTTTTACATGTGAATGTTGATGCATGTAGAAAACAGCACCAATCACAAAATCACAACCATGTTGGCTATGATATATTTGTTTGCTTTGTTTCCCAGTTGCCAAATTGTGATTATTTTGTACAGGTAGCCCTTGGCTTATGACTGGCTGTTTAACAATTGTTTGAAATTACAACAGGACTGCAACAAGCACTTTATGGCCTGAAAAGCATTTCTGACCATTGTAAAATGTCATGCCACACACATAAACACAACTCTGTGGTCGGGTGACCCATTCTGGACATTTGACAGCCAGCTTGTCTTCATAACCAGTTGCAGCATCCCCTAGTGACATAACTGTGATTTGCAAAGTTTTTTGCCAATTTCTGAGGAGTTTTTTTTTTTTTTGCTGGTTTCGGAAGAATAGGTTTACACTTAAGACTGTGTGTTCTGCTTAACAACTACACAAAATAAATAAATACAGGTCCAGTCATGTGGGTTCTTCATACTATGACTGTAGTAACCTAGGACTGTAAATCCAATCCCAATTGCAATCATAAATTGAGAGCTGCTTGTTAAATTAATATTTTTAAAAGACAGAATATTCTATTACCCCAAAGGGAGAAATGGAGAAACATTTTTAGAGGCAGAAAGCAGCCCCCACTTTCCTTAATAGCCCACATCAGGTATTGGTAAAGAGATTATTGCTTATTGAAAGAAGAAGACATGTATCTAGATAGCTCTATTCATAGGCAAGCAAATACTGCAGGCAGAGATCCATTCAAGAGAAGATATTTTGAAATTCCCTGCAGCAAAGTTTGAAGAAAGGCAGAATAGTAGGATTAGAAGCAGCCCCTCACTCAAGATCCAAAACAGGACAAAAGCCATTAAGCCACAATAGGAATTGCCCAACACCCTTTCAGCACACAAGCCCCTTCATTGCACCATCCCAGACCAGTCCAAGCTTCACTTGGGAGCTCAGATAAACAGTAAGCCAGAGGCTGACCAGATTAGCTCAGACAAACATCTAGGATTTGCATTTCCTCTTTTGCCTATGGATCCAGCTATGACCCTACATAACCCCTAAAGGACTCCATAGGAATCTGATAACAGTTAATATACATGTTTTTGCACAGGAACAGGAAGCTCTAGTGCAAAGCCCAACTCCATTTTATCAGTTGCCAGAACCACAAACCCATGTGGTTCTGCTTCAACAATAAATGAATCCTCTTTCCAATCTACCTTCAGCCTCCATTTTATTTCCAGTACCTTCCTCCCAGCTTGGAACTGAACCAGATGGATATTTCTTCCCACAATTGGAAAAGATAAACTGGACTAAAAATTGAAACGAGCAGTTACTCTGCAGCCCATGAGAAAGTAAGCATCTAAGATGCTTGCAGTTTGAAGCCATTTCAAAGCTATTTCCAGAATATATGATGTGTCCAAACCATAGATTGAATACTTTGCTTCCTTATCATGGATTAAATATGTCAGTCTCAGTCCAGTCAATTTTTTCTCTTGCTCTCTCTTTAGCATTATCTTAACCGTTCACAGTTCTAGGATTTGGAATAGCTGATTTAAATATACACAGTTTAAGATAGGCATTATCACAAAAAGGCTAATGGAAGTAGAAATCAAAAGTAGATGACAGACAAACTTCCAAAATGAAGTCACTATAAATAAGTAAATAAATAAATAAAAACATTTTTATTGCTGCAAGAGAAGGTAATACGACATAGAAGCAAAGATCAGCATCTACGCAAACAAAAGCTTGATAGCACAGTAATGTTTCCATACGTGATGACGATGATAAAAATAATAATAAAAATAAGGTTCCAGGAAATTTAACAGTGCCAAGGAAAAATGAATAAAACTAAAACAAAAGGTTGAAATAGAATATATTTTGCCTCCTCTCTTACAGAAATGCCCTGTCTTTCAGTCTTCTACTGCCATCTTCAGTTATACAGCAGATAGCCATATTATATAAACATAATTTAAAAAATGTTTTGCATAAAAATGGATAATGGGTATTCTACATATACAGTAAGATTTCTTTTGAGCACTATTTTTTACCTTTCTCAATCCCCTTTCTTGAGCCCATTGGTGATATTGGGTGGAATAAGGCCAGAAAGCTTTGAGCCAGTTATCTCTCAAGTTATCGCTCTTTGGCCCTCACTTATATTCCTTAGCACAATTATGGAAAGAAATAGAAGTCAATATTGGTTAACCAGTAGTGAAATACTTTGAGGCAAAAGCTATTGTTTCAATTTACTTATTTATTTATATGTTTGTTTGTTTATTTATTTATTTATATTTCACATTTCTGAACCACCCATCTCCCTTAGAGAGGTACTATTGTTTGCCAGTTTGCATATTTGTATTTTTTTAAAAATGGTATGTGTTTCATACTGCTGATATCAGACATGGAAACAGTTAGCCCAGCCACAAACATACCTGCTAGTTCCATTAAATTTAACTTTTTTGACTACCCTGCATGAGATCAGACTGACCAACTGATAGGCATGAATACCACATATAGGAGCAGAGAAGTAGGAACTTCTTGAGCCTAGTGTTTTATTATTTTGCTTCTAAATCAGAACTCTGAGTAAGAGATTCTATAAGAATTGCATAATATTTGGTTAGATCAGCCAACCATTGAAATAGCTATATATTCCAAAGCATAAAAAATACATTGCTTCTTTTAAACAAATATCCATCAGTCTTACGCATGGCTGGAATCCTGAGGACATGTTTACTTTAAAGTAAATTCTACTAGAAAGATAAACGTAATTTCAAGCAAGCTTGTTTACAACTGGAGTGTCAAGTGTTTAAAGAGTTTTTTTAAGTCAACAGAAGTAGTCCAGATGTGGTGCTGATGTGTAACTGGTATTTTGATACTCAAGTGTACTGTAAAAGATCCTGTCTCCTGTCATGGAAGAATGGCAGTGGACCTGAATCAATATACTGTGAGGTCTCCGTAGACGGTGTCACTGCCAGATGAGATATGTGTGGGCCAGTCTTTAAAATGTCTCCGCTATCCCTTTCACAACTAGAAAAAAATTAAAATACTGAAATAAAAGTCAAGGCTAGAAAAGAGTAAAACCCATCACTGAAGGAACATGATGAATTGTAGAATCCAGAATTATTTCCCTAGAGAAATGACTTATTACAAAGTCAGTGACATTCCAGAAAAAGATTTAATGTATGATGAATATATTTCTGGTTGCTAACAGGAATTGAAAAATCTTATTAAGAAAGAGAACCCAGTATAGTTTTCCTAAGCTCTTGGTTACATATTGATCATATGCAGTAAAGAGGATGATAATGAGTGTCACTATAAATAAAGAAGTGCTTTCTGTGTCTGCCTCTTTGTCTCAATATATTATCTTTACAATGCTCATGTAAAATGTTTTATAGAATTCTACACATATGTGCTGAAATATCACTGTTATAAACTATATTTTAGTGACAACCAGTGCATTAATTTTAGTAGCTTAACCAGCCATTCAGGATATTTTAAGCACAAGTTACTAAATTTCACCTTCTTCACTCAAAGAATATTTTCATTCAAATATTTTCAACTAATTTTTAGTGTGCAAGTTCCACACTTGCTCAGTTCAATTTTATTTATAAAGCAGTGAAAGATGCTAAGTTTCCATAAAGTTTGACTATTTTGAACTATCAAAGTTTATGGAAACTTAGCATCATTCCCTACTTTATACAATAATATCAAACTGAGCAAAGCTGGAACTTGCACACTATAAAAAAAACCCAGAAAATTTATAAAACTACTGATTTATTGCAGATAAATGTTTGTTTTTTAACTGTGATCAGCTACAATGTGAACTCAAGATTCACTTGGTATTTTTCTATGTGTATTGGCCTTTATGGGATCATTTATTTTAATGGAAAAAGCTCACCGAAAATTTACATTGTTAGGATATAAAATAAATTAGAGAGAATAAGAACCATTTTCTAAAGTAACTTCTTTTTAAAGAAGTTATATTATTAAATTTTAATAGAAGTATAGAAAGTATATACAGCATCTGCATTAACATACAACTCTAAAAGAATCTCTAAAAATTGTGATTATAGATAAGTTTAAACAGTCATCATAAATGGCCCAGGATGTTAAAGGACTGAAGGCTTATCTACCACAGCATCTGTGCATGTCTTTGTAAATTTGGTCTTATTGCCTCTGCAGCATTTCACAGATGACAAATTTTGAAGCAAGTTCCCACACTTGGTTGTCTTCAGCAATAAAATAATTCCGTAATGTCTAGTCTTAACATACATTTAATGTCACATAGTTCAGTCAGAGCCTTAGAATTTCAATGGAACTTACTACCTTATAAGTCTGTAAAGAGTTACTGAACTACCAGCCTGAGGGATGTTAAATACCAGCATAGTCAATGCGTAATGTGTGCTGTTGCAGGCTGCAGCTAACTTTAGCCTACGCATAAATAAATTAGCCTGTAATCGTAAGCCATTTAAACACAATAACAGAGTCAATGTTTCTCAGGGACGAGATACTGAAATAAATCCAAGAAATATTTCACTTTGATAAAATTCAGTAAATTGATTGTCTCTTAACCATAAGCCAGATATGAAAGTGATTAGTTCAGATTCATGTACCAATCAGAATCCAGACACACAATACTAACGTTTGATTTATCTCTTAAACAGTCTGCAGGAAAAATGGGATAGTTCCTCAATACCCATGTTGCAAATGCTCTTGGAATAGGTAATCTTACAACTGGAAAGTATTAAGTTACAGAAAGCTAGTAAGTCAGAACAGTAAACAGAAAGCCTAGACATTGCTGCACTTTCAAAACCTGTGACTTATCAACTCTGTAGATGCTACTAGACAATAGTTTTGACTACCAGTGCTTGATAATAACCCTGTTTTGACAGCTTCAGATGTTATTGGACATCTGATCATATCCTAATAGTTAAGGCTAGGTCCAACTGGCCGACGGATGCAAAACGCATGCATAAAGGACACAGCGGATGAGCAAAATTTTGGGGGTGGCTCCATCCGTTGTCATCCACTCCAAAAAGTGGCAAAAATTTGCATAAACAGAACGGAAAAGAACGGACGTGGGTAGTATGTAGCGGGGATGTTAAACAGATGTTCATAGGAAGTCTAGCGGATGACAGTGGATGGAAACGGATGACACATCCGAAGGGGTTCCGGGGAGAATTTCAAAGTGGACGCATAGCGGATGGGGCGGATGCATAGCAGATGAAGTGGATGCATTACGGATGCCTATAGGAAACAAAGGGGATGTCACGCAGATGTATATCATATGCAAAGTGTTTACTGCGCATGCGTGGAGTATGAATTGTGTCAGCTCCACGGATATAAAAGGATGCAGCACGCATGCAGTCAGCATTCAGGGGAAAGACGTGCTGCCACATACATCTTGCAGGAACACCATGGTTCGTCAGTCAGGCAAGAAAAGGAAGCCCGTGCCTACTTGTTCGAGCCCTGGCAAGGTGAAGAAGGCCAGAACCAGCATCCCACCCCCTGGCACTGACTCTGAAGCTGCTGCTGATGATGATGATGCTCATCCTGCTGCTGCTGCTGCTGCTGCTGCTGTGGTGGACCAGCCACAAGGCCCTCAAAGCCCTATTGCTGAAGGCCCTGCTGCTCAAGCCCCTGAAGGCCCTGCTGCTCAAGCCCCTGAAGGCCCTGCTGCTCAAGCCCCTGAAGGCCCTGCTCAAGCCCCTGCCAGAGGGAGGAAGAGGCAAGGGAAGGAGAAGGGAGAGAGGATCATGAGGATGAGGTGATGGAATGGCTGAGGGAGAACGAGTACCTCTGGAGAAAGGGCCACAGACTGTATCGGGACACCTAGAAGAAGCAGGCAGCTTGGAGAGACAAGGCAGAGAGCCTGGGGTACACTGCAGAAGTACTCCTTGGATGGTGGAAACACATGTACACCTGGTATGGCAAGCTACACCTCAAGAAATCTGGGCAGGCTCCTGTCAAGCTCACTGACAGAGAGATTTACATCATGGCCAAGTGCAGTTTCCTGGAGGGTGAGATCCGCCACCGAGGAGCAGCTCCTCTGAGACCCCTCTCCCTCAGACAGCCCACAGACAGCCAGTCCTCTTCCAGCCAGGAGCCAGCTACCCTGTCCAGGCATGTGTCTTCAGAGGGCCCCACAGCAGAGACCCCCCCAACAGCTGCACTCCCCATGCCAGCCGACTTGGAGGATCCCATGGAGGATGACGCCCTGCTGTCACAAATGGAGGAAGAAGAAGCAGTCACCAGAGGCCAACCCACCCCCACCCCCAGCTCCAGAGGATGCAGGCAGAGAGGCAGACTGAAGGGCCAGGACCACAGTGTGCTGTTGGAGATCAGGGACACAATGAAGACCAGCACAGAACTTCTCTCTCAGCTGGTCCACTTGGACAGAGCATCCTCGGGCCGGAACACCTTCATCATCTACATGAGCCAGACCCTGAGGGACCTGCCTGGTGATGAAGCAGAAGATCACAGCACTTCTGCACAACCCTCAAGGCCCAGCTGAAGCTGCTCCTACCCAGTCCAGGTCTTCTCCTCCACCCCAGGCGATGTCACAGCCCTTCCACGGCTTTCAACAGCCCCTCACCTACCAAGGCTATGACTACCAGGACTTCCCACAGCACAAGCAGAACTTCCCAGTCCAGGCCCAGGTTCATCGCACGCCACAGACGCCAGTCCTCACCCAGCTGCAGACCAGACAGCCCCAGTACACTCCTCCTTCCTCCACCCCACAGCCAAACCCATCAACGGGGAATCTGTCATCAGTATTGGGCCTGACATCTCAAGTCCTTGATGAAGGGCCTCTCAACCTCACGGGACTAAGTCAGCTCTCGGAAAGCTTCCTGAACATACCACCACCTGTTGTCCCCTTGGGGCCAAGCACCCCAATGGTGCCTCAGACCAGTACTCAAGCCACAACCACCTCCACAGTCCCTTAACAGCTGAGACCATGGACATGACTCAGAGTGACTGATAGTGTCAGAGACTGAGTTGTTTACTTGTTAAGTTTATCTTTGCTTGAGACACTTTACTTGGTTCATTTTGCTTATTAAATAAAGTCATAAAATTTACCAAAAAAAGTTAATAAAGGTTATCTTTGCTTAACACACTTAATACAGTTAACTTGGTTCATTTAGCTTATTTAATAAAGTCATAAAGTTTACCTAAGAAAGTTAATAAAGGTTATCTTTGCTTAAGACACTTGGTTCATTTTTTTACCTTAGTAAAGTGTTGGTGAAAACTTTTAACAAATGGTTAAGCCTTTGCATGCTTGTGGGATAGATAAGGATAGTTGTGGGATAGATAAACCTCCAGTGCAACCATAGTGGGACTGTATGGTCCACCATCCCAGCGATCCAGATGATGTTCTCCCCCTTTTTATAGAAAATATCGGTTGTCTGCTAGGTGTCCTTCTACATACTCTAGACATACTGCAGACATCCTAAATATACGAGATACATCCCAGATACAAATGTTTTGTCCATTTTTATTCCTTTATATACGAGATGCATACGCTTACATCCTTTCTATTTCCGTGCTACTAACGCTGTGTAGACGTTCTGTTTACCTTTTGTTTCCTCCCTCTTTCCGTTTTCAGCTGCAGTGGATGTGAGTTGAGGGGATGGCCAGAGAGGATGCAGAGAGGATACAGTGGATGTTTAACGGATGATAACGGACATAGAACGTTTGTTGCCCGTATATGTCGTGGATGTACATCGTACGCGGTGGAAAGTTCATCTGCTCACAAAGTTTTGTGCAGCTCAAAACTTCTTGCGCGGATGAAATCACGGTGGACGGATGCTCAAGGGATAGAGCGTATGAAACACGTATGCAGTGAGTACACAATGGATGCATTGCATTTTCCAATGGATGGCAAGCTTTTTTTAACGTTTTACATCTTCTTTGCATCTGTAAGTGCAGTGGGACAGGGCCTTTAAAATCAAACTTGCTTTGAATCAAAATGTTAACATCATATTCTACATCTATGTGGTGAGACTGCCATCAAGTGGCTTGTTCAGGAAAGAACAGGTTTTCTTAGAGGAAACACTATTTTGCAAAGAAAGAATTTTGTGTAACATTTTTTTCCATGCCTATCACAAAATAACATCTTTGGTTAGCATTGAAATGACTGGATCTATGACTTTGGATCTGGATTTGGATTTGGATTTTCTACTATAGTTTATCAAATTCAACTTGAATTGAATTTCAAGTTTCAACAGAATGCACTGTTTTATTTATTTATTTTTATCTTAAATCTTTCCAGTATTGTGACATAAGCTTAACAATACATCCATTTGTCTACAAAAGGATTTTAAAATGTGGCATAAATTGAAATAACAATGTTGTTTGTATTTAATGTGCCACAGAACCTATTGCTGATTTTGCTTGCTCATTTTGCAGGAGCAGTATTCAAATGGAAATCAGGATCAGGTTCAATAGGGAGAAACATGCTTTGTTTCACCGAAACAGTGTCATGTTCTAATGTTTCATTCTTGTAGGAATTTACCTCAGTTTCCTTTTAAAACCACAGAAAAATCAGCAATCCAGCTCCAAATACTTTTATTTCCCAGCCATAATAAAATCTCCATCTGCGAATTAAAACCAGCAGCAAGTATGCCACAAAAAAAGGGCTGTGTTTCAGTTACATTTTTACACTTGCCATATTATTGTTTTAAACAAAGTGAGATATATACAATATATACTGACTGTTGGAACAACCTGATATCACTGCTGTATTTAATAGGCCCCAGTCTATGTGACTGCCAATTTATCCTGTATTCCATCTGAAAAGAAATCCGCTTCAGCATATTCTCTTTCCCTCCATGGCTGTTTTTCCCTTGGATCTATTCCTCCTTTTTAAAATCATGGATCTTTTCAAATTCTTGCACATTGTACTCTAAACTTTAATTGTCCTAATAAATGTATTGTCTTAATAAAGATTTTGGATTTATCTCTTATTTCACTAATAAATATACTATATGATGTTATCCACCCACATTTATTCCATGAAGGAAGTTAACAATATTTCCTTACATACTTATAAATGATCTTACTTTGTTTTATTAATGTTTAAATAATGAGCATATGATAAAATGATTATATGGTTTAAAAAATAGTGTGAGTTCCTATAATTCTGACTTCCATGATCAAGTTTCACTTCAGCCTCCAATCTCAGGTCCATACAGAGAAAATTCTACAGATGCACAAATGATTTCTTTTTCCAGATTATCAGTGGTTGTTCTTTCTAAGCTATTTTATAATTCTTTCTTGCTTACATTTCACAGATAAAATTATGATTATTACAAACAAGTTTAGCTGTATGAAAAATTGCATCAGAATATTCCATTCCTGAGATGCTGATGCATACTTACATCTATGCTCTGTAATTTAATTACTGATATTTGGTTGTAATGAAAATTTAATTATGGATATTCTCACCTTGTACATACTAAGAAATTCCAAATGAGCAATTATTTCAATGATCATACACTAGCATTACAAGCATGTGACCTGTCATAAAATACACAAGGATACACATGGCTTTATTTCATGAAGAAGATAATCCATACACAGCCAAAGGTTCATTTAATATTTGCTTTGTCTGTTTTAATCACACAGGAATCCATTATATACAGGTAGCTGGAAATCAGGATATGTAAATCCTTTGAAAGAGGGACTTTGGAACACCCAGGGGACATATGAAGCACCTCTTCTTGAATTGTTAAAGCATCTTTTTCTAGGCTTGTTCTAGGCTTTATCTGTATAGGTATGCATGCACAGCCATTTTCAATTAGTTTTCCAACAAAGCAAAGTAGCTGTGCATGCACACTGATGTGGAGATGGCAGAACAGCTTTCCATACATGTTTTCGTTGTTATCAGTGGAATGTCCCTCAGTAATTTAGATTTTTAAATATCCCATTTAAGTCTAATATTGGATCTTTCATTGTACACTTGCAAAATGTTTGCTTAGGGATTGATATAGTAATACTTCCAGAATGATATTACTCAGATCTCTGAAACCAGGCAATTATATTTTTCATAAAAATAACATATAACCCTATTTAAAGCCCATGTCACACTGCACCAACGGATGCAAAGAGGATGTAAAATGGACAAAAAAGCTTGCCATCCGTTGGTTAACGCGATGTACTCACTGCCTCCGTTTTGCTTCCTCTCTATCCGTCCAGCATCCGTTTATTGACGTTTCATCCGCTCAGAAAGTTTTGAGCTGCCCAAAACTTTTGAGTGGAAAATGTATCCAATGCATCCGTTCTGCATCCTCTAGGCATATGGGGGACATCCGTTCTGCATCTATTACGCATCTGCTATATCCGCTAGGCATTCGCTGTGCATCCGCACAACTAAAATCTGTTCCAGCGGTAAATGGACGCAGGGAGGAAGCGGAACGGATGCGCAGCGTTAGTAGCACGGATGGAGAAAGGATGAAAGCGGATGCAGCTCATCCGCTCTGCATCCGCTCTGCATCCTCTACGCATCTGCTCTGCATCCTCTACGCATCCTCTACGCATCTGCTCTGCATCCGCTCTGCATCCGCTCTGCATCCTCTACGCATCCGCTCTGCATCCTCTACGCATCCTCTATGCATCCTCTACGCATCCTCTACGCATCCTCTACACATCCGCTCTGCATCCTCTATACATCCGCTCTGCGTCCTCCCCACGTCCGTTCCTTTCCGTGTTATCCGCTCTGCTTATGCAAATTTTTGCCCCTTTTGAGAGCGGATAACAACGGATGGAATATTTTGCTCGTCCGTTGTGTCCTTTTTGCATCCGTTGGGCAGTGTGACATGGCTTTAACACTGAAAATATGAAAATTAAATCATCTAAAAAATTAGAAAAGGCAAAGGCAAAAACTGATACACTTTCTTAACTATGTTGGAAAGTTTACAAGGCACTTCAGAATTTCTGTTTACAAGGCACTTCAGAGTTTCTGTTTACAAGGCACTTCAGAATTTAAGAACTTGTTTTGTAAAACTGCAATGTAATGGCAAGTTTATATTCCAATTACATCAGCATACTACAACTTGGGAATATCCAGTTTCTGGCTATATTTATTATTAGTAAAGAAGTTTTACTACTTGATGTTCTCCATATTTTGCTCTCATATATACACAGATATAACAAAGTTAAAGTAAGATCAAAGATGTGGGGAGGCATTTTGCATTCCTATTTGCGAAGTACTATTGTCCTCATACTACACATATTATATGGAGTTAACACCCATTTATGATAAGTATGACATGAAGTCTTCTATTCAGAAATACTCAGAGCCAGAAGCTCATACTCTATTTAAAGGGCTGTCATTAAAAGTTAAATAACCAGGAGATATAAAAGTATTGTTAGATGTGCATTTGAGAGCATAATGTCTAATCTTCTTCTTCTTCCTAACATATTCCCACAGTTACAGGGTCTGCTTTTCAGATCATTGAACACCACTTAGCATGGTCAGCTGTGCCTCCAGGAAGCAGGCCTGCGGCTTGCATATCTATGTATGTCTTGCCATCTCTGCTTGGACATCCGCAAGGCCATTGACTTCCAGTTAGTAGGAAGTCTTGGCTAGGGTGGAAGGTGCTGCTCTCTGGATATGTCCATACCAGCAGAGTTGGCCTTCTCTCATCTTCTCTATAATTGGTGCCACATCAAAATGTTATCGAATTATGTCATTTGTGATGCGGTCAAGAAGGGAGATGCCCAATATCCAACAGAGCATTCACATTTCCATGGCATGGACATAGCTTTCGGTCCCTGTTGTTGCTGCCCAGCATTCAGTGCCATACAGTGCAACAGAGCAGATGGTTGTCTTGTAAATCTTAGATTTCATCTGTCACATAACACACTGGTGAATTCTTGCCAATGCATCCAGGCTGCATTCACTCTTGCTTTCATATTACCACTGATGTTGCCATTGCCTTGGAGATGGGATTCCAGATACCGAAAAATGTCCAACTTTTTTAGTTTTTTTCAATTGATTTGAAGCATTCCAGGAGTGGTAACAGTCTCTAAGTACTCAGTTTTTCCTGATATTGAGATGGAGTCCAAAATGGTTGAGGTGGTCATTCTATGTTTGAACTTGCTGCTGTAGTTCACCTCTGGTGGTAGAAGCAAGCAAGCCTAATCAATGCATTAAGTTTTAATTTGCTTTAGGTATTATGGCAGAAGAGGGCAAGGAAGTGCAAATGCCAACGTTTTGTGCTTGCATCAAATATTATAACATGATTGATACAAATCACACAACCATAATGTCATGATTTTATTATGACTTGTTATGGGCACTTATATTTGTAAGTAGGCATTCCTATTTCACATTTGATGAGTTTTCATTTTTCAGACATGGGAATTATTTAAAAGAATACAGCAGCTGACCCATCACTGGGTCTAAAAACAAAAAGTTCATTACTTCCAAATTATAATTATAATCTAATCCAATGAGTAATCTGAAATTTATGCACTGTGGTATTTTAAAAAATGATGCTTTATACTAAAATTGGGTGAATTAAAAATTTGTAGTATATATCTTAAATTCTTACAAAATACAATACAAAAACTGTAGTATAAACTTAAATATGCATTTTTCATAATTAACTTTTTGAGCAGCAAATCTTCCTGTTCTGTTTGAAACTGTTTGCAAATTTACTTTTGTTTCAAAATGGATTTTGTTAAGCTGTTCAAAGAACTCAGCTGATGCTCCTAATGAAGTTGGTGCAATTATTGAAGCAAGTCCATTAATCTTGTATGTTTTTGAATTGTAAAATAATTAAAATAGGGAATTTATTCATTATTCTCAGTCCTGATATATTATTTGTTAGTTCAATTTATATTACCAATGGGTGGGTGAAAAAAGCTCTTAGTAAACCATAATATTGTACTGTACTTTAAGAAAGTTTAGTGATAAGTTTAAATCCCATTAAGCATGAGATAATTTTAAGTAGAAGAAGACACTGTATGTATGATCCAGTTTTATATTTAGCAGCTAAACAAAAAAGCATTTAAGTATTATCAATGGTAAAATATTTATTTGAATGCAGAAACATTTCCAAAATTAACTGCCAAATAATGTTATCTTAAGAGATAAAGTATTTAAATTGTCTATATTTGTCGCCCAACTTTTTAATGCAGTTTTCACTACAGGAAGTTTTGGTCAGTGCACATAGTACCTCTTAAATTATTCTTTTGATAATAACTTGGCTAGTTTAGTTCTTTTGGGAACACTTTAGAAAGTCATTCAAGCCAAGATGACAAATATATTTTATAATGTTATTATCTCTGGTTTTTTACAGAATAGCAACATATAACTCTGACACATGCCTTGTTCATCTATCTAAACCAGAGACAAGTACATATATTTTGTGGCTTGTTTAAATTTGGCTTAGTTTACTAAGTGACAGATGCTTAAATACAGAAAAACCTCAACCAAACTGAACCAGCATTTCCAAATCAACTAGCTTCCAGTAACCCAACAAAGAATGAAGTTTATTTCTTTATTTAGCATATGGCAAATACATGGACTTATAGTAGTTCAAATGTTAATGTCCAGTCCACCCAGCCATTCAAGGACAGGGTGGTCTATGTTGAAAAAAATCAGACATTGGGCAGGTGTGAGCTCTTGATGGACATTTGGACACAATGTCTCCCCTTTTTTTTTGTCTTTCCCCTTTATCACCTCATTCATTCATTCATTCATTCATTCATTTTTTATTTATTTATTTATTTATTTTGTAAACATGTACAAGATAACAAATATAAGTATGACCATAAACAAGAACAAAGGAAGTAAATACAGATAAATGGGGCCAGTAAGACAGGGACGATAGGCATGCTGGTATGCTTATGCATGTCCCCTTTGAGGACCTCTTAAAAATGGAGTGAGATCCACGCTAGACAGTTTGAGGTTAAGCTGTGAGGGGTTGAGGCTGAAACAGCAGAGTCGGGTGGGACATTCCAGGTGTTGACCATTCTGTTGCTGAAGTCATATTTTCTGCAATCAAGTTTGGAGTGGTTTACCTTGAGTTTGTATCAGTCTTTTGCCTGTGTATTTTCATGATTGAATCTGAAGAAGTCATTGACAGGCAAGATGTTATAGCAGACAATTTTGTGAACTATGCTTAGATCAGACCGCAGGAGGTGCACTTCCAGATTGTCCAGGCCCAAAATTTCCAGCCTGGAGGTATAGGAAATTCTATTGTGAATGTGTCATGCCACTGTGAGAATCTGATTCCGAGGGGTGGGACAAGCAGCTGACAGGGAGTGGGACTGTCGCTCCATTGGCTGTGGAAGAAACTGGGGAAGCTGGGCAGAGCAGGAGAGAGGTAGAGCAAGGCAGAGGGAATATGTGTCTTGTCTGCCAGGCGTTTGTTTCTGGTGATTAGTGTTTTGGCCATGGAATTTATCTGTGCTGGGTGGTGGTGGGATTGGGCGTTGAGGTAGCGGTTGGTGTGTGTTTTCTTCTGGTATACAGTGTGTCCTAGTGTGCCATCTGTTCTTTTGTAGATTAGTACATCTAGGAATGGTAGTTGATTGTTTATTTCCGTTTCCATGTTGAACTTGATTTTGGGGTGTGTGCTGTTTAGGTGTGTTAGGAAATTTTTTAGGTTTTCTTTTCCATGGGGCCAAATCACAAATGTGTCATCGATGTATCTAATCACTAATCGATGTATCTAATCACTAATTAGTGACACTAATTACCAGAACCAAACGCCTGGCAGACAAGACACATATAAAGACTGAACTATGCACCCTGACTAAGTACTGACAGCCAACAGCTTCCACAAAAACAAAACCACCAGCTTGATCCACAAAAACACACTAAGACAGAATAGAGACCTAGAAGATCAACAGACCTATGGAACAGCTGTCTTGCCCTACATAAGAGGTACTACAGATAAAATCAGTATTCACTCAAGTCCCAATAAAAGAAACTCTTGAAATCATCAAAAATAAATACCAACCAGCTAAAGACCTCATGGAACTAACAGAACACTGCCTAACCAACACATATTTCATATACAAAGGACAAAGATACAAGCAAATTGAAGGAGCCCCTATGGGATCACCACTGTCACCCGTCATTGCAAACCTGTTCATGGAAGAATTTGAATCTAGAGCCCTGGCTAATGCCACCCACAAACCCAAACTATGACTAAGATACATCGATGATACATTTGTGATTTGGCCTCATGGAAAAGAAAACCTAAACAATTTCCTAACACACCTAAACAGCACACACCCCAAAATCAAGTTCACCATGGAAACGGAAATAAACAAACAACTACCATTCCTAGATGTACTAATCTACAAAAGAACAGATGGCACACTGGGACACACCATATACCAAAAGAAAACACACACCAACCGCTACCTCAACGCCCAATCCCACCACCACCCAGCACAGATAAATTC
>BLBF01000006.1:60512181-60555903 GCA_015471245.1 Laticauda colubrina
CATCTTCAGGCTTCTGTATGGATATCCATACAGAAGCCTGAAGATGGCAGATGAGATTCTGCTGAAACGTTGCTACAACTTTAACAGAACTACAATGACGTGGGATAATACCCGAAGGAAGCTGAACAGCACACATGTAAGTACCCGCGAGAACCTAAGAAAACATATATATATATATATATATGTATGTATGTATGTATGTATGTATGTATGTATGTATATGTTTTCTGATATATATATCAACCTGATATTACTATAGATAACTAAATTTCCCTAAAACTACTAATAGCAATAGCAACTTATATTTATATATCACTTCACAGTGCTTTACAGCTCTCTCTAAGCACTTTACAGAGTCAATATATTGCCCCCAACAATCTGGGTCCTCATTATAACAACCTCGAAAGGATGGAAGTCTGACTCAACCTTGAGATAATTAGAATCTAACTTCTGGAGTGAGCAGTGAGTTAGCCTGCAGTAACTAGATTATCAGATTATGAAATGGACTAAGAAACAGTTTAACAATTTTGCTAATAATATCATTTAAATTAGAAGTTGTGACTATTCTTTCATTCCTGTAAGAAGAAAATATAATGGTTAAAACATAAATTATTCGGCTAAGACATATGAATCTGGCCACAGGTTCAAAACAAACCTATCTACAGCCATTTTTCTGTTTCTCATTTGCCACCAGAGGGGGAAGGGGGAAGGGGGAAAGGACTACTAGACACAACAAAGAGCTTTCTCATAAGAACCAAGGTCATCTCTACTGGCAACAGATAAGTGCCTGAAAAGCCTGCCAATTAACCTACTTGGCCAGTGTGACCTGTGACACCTGGAGATGGGGTTATTTCCTAGTTTAATTATACTAAAATCATGAAAGATTTAAAATTGGTTTTCCATTGAAGCTGTGCCTATATGATGTACTCAATAAAGAGGATTGGCTCCTTTGAGAAAGAGCCAATCCTCAGAGTTCTGATTTGCTTGAGTTCATTAGTTGGAAACTTTACATTTAATTTATATACAAACATATTGTTTAATTTTTACACAGTTCAGATTTAAGTGCCTTATATGTATAACTATATTTTATTCATTTTTTATCCCATCTTTACTTCAAGAGTTTAAGAAATATGTGATTTTCTTCTAGTTCTCACATTTTCTCCTCACAGTTTTGTTATTTAGGTTTAGGGTATGAATTATTGATTGCTCAGAGGCCTTCATTATGAATGGGATCTGAACCTGTTTTTTTCCTAATCCTGATCATATCATATCATATCAAATGGGTCCCAAGCCCCAAATATATATCTTGACCACAAAAAAATCTTTGAAGATATATTAGAATCAAATTGGAAAACAAATAAATTTACTGGTAAGTTTTATTAGCTTTTCTGTCCTCTTAAGCACTTATATATAATTCTGGAATGAAGGAAAGGGGACTTGAATTAATCATGGATTAACTCAATTAAACATGGATTTTTATTTTATGAGAATGCTTATGTTCTGAACATATAATATCCAATGTCTCCATTTAGAAAGGAGATCATATATTTTCCTAGCAACTGAAAGTTATTCACATCAATGGAAAATTATCCAAGCATATATGAAACATATTTGAAACTCACTTAATAGTTTCTGACTTCCATGCCAGGAATGTTGTTTATTTGGAAGTAAAAAACAAATAAAGTAGGAAAATAAATGGTACATAAAGTTTTATAGCATTCCACAAGCAATGGAATGTGCTGACTTAATAGGTAAATATTCAATGATTTTTAAAAGATAGACTTAAGATCATATATCCCTTGCAGAAAATTGCTGACAATGCTGCAATAAAAAGTAGCTGCAAATGTCAAAAGTAAAATATGGCCTCTATATTTAATAAGCAACATTTGCTTCTCCTTAGAATTACTGTTGATGTGTAGGCTATCTAGCACATGAAGAGTATCATATCATATCTTATCAATATCATGAAAGCAGGGGTGGGAGTCTACCAGTTCGGACTGGTTCTATAGAACTGGTTGTTATGATTCTGCGCAGTTTGGAGAACCGGCAAATTGTACCCCTGGCTGGCCCTGCCCCTCTCTGCCCGGTCCTCCCCTCCCTGCCCAGTCACTCCTTAAGGTATTTCTTTCTTTTTTTCCCTCTCATCACCAGCTGTTCCAATGATCAGCTCTGCCGGCATCCCCGTCTTACTGCTTCACTGCCTCCTGGGCCTCAGGGAAGCCTGTTGTGGGATGTTTTTGCTCCCAGGAAGCTTCCCTGAGGCCAAGAAGGTCCAAAAACGGAGCATGGGGGAGGGAGCTGCACCCCCTCCCCAGGCTCCAATTTTTGCTTTCCTGGGCCCCACGGAAACTTCCTGGGAGCAAAAACATCCCACAAGAGGCCTCCCTAAGGCCCAGGAGGCAAAAACTGGAGCGGGGGGGGGGGGGAGGGGTCTGCAAAAAAAAAAGAAGCAGCCACATCCACCCAGTCACATGGCCACACCCACAGAAACAGTTGTTAAAAATTTTGAATTCCACTTCTGCATGAAAGCGTGTTGGGTTAGTCAGTCTGTATGAAGTTAGAGAACCATATTCAATTCTTGCATTCCATATATACAGTACTTTTCCCACCTGTTAAATTAATAGTTTTACAGGATATTAATTATTTATTTCCTATCTTATTTACTCTAAATTATTTACTCTTAAATTTAAATTGTTCTCCCCAAAAATAAAGATTGTAGAGATAATAAATACATCAATGATATTGACATAATCCCCATGTTTTTTTTCACATAAATATGTTAAATATTTATATGTATGGGGGTATGATGGTCCACAGATGTACATGCACGTTGGCCAGATGTTTCTTTCCAAAAAAGACTCACTACAAGGTCAGAATCAAATTAAGTTAATGATAATTCAATTAATGAATTAAAGCTACTTCCTATAAAATAATCCCCATATAATTTATTTCTTTCACACATAAATCAATATACAAGCATGGAATAAAAAAAGAATTAAAGGCCTCTTACTCCCAAGTAACTAGTCATGCACTGCTACTATACTGTATTTCTGTCTTAGTTAAGTTTATGTCATGTTAATTATAATACAAACTGGGGAAGAAAGTATTTTAAAATATTAAAGGTGTTGGGGTTTTTTCATTTCTCTTTGCAAAACTGAAAAAAACTCAAAGGTCTTTTTGTTTAATCACGTGATCACAAATGAATCAATTTTATACTCTAGTAAATTCAAATGAATTTAATATTTTTTACTTCCAGGAATTCTGGTACTGTAACTGTTTTGTATAGTGTACTAACTCATTATTCTTTACATATAAAGGATGATTGTTTACAAAAAGAACAGCTCTATTCATAGGGATCTCTAGTAAATGAAGATTGTGATGTTGCACAATCGTCACTCACTCAGAAAGCTTCTGCAGAATTGCAGCTTCTATAGCTGAAGATGAAAATTAACAAGAAGGAAGGTTTTATAATTATATCATTTCCCATTCAATCACTTCATTATTTTCTGTTTTTGCAAATATGCACACCTCCAACAGCATTGTTTACTATTAAATTCACAATCACTATTAAATAATCTTATCTTCCAATTCACAGCTAATAATCTAACAAAAAAGTACTGAGTGTGAATTATTTTGCCGGTGAATATTTTTTCTTTGTTTGCAATTCATGATTTATACATTTAAAAATATTTTTTCCCACAAGTGGACCAGGATCACATAAAAGAATTTAACTCATGAGTTAATTTAGCTATGATTTTAATCTAATTGGAATCCATTTTACCTATTTAGTCTTGGGGACAGGTGAAAATTTATTAAGTATACTTATCACCACATGTGAACTGTACCTCTATTAAAGAAATTCAAGTAAGTTTGTTAAAAATGAACTGAAATAAACTGTTATATGTGTTGACATTTTTAGCTGTATCCTTTAAAGTACAACGTTATGGCAACTTCACATAACATAATACAGTAGTTTGTATTTAACTTTTTACTTTAACCAAAAGTATGTAGCGACTCTGGATATAATTTTAAAAACATTTGCAGATTATTTTAAAAGACAGAACAATTGAATATGTATTACCCAAAATAAGCCACTTCATCAAACCAATTATCATTAATAAATATACATTCTAGGGAGACACTACATTCTTGTGGCTTTCCTGATTGAGTTTCTCAATCCCAAAAGCTCTAAAATTTCTAATGATCGCCATCTGGAATATTTTACTCAACGAAGTGAAATTGTTCGACTCTTTAAATATGAAAACTAACTTCAATAATTTGCTGAAGGGCAATCCATAATACAGTTATTTTTGCAAATGCAGACTTATATGAAATCTAAAACCACACGACAAAAATATTTTTTTATTTTTACCTAAGATCCAATTAACTATTAGGTATTCCTGAGAAAAATTACTTCCCCAAATCCTTTTCATATTCAGTTTTATGAGCACTGTTTTAGCATTCCTTACATCAGAAGCAAAACAGCATTTCCTGCTAACAAAGAATGAAATACGATAATTGCACAGTAAGTTTTAATGTTATTTAGTTCCTTTCTCGAGGACATTTAGGGAAAATAAATATTTGGACATTTTTAATTATATATACAGTACATAGCTGCTTCCTGATTAATAGGCAATGTAATTTAGTAAGATACCCTAGGCATTTTATCTAAGGGGAACATTTATCTAAGGGGAGCACATTCAAATCAGTCCTTCCTCGAGCTATAATATACCAAATACATTCAAAATAATTACCAAAACAGACTTAGAAAAAAGAACAGAATATTGTTTATTATTATTAATCTCAGCTAAAATCATTAAAATCACTCAAACATATTAAGGATATTATGCTAGTTGTCGGATTCTAGGATGATGGATAGGCATTATTTATAGACAAATTCTATGGACCAGCCTCTTCCCTCCTTCAAAACAAATATAGACTCTTGAAAACTTTGTTTCAAAAGGAACCTTTAATTGAGAAGGGGTAAAAGCAAGTCAAAATTCAAAGCAGGCTCTGAGGTCCCTCAGGGCATACAATTAGGATATAGGAAATTAGAAACCCCTCCCAACAGTCCGATGTGGATTCCACCCATGCGCAGGTATGAAAATGTTATTGTACCGGCAGCATCTCTGAGAAAGCAGATAAGTTTCTCAGGATATCTTCTGGCATTGCAATCCACATGGGCCCTTGCTCCCCTTGCATCTCTCCAAGAGGTGAGAATTTTCTGGGCATTTGAGGCGCCAGGCAATGGTTATAAATCAGGTAAAAGCAGGGGTGGGATACAAAAGGGTTAACTACCGGTTCGTGATTTACAAGCTTCCCTGCCTGCTGTGAGCCAAGGGCCTGTAAATCATCATAAATCATCATTAGCACGCAGCCTGCCAAGAAGCAGTTTTTGAAACAGCCCTCTTTTCTTGTTTTTTTAACTGCGGTGATGGCTCCTTTGGCAGCTGAAGTTGAAAAATCAGGAAATAAAGATCAGGTAAGAGCCCAGGTGGGCATGTGGACAAAAACATCAGCAGACATAGAACCGGTTCTATGTCTGCTGCTTTTCAGAGCTACCGGTTCTATAGAGGTGGACAGAACCGGTAAACCGCCCCCCCCCGGGTAAAAGGTTATGCAAAAGACAAGGCAAGAAATAAGATACATAGAGAGGAAAAAGAACTAAATGTATCAAATCCAATCCCCCCTTCATCCACCAAGGAATGGCAGATACACAGATATGACACAAATACAGATAGTCCTCAACTTACAACAGTTCATTTAGTGAGCATTCAAAGTTATAACTGCAGTGAAAAATGTGATTTATGGCTTTTTTTCAGTTGCAACCTTTGCAGCATCCCTATGGTCAAGTGATCAAAATTTAGATGCTTGGCAACTGGTTCATATTTATGACAGTGGCAGTGTTCCAGGGTCATGTAATCAGTTTTTGCAAACTTCGGATAAGCAAAGTCAATGGTGAAGCCAGATTCACTCAACAATTGGGTTACTAACTTATAACTGCAGCAATTCACTTAACAACAGAGACAAGAAAGGTTGTAAAATGGAACAAAACTCACTTAACAAATGTCTCACAAAACAACAGGAATTTTGCACTTAATTGTGGTCATAAGTTGAGGACTACCTGTACTACTTCATTTTATTCTGCACGTCTCCTTTTTACATACTGTAAATATGTACATTTACATACTGTATTTACATACTGTAAATATATTTTGTATGTCTATAAACATACAAAATATAGATGGCATACATTGACAGTGTTGACTGTTAGCAACTACACAGATAAACTTTCTCCAGGATGATCTGCTACTGCAATCACTACTTCAGGTCTCTCAAAGGTGCACCCATCAAAAATTGGTCCATCCATCTTGCTGCTGATTACTACTTCTCTTCTCCAGCATTATAGACTTCTCAAGGAAGATGCAATTTGATAAATGTGAACAAAATAAAATAATTTTATATTCTCAGGTGTCTTCTCCCACAACAAAATTCCAAAAGTGTCAATATTCCTTCTATCTTGCTTTTCCAAACTCAACTTTTACTTCCATACAATTTCATAGATGACACTGTTGCTTAGAGGATTTTGATCTTTGTAAATACAGTCACATCATGGCATCCGAATAACTTTTCCAAGAAATTCACCACTATCCTGAGTGGCTCTGGGTACGTAGAGCTTTTGGATTCAGGAATTTAACCTCTTAGTTGTGGATGGGATAGCAATGACCCAGACAGACCTGGTGCACAATTTGTGAGTCCTCCAAGACTCACAACTCCTACTTGAAGAACAGTCAACAACAGTTATGGTTAGGAGAGCTTTTGCACAACTTTAGATTGTGTGCCAGTTATGCTGTTTCCTAGATGGTGAGTTGCTCAGTCACTCATGCCCTGATCATCTTGTGCTTGGGTTACTGCAATGCACGCTACATGGGACTACCCTTGAGGAGCATTTGCAAGCTATAGCTTGCACAAAATGAAGCAGCACAAACAGTCTCTGGGCTCCTAGGGTGGGCCATGTTGCACCATTGTTGCACTCACTGCGCTGGTTGCTAGTCTGGAGTACAATTCAAGGTGTTGGTTATTATCTTTAAAAGCTTATGCAGCATGCCCTCAGGTTACCCGAGGAACTGTCTCACCCCAATGGGATTGTCTGCCCCACTTATTCCGACAGAAGAGGTACTGGCTAAGAAATCGCGACTGGCAGGGTTGAGGAGAACCTTTTTTGCTGCGGCTCTGGAATATCATGCCCCATGAGGGGAGTTGTTTGGTAGACGGATGGGCCACATGAAATAAATCCTACTAAGTCCTTAATCTGCAGTGAATTTCTCTCAATTATCCAGTGTGCATCAGCAATATCGTTTCATCTTTTTTTGAGCAGCTGCTGACATCTTGTTTTCTATGTGAAGTTTAATTCATATTAGGATGATCCTAAGTATTATTTCACTATCATGTGAAATGAAGGATATTGCACACTCTCCTTTATCTGGCAGGCTTGTGTAGACTGCTCTAGCAGTACAATAGAATTGAAAGGCCAACCTCTCACAATGTGCTGTTGGTATGTTTGCCAGCTTGGGCCATTTATAAAAATAATTTTTTTTTAAAAAAAAATGGCACATAAGTAAATACAAACAAATAAACTTGCTACCCAACAGGCAAACGAACCTGGTTAAGCCTGAACAAGCAGATACTAATTGCACGCGACCTTTCCATCTTTCAGACCGACGAATCGGGTGGCTTGCTGTTCCTTGGAAGGGGGCGGGCTTGAAGTGTCTCTGCCTCGATCATTGGGTATTTCTGACCAAGCGCAGGCGCGGAAGGAGCGAAGGCTTTTCCTGGTTTCTCTTGCCCTTCTTTGAAAGCGAGGCGTGCGATTCGCTAAGTTGGGAATGGAGGATTTTTATTATTAGCCTTATTATTGTTATTGTTATTATTATTTTTGCAGGTCTATGGCTGCTTCGGGCTCACCTTCGTGGCCGGGAGAAGGACCGCGGCGGCGATGATGATCCCAACCCCGCGGCACCAGCACGTGGGTCCGGAGGGTCCCTTCAGCGCTGTGTATGAGCCCGCCGAAGACACTTACTTGCTGCTCGACGCCCTCGAGCGGGATGCCGAGGCTCTGAGAAGCGCCGGGTGAGGCAGCAGACTGAGGGCGGGCTTGGCAAGGGCACCCTAGGAACCATTTGCTCCTGACATGACAATTTACATTGAGCCAAAATTTGTAAACTTGGCCCGAGATGTGCAAAAGATCCACGGGGCGCATTGGATCAACCGCTTTTTTTTTTTTTGCTTTTTTTTTTTTAATTCAGCTAGAAATGAACGTCCGGGAGAATTAAGCCGGCGCCCGTCATAGATGAGACGATTAAAAGAGTAAATAGATCACCCAGTTTTCCTTGACTGGTTTTAGTCTTTGAAAAGCTTCAGTAGGGCTCGTCAGGGTTAAGATTTGACAGGGAAACCGACAGGAAAAGGCAGGGCTTGAAGTGGAGATGGGGAAAGACCCTTGTGGACAAAGACAGTGGCAAGAAGTGTCTGGAATCCAATTCACTTCAAAGGAGGTTTCATCTTCTTGTAATCTTAAGTAACATCTCATACAGCTCACCATAATGTATAAACTTTCTGGAAACTTAACTTGTTGGCCTTTTATCTGTTATCAATTTTCCAAAGCAGTATGCTTGCAGACACCATGTACATATTATGTTCTGTTGCAGAAGAATTGTTTGGCCATTATTGCATCCATTGCCAGAAAATATTTTTTGCTGGAAAAAGTTCAGAAAAAAACTTTTATAAAGAAAAGTTGCGTGTGTGTATTCACCACCAAACCCCCCCCTCTCCCCCCCCCCAAAAAAAAACCCCTGTTTGATATTACCAGAATTACACCTAGCTGCAGTGACTAAGAATAAAGCAAATAAGCGCCTCGGGAATACTAATGTACAAGTAAAATCCAGACATGAATAGAATAAAATCTATAAAGCCTCTAGACTTAGGTTACCCATAAATGTAACATGTTTCCTTATTGATGTGTAAAATAGCATTGCAAGTAGAATTTATCAGTCTGAGAAATCAGCAGAGTTGAATAATAGTAATAATAGCAATAATTTATTAAAGTTGGATACAACCCAATACTGAACAGCTCTGGGAAGCATACAAATATAATTTAGATTACAATTATGGCAATGATTTTTTTTTACAAATGAAGGCAAATATACAAGTCCCAGATAAATGTTGCAAAATCCAGACTGGGTCAATCACCAGGACCAGAGGTTGGCTGACCCAGACTGGATCTTATTTATAGTTACAGATTACATTTATGAAATTTATAGGCTGACATTACTCATTGACTGATGGATCTAGTTTTTAATTTGAAAACTGATAGCTCAAAAATGTATACATTAAACCATGTATGTTTTGTATGTAACATTGTAAGGCTTATTTTAATCTCTGAACTATTATTTTTGCATTCATTTAGCATTGATATATGCCTTGAAGTAGGATCTGGATCTGGAGTAGTTTCAAGTTTTTTAGCTTCAATTGTTGGATCCAAAGCATTTTACATGTGAGTTTTTATACACCATTTGAATTATATAAGATAAGCAAGAAATAGGGTGCTTCTGATGCATATTTTTGTTAGTTAAATAATGCAGCATAGTCTTTGGAATGAATATAAACTATTATTACATGTAAATTTGGATTATGTCAATGGTATAATTCTTCACTCAGTAAAAAAAATTAAATAAAAAATAAAATTTGGTGTTAAATAGTGTATCTGACAGTTCTACAATGTCTCATTTCAGAACTGCTTGTATTTTACTAATATTTTAGAAACCAATACTTATCTGCTTTAATGTGTCCAGTAGCACTTTATACAGTAGCACTTTTCTGTAGTCGCACATGTCATTTGCACATTTAAGGTACAACACATAAAAGACATTACACTGAATCAAGATTTACAAGTTGCAGATAGCTGAAACCTTGAGAATCAGTCATAATTTCAATATGTTTAGTGCTGTTGTAGATCAACCCCAGTCCATAGACTGGCACTGGTCCGCAGCATGCCAGAAACCGGAACATGCAAACAAGACAACACACAAAACCACGCCCCTTGATCACTGAACAAGTGGTTTTTAACCAAGGACACAAGTATTTCATGAAACCGGGGGTATCTCTGGAAGGCATCAGAAAAATCAAAATGGCAGTACAATCAAATATCTGATCTAAATTACATCTGACCAATTGTTTTCTAAGGTAACCAAAGATAGCTTCTGTTTACTAAAATGTACTCTTGTGTATACAGGTGTACTGATATCAACCCTGTAGCTGGTCTATGCACAGCAGAGACAGCTAGAGAAAACAATGTTCACATTCAGCCAGTAATTACTGACCTGGTAAGACATACATTATAATTGTTTTGATCAGCAAATTTTAAAATGTTACTCATATTCAAACATAGTTTATGTTAAATTTTAGGATAAGAATGGTTATTATAACATGAATGTCCAGAAGTAATGGAGCTCTTCTGCTTGCCTATGTACCAGTCAGCTGATTTCATATAGGTTGTGATGTACCCTGCTGTGATATGTTTTCAAATGACTAATGTTAGTGGTGCTTGGTACCTCAGGGTATTCTAGCTTGGGTGCAGAATGAGTGACCAGCAAAAACAGAAGTTTTAGTGACAAATATCTTAGCAGTACAGCTATCTAAAGCATGTGAATGATAGAGAAAAGTTGTTGCATACAGGCTTTTTTATCCATTATGTAATGTATGTTAAACCAATTTTTTAGGCTGCATCATACTTTTAATTATATGAAACTTAAAGACCAGAAAGCTGGTACTGAATAGATATATTTTTAATATTGTAGTTTTCCTGAAATAAGCACTGGTAGATAAGTGACATGGGAATATTAGCTTGCATTAGATTTCATATGTTTGGAAAAAAATTATATGCTTGATAAAATCTCTCCAATACCTGCTTTTCACTTTCCTCCTTGTTTCTTCTTTGAATTAGATTATGCATCTGTAAGAAGGAACCTGTATCTTTAAATATCTTTTGTAGTAAACCTGCAAAATCATATGCATTACATAAATGCTAATGTTTTTATTTATGTTTAGGTAACAGGATTGTCGCCACGATTACATGGAAAAGTTGATTTGCTGTTATTTAACCCGCCTTATGTGGTAACCCCTTCTGCTGAGGTATGATCATATGAGATTTAAGAACAATCACCAACTGCAATAATTTACAGCTTCTGTAAAGTATCACTAGTATTGTAAAGTATCACTATTGTTTCCCCCAAAATATGACCTATTCTGAAAGTAAGTCCTCGCTTGATTTCTACACATGTGTCCAATAAAGCTCTACCCCCCAAAATAAGCCCTAATTAAGATTCACCCAGTCCAGGGTACACAGGTAAAAATTAAACTAGGGAGGGGATGGGGGGATGGAGCTGCCCTACTGCTTACCTCGGATAGTTGCAACTAGGCCTCCCATACCTCGGCCCATTTTTTCTGTAGCGGGAAGGCTTTCCTAAAGGCCTTTGTAGCCGATAACAGTTATCTGTGATCGGCTGCAGAGGCCTTCAGGAAAGCCTGGTTTTCCTTGCTGGCTGAAGAAGTTCCTGAAGGCCTCTGATAACGCCTGCAAGCGAGGTTAGTCAGTGGAAACACACACACACACACACCCCAAAAAAAAGACATGCCTTTTTTGGTGGCAAAAAGAATATAAGCCAGGGTCTTATTTTGGGGGGAAACATGGTAGTATTGTAAAGTATCACTAGTATTGAAAACAAATCAATTAGTTGGAAATTGATTTTTTTCACACCCCAGTTTTTGTATTTCTAAATCACTACTTATACATAGAACATTATCATCCTTCACTTATGCTTTTGCTTGTTTCTATATCTTCTCTTTATATTTGTATCTGAACCCCAATTCCATAGAAGCATAGAATATAATCATTGACTATATCTTGGAGATATAGTTTGGCTCCCTGTCCATTGAAGAAATCCACTATTGCAGCATATAACAGCTGAAGAAGAATCTACCATTTCTCAAGAAATACAGAACAAGAACTGCAAAACAATTCTTAAACATGCTTAATGTCCAATAGAAATATGCATTATTCTTCTTCCTTGCTCTGTCTTCTGAAATAACTTTGAACAAGTCTACCATGCCTTCTATATAACAACCTCTCAGTTCAATTTTCCATATTTTATTTGTTCTAGATACAAACTCATGGAATTGAGGCAGCCTGGGCTGGAGGTAAAAATGGCAGAGAGGTTATGGATAGACTCTTTCCACTTGTGTCAGACTTACTATCAGCAAGAGGATTGTTTTATTTAGTTACAATTAAAGAAAATAATCCAGGTAGTATATCTCAATTTCTTCTTAAATATTGTGGTGGTTGATTGTCTTGCAAAATACTTTTTAATAGTTATGTGAAATCTTTTGAGTCCTGGGTAAAAATTGTATTTCAAATTTGATTGTGGTAGGTGCAGGCTGAGCTTTGTTACTAGTGTCTGTATTACCATGTTGCTATTAAACACCATCAACAAAAAAATATAGATGCTTTCAAATGGAGAGACAAATTATAAAGAAAATGAAATGAAGCACAGGGACTATTTTTCTGGCATTCATACATTGGGCAGATTAACTTATTTAACCTGCACTGAATGCACGGGGTTGTAGCCATTACAAGATATTGGGATCTAAAGAAATAGACTTTATTTTTTATTATATAGAAATAATATACATGGAAATAGCTCCAGTGCACTGTCATTTTTTTCTCCAAGATTTAGTTAGGTTAGCAGTAAAGTAAGTTATTTCAAAACTAAATGATAATCTCTTGTTTTAAATTGCAGATGAAATTATTAAAATATTGCGGGAATGTGGTTTAAATGGCAATAAAGTGATTTCCAGACAAGCAGGAAGGGAATATCTCTCAGTACTGAAATTCTACAAATCCTGAAGCTGGCTTCTGGAGGAATCTTTATTTTAAAATGCTATCTTTGATTAATTAAGATTAAATTATAACTGCTGAAAACAAGCACACATTAGTATATTATCTTAATTTTAAAAATATGCATATTTCCATACGTGTAAAATCAAAATTTTGACAAATTTATAAAAGTGGAAAGTAAAATACTGCATAAACATTATTACAATCCTATCATACAAGTATATTTAGAAGCAAGTTGCTTCTTTTTATCTGAATAATGAACTTGGCATGGAGTTCATTCTCTTGTTTCTATTGCATATTCTGAGTTCAGGGGCTTGCAAAGTTAAAGTAGCTGTTTCAAGCTTGAAGCAGCTTTTTCAATGTTTGAGAAATGTTCCAAGTTTATAAAATACTTAATAGTAATTCACATTGACTTGGTAGAAATAAGAACAAGTACCTGAAAGGTAAAAGTTTAAGTAAAAACAACTGTTTCAAGTTTGAAGTAATTATTTCAATTTTATAATAAATGTTTCAGATATAGAATATTATTAGTCAAAATACTTAAAATATCTGGTTAGAATATCTGGTTGGAACAGATGTTTTAAACTTGAATGCTTAAATTCAGAATCTTTTGCACACCACTAGTCCCTACTACAGTACTAGTAACTGCTATGAGCTGCACTAGCTGGCTCACAATATAGTTTGCCAATACCTCAAATCCAATATACAGTTTAAGAACCAGTACCACAGATGCATATGTGAGTATCTCAAGTGTGTGTATATCCCTCTCATTTTAAACCTTTAATACCAGTTCTAATCATGATCTCTAATTGAGCAAACAATTAAATTGCTCTTCATGCTGCTAAAAATCTTTCAATCTTAACAGGGCTTACCTAAGACAGGATATAATACGTAATAGCCACTAGTCAAAAACTGTTACATGTCACCCATTTCTACTTTTCACATCTGAATATTATTAATGCAAAGATAGTAAGCAATACCAATACATGATCAATCAGTTTGAACTTTTTATTGTAAGAGAAAAAGTTAAAGTTTTACTGCTCGGTCCAAGTATGATGGTTTTAGGCTCGCTGAAGCAGAAAAATGTTGTATATCAGAAGAAAGTCTCTCGGCAAAGAGGGCAAGTGGATTTGTTGCTAGATGTAAACCATTTGTACTAGAGGAATTCAGAAAGCAAATATTAAAAATACTCTAGTATTTACTATTCACAATTAAACACTAGCCAGTCAAGATTGAATATGGCATATTTAAATTATCTCTAAAGAGAAATATTAAGAGCCTATTTGTAATGAAGTATTTTCATGGAATAGCCTCGAAGCTAACAATACTATGAAAGAGTAACTCTCTTTTACAAGCCAGTTTCCTTTAAGCTCTGATTTACATTGAAGGCATAAAAACCCCTGAAAAATAAAAACTTTTGTTGCCCCCCCGAAAACAGCAAATCATTTCAAGTTAAAGATTCCCATAATTTGCTAAAGAGCTCCCTTTACAAAATTAGCAATAAAATATTTTCTTAAGCTATTTATATAAATGTTCATATGACTATTAGTAGCATTAAAGCCATATAAATTTCAAGCTTGTTTTCCTACAGAAATATGACTAGTCAACATACTTACCAGGCAGGCTGAATGGAACTTTTTCTTGCATGTTCTGCAAGCTTTTTTGGGGAGGGAGTAGTTGGAACCATGTATAACTGAGAAACAGATCATGCAGTCTTCAACGCCCTCAAATCGTTTGTCTACATTGTTTTTCCACAATGCTAGCCCTTCCATAATGCTTCCATTCTGTTGGGAAAATAATGCATTTTAGCTTTGTGCAATATCACCATCTTTTACAATTTCCTATAAATGCATGTAATATCATAATGCAGTGTATAATATATACTGTAAGGTTTTTAGGTGTTGATGTGCTGAATAATCACTTTGACCTACTGTATACTTTCCTGGGATACTATTGCAGCACTGGAGATCAATTATGTGATCTGGGAAGAATGCTACTGCTTTATAAACTGCCCAACAAGTACCATTATGAGTCCCAGAGAAGTTTTTTAACCTTTCAAGTAGTTCAGGTTCCTCTTTTTAGAACAGATCTAATTCATATGACCAAAGTCAAGACTGTATATGAAAAAGTACCTGATGAGTGAGATAAGTGCTTAGCTGTAGCATCCAATTGCGCCATTGCTGAACTGCTACGCCAACCCTTTTCCCACTCTCTACAGCTATGGAGCCCAAAGGATAATTTGGAGGAAGCTGTATAATCAATTCAATGAATATATCATCAACTGAGTAAGTAGCAATGACTTCTCGAGTGGCAGATCGAGCTTTTACCTGTAAAAACAAAAATGTTATCATTTATTATAGCAACAATGTTTTGATCCTATTGTTTACTTTCAAGATATAGCATAACAACCCTAATTGGGACAGAAATTTCCATCACCTAAGCAAAGCAGTCATTAGGTGAATTATCACATGATCCTACCATTTAGTGATGGTAGTTCCAGTTGGACTAGTTAGACAAGGATCTCACATTTTTCCTGCCTGTCTGACCTCCATTTGAACTCCATCTTTCTCCTGTCCCATCTCTATCCTTTTGGTTGCCCTGCACTCTACCATCCTGCTACTCCTGCCACTGACTTTTACTATTTTCCTTCTGGCCAGCTGAGGCAGTTGTTAATTCTTGTGTTGCCTTCCTGAAACCTTAACAAAGCTTCATGGAGGCCATGCAAGACCCATCACCTGCATTGACCAGCGTGCCTTGTCAGCAGCATTGGGAGGCAAAGGTGACAGGACAGGTGGGAGTGCAGCACCACTAAAAGGCCAGAGATAGAAGGGAGGAGAATTTAAATATACATTGCAGTCATAAAATGTGCTGCCAAGTGACCAAAAATTGATCATATGACCGCAAGGCCATGCAATGGCTGTAACTCCAAGGAATAGTCATATTTACCATTCATTCAATGTAACTTTGAAGAGTTCCTGGATAAATGGTTATTAAATGAGGATAAACTGTACGTGATTTTTGTTTTCAAATTTTATGTTGAAGCAACAGTGAAAAACAACTGTTTTCTGAGTTGATTGGAAGCACTGGCACAGAGCTGATCTTAGGGCTGCTCTCAAAACAATGCAGTGAAATCTGCAAGCTAAGCATTCTTCTATGAAGCATTTCTGTTCCAATAAGTACCTAAGTTGTTTACATTACTAAATTAAAAAATGCCTTAGAACAGCAGTCCCCAATCTTGTTGGGACCAGTTTTGTGGAAGACAATTTTTCGGGTGGTGGTAAGGGGGCAACCTAGATCCATGCAGTTTTGCTTGCCTGCCACTCACCTCCAGCTTTGCGGCCATTTTCCTAACAGGTCACAGACAGATACTGATCTGCAGCCCACGGGCTGGGGGATCTCTGCCTTAGAATATATGCAAAAACCTAGTTATTGTTGGGTAGTGCCTCTTCCTCAAATAATGGCTTTTCTTGTAGAAATAAATTCAAGATGACAATTCCACATGTACCTACAGTATTTGGGATTATTTCATAGGTATTCTATTAAATATTTAGATGCAATTAAAATAAAGCAAAAAAGTTTATTTAGTTTGAGGCTACATTTACTTGTAAGAAATATAAGTTATGATTGCCAAGCATATGTATTATGCTGATTTTTCTTCACAGAAAAATTAAGCTCATTCATAGCAATACAGAATCCATCCTGTTTCTAAAAGCTCTTCAAATATAAGTATCTAAGCATCTTCTATCTTGTGAATGTAAGATTAATATGTTAGACTTGATCATTTGTATAAATTTGTATTCTAAGCAGCCTATGATAGACTCAGATTATTAATTAAAATATTGAATAGTGGATACAGGTAGTCCACGACATATGACAATTGAGCCCAAAATTTTTGTTACTAAGTGAAATATTTGTTAAGTGAATTTTCCCCCTTTTATGACTTTTCATGCCAGTTGTTAAGTGAATCACTGCAGTTGTTAAGTTAGTAACACCACTATTAAATGAATCTGGCTTTGCTTGTCAGAAGTTACAAAGGGGGATCAATGTAACCCAGTTGCCATTTTGATCATGAAGAGGGTGCAACGATATTAAGTGTGAAAAATGATCACAAGTCACTTTTTTCAGTGCTGTTGTAACTTTGAATGGTTACTAAATGAACTGTTGTAAGTTGAAGACTATCTGTATTGTGGAATGGAAAGTAACATCTGACTATTAATATTAATTCAGCCTTATTTAACCCAGTTTGAACATCTTTAGGTGGAAAGATGTTCACTATGTTATACTATTATAAACATGCATCATTGTATTTAATCAAGTACACCATGAAATGCACATACAGACAGTGAGATAATAAAAAGATAATGATACAAACCGTCATGCCATTAAACAACTGGGTACTGCTCTGTACAGAAGATATTTCTTGGGAGGACAGTATACCACTAACATATTTGCTTGTAAATTTATCTACAATGTTGAAGACTCGTTTCTCACAGCTGTTCCACCAAAGACGAACCATAGCTGGCAGATCTTTTAAGGTCATGCAATAGACAGTGCAAGCCAAATGTGGAATATGTGAGGACATTGCTGGTGTATCTATAGAAAAAATGGAAAAAATATAGAAATAAAGCCAGTTTAAAAAGTGTTGGCGTTTTATGCTTTCAATTATAGTATTTCCATTTCTTACTTGAATTACTAAATTGGCTAGGGCTTATTCTAAGCCTGTGATGATGAACCTATGGCACACGTGCCACAGGTGGCACGCAGAGCCATTTGTGCGGGCATACAAGCCCCAGCCAAACTTACCTGCGCATGCACACGCCTCCCAGCTTTCGGCCTCTTTGAGGCTGTTTTTGCTTTCCCAGAGTCTCAAGGAAAGCCTCTGCAGCCTTGGGAGGCTGAAAAATGGGCTTTCTGGAAATACCGGAAGTGCCTGTTTTCAGCCTCTAGAGCTCAGAAAAGGCTGTTTTTGCCCTTCTGGAGGCTCGAGGGAAGTCTCTGCAGCCTCTGGAGGCCAAAAAACTGGACTTCTGGAAATACCCTCTGGAGGCCAAAAAACTGGACTTCTGGAAGTGCCCAAATGGCCCATTTTTGGCCTCCTGAGGCTGCAGAGGCTTCCCTTGGGCCTCTAGAAGGGCGAAAACAGCCTTCCCCGGGCTCCAGAGGCTGAAAATGGGCATTTTCGATATCTTGAGCCTCCGGGAAGATGAAAATAGCCTCAAATGGACCAAAAATCCGCTAGATGTGCTGGGGGGTATTGCGTGCATATGCAGTGGCACATTACATTGTGGGTGCCGGCACGCACACGATTTCGACACACCACAACAAGGTTCGCCATCACTGTTTTAAGCTAAGGATAGCTTTCAAAATTATTCCAATTCCAAGCTGCCTATATATCAAATCTATTACATGATAGAAAACTCTTGCTCTTTTCTCAAAATGGTATTCCCATCCCCACCCCATGGCCATTCTGACCAGGAATTCTGGGAACTCCCAACAGATTTAGAGGCATTACCCTGTTACATTACCCTATTTAGAGGCATTACTCTGGCACAAATTTAAGAACTCTTGACTTCTTCCTACATTAGAGACAGTGAAATGCCTCACAATCATTCACTGACAGTTTTGGCTACTTGTTTATCTTATTTTTCCTCTCCGTTGGCCACTAAAAGGAAAAAGCTTGTGGGCAATCATCCCAGATTTCTCTGTTAACATGGGATGGTGACCATATAGAAGCATGCAAATTCTTTTCACTTGGAATTTCAAAGGGGAAAAAAATCTATGAGAACACTGCAAGGATTGGCAAGTCGAAGAGAACGCACATTTTGAATTAACCAAAATTTCTTGAGCTTTAACTGAGACCTATTCAGCAAAGGGTGCCATCCATTTTGTGCTGATTGTTCATGTATTACTGCAATATAACAAGGATATTTAGGAGACATTTGTTCTGCCATTAAATCACCTGAAAATAGGGCAATATTTTAGAGGACAATGACTACCCTAGAGGGGTCCTAACAAAAGAAATCTCTTAAATAATGAAATGCAGAAAAATTAAGGATATTTTGACTTGCCTTTGATGTCTAAATCAAGCTCTTCAGTAAAATATGTTTTTATATCTTTATTTGAAAGTTCTGATGTTGATCCAAGAAAAGTTGGGTTTTCTGGCATTAGCCTGAATAAGTGATATAATAGTTTATTCAAACTCTTAGTTCTTCGAAGGTACTGTGAATAAAGAGCTCGAAGCTGGAGGAAAAATAACATGTAAAATAATTCCCATGAATTATGAAACATTTCAATAAAATAAGAACTCTTACTGGAAAATGCACCTAAAGCATCTGCATCAACAGACCATGAAGTAAATGGAATAGAAAAAGGTTCATTTAAAAGTATGTTTTCATTTTATTTGATTTCCACTCTCAGCATCTAGCGAGCCCTTGTGGCCCCTGTGGAAAGGCCCATACAAAAAGCACCACTGGTACTAGAGACCATTAGTAGCACGGATAAAATTGTCAGGTAATAGCATGAAAACAGATGATGGATAAATATCTTTATCCATAGATATTCTTAGAAGATATCTTTATATCTTCTAAGCAACCTGAGATTATGCATCATGTTTACAGGCAAAGACTGAATGACTATCAAATCTTACTTTAAAATTTGCCTAACAAAATGTATTTTTATTTCATCTTATTTGTCAACCAAACAGTTTACATTTCATTATTAACAACAATAATAAAAATAGACCCAGCAGCTCAATATTGCTTTCCTATTGCTAGGTGTGGAATATTTTTTTCCATGTTCTTATAGGCAGATGAGAATACTTTCGATTTTAAGTTCTTAGTTCCTAATTCCTGATCAAACAACCTGCAATGAATTTATTTCTTTTGCTAATAGTAAAATGCTTTTGTACACAGATTAGCACTTTAACTGAACTAACTTGTTACCTGAAGGGTTCATGGGGTGGTGGATGGAAAATAAATAATTTACCTGGGAAGAAGCTCCTTTGAAGAAAGACAGAATTAATTTCCAGGTAAGAAGATACCCTAAAATAATGCAAAACTCAATACTCATTGGCTGAATTTCTGCAAATTCTCCAACTGGAATGCATTCTAGGATCTTTTCTAGTAAATCTTCCTGAGTGGTAAGAACAGTCATAAGTGCTGCTGGTGGCGACCTAAAATAAAAGGATGAAATACTGTGTGTAGAAAAAGAGCAATCTACTTTCTACACAGACACACACACACACCACACCCCTTAAGAGAGCCTTATTGCTTAAAATAGATTAAGCAATAGTAGGAGTAACTTTCATAATATGGTATTTTATTCTTTTCAATTCCTGGCCATCTATGGCATCCATATACAGACTAATATAATTATCACACATAGTTTTTCATTTGAGTTTAAACGCTCATATCTCTTCCTCCACAGCACAGTGCAAATATCCAACAGGAAGTTCCAAAATGCATTAGTGTGAGGAAGACTTATTCTATCTGAGATCTCTTTCCAACTAAAATAGATTTTTTTTTCTCTTGTCTCTAGTGACCATGAGTAAGGGCCATAATTTCCTCCAATCTAAAGAAAAAGAGAGCTAGAGAGCTATTGCATACCTTTTTAATACATAAACTAAGTAGAGTTAGTCTTCAAAAAATCTCAATTTAATTTAAATTCATGTTCAGAATCTTAAGTTCATGGTCAATACTGGAATTTGGTAACACAAATTTAACATTTACACAAAAATCTTCATTTACAAAATGTTTAATGTTATGGTTTTTCCTATATATAAATCTCAACATTGCTAAAATACTATTTGTTTTATCCTACTACATTGATTTCTAACCTCTGATATTAAAAAAACTATCCTACTTTTTGTTTCTTAAAAAAAAAGCACTGTTACACTGTGGCAAAAATAGCAAATGGTTGAAACTAAGTATTTATGTCTCATTTTTATTATTTTTACAAATAACTCAAGGTAGTGAACATATCCAACATACCTTCCTTCTCCTATTTTCCCCACAACAATAACCCTATGAGTGGGTTGGGCTGAGAGAGAGTAACTGGCCCAAAGTCATCCAGACAAGCAAGTCTATAAATCATTGTAAATATAAAATGAAACATACAGTAATAGTTCCTCTTCTTCATCACCATAGGACTTGAGATCCACATTGTCAAATTTAGGTAAATCAGACATTAACCTAGAATATCAAATAAAGAAATGAGAAGAACCTTTTCATATTTTATAGCATAAATATTTATGACTTTGAGAAGTAATCATAATAAAATGATATATTAAAACATTAATTTTTGGTATATGATAGACCCAGTTATTAAAAGGCTACAGTAACAGACTTGGTTTTTTATTAAATAGCTGCCTTGGTGGACGTGGCCAGTCACAAACTACCAATTCAGCAGTCATTTTAGATACTATTTACATTCCGGGGTATGGGGGATTTCTGTGAGAGAGAAAGATATATCTGCTGGTACATATTAGATTAGATGCTTATGTTTGGCTTGGTAAAACACCAGATTCTTATTGAATGAAAAATAAGTCATGCAGGTCAAGGAACCCAATGGCCAAGATGATTAACTGAGTCACACTGGTGCCTATAAGATTCATATTGTACATATTTGGAATACAGCAATGAATCAGAGTACTTTTACAATACAATGAACTAGAAGTTTATTTTCATTTTGCTCCCTCCTCCAGGAGATTCTTATACATGCTATATCCATGAAGATATTGTTAAAGGAAGCTCTAAAGAATACATTAGTAAGTATCTCTTTACTGTACTACCCTATCCAGCTCATAAAAAAATCTGAACTATATGGGCCTGAGGTTATAATCACTACTGTTATCTTCCACTGAAAACAAAGCTTGGGTTGATTAAGAAATTATTAGTATATAGAAAATGTATCATATTTTTGTATTATGGCTAAGAATAGTGCTTCTATATTCCCTAGCTTTAAAGTATTTCCTAATACTGATAAAATTAAAACTGGAACTAGATCACAGCATGCTCTGAGGAAATTGGAAATAACTTACTTGTTTAGCATGTGGTACACTGTAATTTGAACAGGTCTAGCTCTGAAGATTAATAATGGAGAAAAAGTATTTAACAAAGTCTGTAGATTGTCAGGGAGATTTGTTTTCTGACCAGCAACAAATTTGGCAGGAAGCCTGTGGTTCAGTAACTGATCCTTTGATATATATGTTAAAGCTTTACCCAAGGATTTTAACATGGAATTCTGAAATGATGTTTCCATTACATCTTGTTCTTTTCCTGTATAAAAGGTAATTCACAGCCTGAAATTATTATATAACAAATATTCAAGTAGCAATTATAAAGAATGATTTCCATCTAAATTGCCATAAATAATATCCAGTCATACTTTCCTGGAGTGTTAAATAGCCTTTCAAAGTATTTTTATGTTATGGCTCTACATTGCCTGTCTGTATATTTACTGTCTATCACAGACTTACTGGTGATTTTTGCCAAGAGAGGCAGAAGCAAGCTATGAATGCCTTCCGAAAAGAAGTCCTGCCATTCAGACATGAGGTTTTTTGGAAATTTTTCAACCATTTCAGGAGTTGCTGCCTGGAAGTATGCACTCAGAGAACCACTCAGGTCACAGCTAACAGAGGCAAAGACTTGTACCTGTGCGGCAGGAAAAACTTCTGGGTTTTCACAGGTTGTCTGCAAACAATTAAATTAAATTATTCTTTTTCATAGCAAATGTCAAAACATGTCCCATCAAATAATATTTCTTATATAACTTTTTAGCTATACATTAAAAAAATCTACCATTTTATAACAAGTCAAAATGATTTCCAAATTCCTCCATAGTAGATTCTAGTAGTTAATAGATAACTCTGTAAACAATATACACAAATACGCTTTTCACCACTTATATTTTAATAATTACTCTTCCATATTTTAATCCATACTTTAATTTAGTATAGACAGGACTAACACACCTGAATTAAGGACATGAATACATTGATGCAATGAATGGTTCTGTTTGCAGAGTACATGCTGAAACAGAAGCATACAGAAACAAGACTGAATCCACATTATTTTTAATACTGAGTTAATTTAGTTGCATAAAAACCTTAAACATTTTATAGCCAGAATCATAGAATACTGATCATGTAATTAACTTATTGATTTACATTGGCTTTTTCATTATATTTTACATTTTCAAACAATGAGATGTTTTTTTCCCACAAGAAATGTGAAATTCTTTAAATGCAGAAACCATGTTACTTACTTCTAACCATGCTAGCATGGAGCACATCACAAAATCCCATTCATTCTCCAATAAGGAGACAGGCTTCTTCAGCAACAGAGAAATGAAACGGATCATTTCTATATTTAAACCAAGCAGTTGTGGATTTGTTTCTCGTAAATTGCTGGGGCAAAATATTAAGAAAATGTTCAGAAGCTAAACTAAAATGAAAGGGCAAGACAAATGTTTGTATTACAAATTAAACCAACACCTCCAATTTTTCTTCTGTCAGGATTCTGTTTACTAAAGAAAGCATTCAGGTGAGAAAGTTCAAAACAAACAATTGTTTGTTGAATGCAAAAAACAAGAACACATTTCCAATAGAAAAAAGCATCTGCAGCTCAGCACTACATTGGAATTCTTGATGCTCTTTGAGCTGAGTTGTTTGCTTGCAAGATGTTTCAATACCCAAATCAAGAAACCATGAAGTTGGGTAATGAAATATCTACAAGCAAACAATCAAACTTAGAGAGCACCAAGAACTCCACAAACAGTGTCTGATTTATGGACAACTCAGCGTGTCTTATGAGGTATGTTAAGCTATTTCTCTTTGATGAAAACCAACATTCTCAAAGCACAAAAGTATATATTGAAATTAAGTTCCTATGTATCGCAATGGCAGCTTTCAATAAAAAAAGAATACATAATGAATACATTATTTAATGAAAAAATTGATTCTAGAAGTTTTTTTTTAAAGTGTAACAGTCATTATAATCTGTGCACAATATGATTGTACTAAGATGCACTCTTATTCCTGTTACATACATGATGTCTCTTCTAAAACAAAATGCATTTAAATGCTAGAACATCTATAGAGGACCAGTTTGAGAAAGCTGATAAAAAAAGACAAGCTTGCAATTATTGGGCTAAAATCATAGATTGAAATAAATAAAATTTGACTATTATAATGCAAGCAAACCTATTTTAGTTATTCTTTGAATTGTTTTGAAAAATAAGATAAATAATTCACCAGCTGAAAAGAAAACTATCTTCATAATCACTGCCCCAAGATATGATGACTTTCAATATTCCAGCCATTACTTCTCCGTAATCAGTATTTTGAGTATTCAAGCAGGAATTTAAAATGCCAAGATATCCAAATGCTCCTGAATAGTGTGAAATATCAATTTAATAAAAGTTAATAAATGTCTTTGAGTATATTAAGAAAACAAAAAGAAATGTGTTTAATGATGAGAACTGAATACTGACAATTCTGGTAAAGTAACAAGATCCATTAAAATAGTTTTCCAATTATCAATTGCAAATAATGTGATTGTATACTCTAAACATCCTTCCTCTTCCAACTCAATGTAGCATTGGACAAATTATTTAAGACACTGACCTTCAGTACCGAAGAGATCAGTTCCATTACATGTCATCAGTTTAGCTGTGAACCTAATCACAAGTTCTTCCTTATATTCCTCAGGTAAAACTGGAGACAGACTCTGAAGTGTATGCAGGTTTCCTTCAGTTAATGGGAAAAAGCTATTCATGGGAAAAAGAAAATAAGGGAATCAATATAAAATTGTTTTTGTGTTGATTAAAAAAATACAAAAATTTGGATGACAGAGATTGTTATATGCAGAACTCTATGAGTAACAAAACATATCTAACTTCAAAAAAGTAAGACATTTTGGACAGCTGCACCATTTATTTGAAACAGTCATGGATCTAGGGTTAGAAATTTTTAATAATTTCTATTATTAAATATAAAAATATCCTATTTAATAATATAGGATATATTAACGGCCATTAGAGAATTGAAGGTTTGTGTGTATGTGTATGTTACTGTTAGCTATTAGTTAATATAAGATTCAGATGCAATAGAAAACTATTACTATCCTATGTATGTGTGTGTGTATACACACAAACACACATATAAAAACACACATATACACATGTACAGCCCTACTGAAAAGGACAAAAGTTCTTCCGATTGAGACCAATAATGATAATGGCAACAACATCTCTGTTTGCAATTGAAGACGTTCTGTACAGCTTTCCCCGTCTTGATTTAATCACTGTAATAGGACAAGAAATTATAGTTCCCATGCTGTCCCAGTTTACTAGCTTATCATACCTGTCAGGTGAATCAAAAAGTGCTTTAATCTCACAGGGTTCAAAATTTTTTGTATTGATCAATTTAGCCATTGTTAAAGCCCAAAGTCGTCCACTCTCTTTTGATCTACAAATACAAAATTTCTGTTTAACATGGCTTATATATGAGTACAATAAAATCATTTGCATTTATTTTAGGGGAGAATTGTTTATATAAAGGCACTGTGTGTGTGTGTGTGTGTGTGTGTGTGTGTGTATAAAATGAAAAAAATCAAGATAATTTCTAACAGAAGCCTTATGAGAAATACATATTTTTCTTTCAATACTTACCTATTGAACAATATTTGTAAAAGATGGGAAATATTATTAAGTAGATAGAAATTTTCATGTGAAATTTTCATTACTTCAGTATTATGAAGAAATTCAAGTAGCAGATCAGATGGGTTTGCTAATTCTTCAATCCACTGTAAGGCATATAGCTGTTCTACAACTAGAAAAACACAAAATATTTTTAATTTCTATAATTTAACAGTTACTAGTTAATTGTATACACTTATTTAACTCTTTAGAGAGTTATTAAATAACAAAACACTATGTCTAGCGTATATTTTTATATTGTATGATTTACATTTGGTTTATTAATTTACTAAATAAAAATTATATATAATAGTGCATTAAGAAACTTACAAAAAGTTTATTTTAATTATAAAAAATTATAGTTCATCTATAATAATTTTATAATAATAAATGTTATAATAAATTATTTATAATTTTAATGTTCAATAAAGAATTGAAAATGAGAGGCAACAATGAGAGCTAACAGTGGTATTTCAACTAATATAAATAGTTTATGGCAAAGAGTAGCCTTTCTCAACCTTTTTAGAAAGATTGGAGAAAGCCTTAAAAATATTAAAACTGCGCTAAACTATTCACTTCTAATCTATACAATTCAGGTTGTAAATATTCTGAATTTGTGTAAGTTAGAAGTGAGCTGTTGTCATGTCCCAAAAGCAAAGCAATAGGTCGACAGCTGAGTCACAGGGTGGAAAATTCCACTGCCACAAGCAAGAGAATTACATGGCATAGATAATTTTAAAAGTGTTTTTTTTTTCCAATAGTGTTCTCTTGGTGAACCCATAGTGACTCTTAGCAGAATCCTCAGGTTTCACAAAACTCCAGTTAAGAAATGCTGGCCTAGAACCTGGAAATATCATTGTGGGTGGCACCTATTAATTATGCAAAACAGTGATCTCTTATCATAAGATATGGTTGTGACATTCAAATATTCATCCCAATAGGTCATTATTAACCCCTGAAGTTTACATATAACTTTATTATATATTCAACGGAACATATGCCACATTTCTATTTGGCAAAATGGCAATAACAGGAAAAAAAGAATATGATTGTTATACACAGGTTTAATTTTTTTTTTTTACTATCACTTACTGATATTATCAATTTTTCTTCTTTCTACTTCAGGATTTTCAAAGACAACTTTCTTTTCCAGTATCAATAATGTCATTCTACTAAGCAGAGCTGCAGTACAAAGATGACTGGGAAGTTTAGCTGGGATAGAAAATGTATGGTCTATTCCAGGTAATTCACAATTAATACTTAATCTTCCTTCCAGAAGTGGCTTCCTCAACCACTGTAATAACATATTAAAAACATATATTAAATATAAAAGTGTCATATCTTTCTTTGAGAAAAGCAAAATTTCAAATATTTAATTCCATACTAATATAAAATTTCATGAAGATTTAACTTTTAATTGATGATAATAAGTAAAGCTAGGCATGACACTAATTGTCAAGGGATATATTTACATTACACATAAATAAAATGTACTTTATAATATAATGTATAATTATATATGTAAAGTGTATTTTATCCATGGAGAAATTATTGCTCAACTTAAAATATATTTCAAATGAGTATGTTGAAATTGTTACAATATTTATTTTATAGCAGCTATATCTTTTGTTACACCTTTCATTTAGGATCCTTAGATGAAAAAATAATCTAACTAGGGAAATATACGAACACTGAAGATTACTCTACCATGTATCAATTTTGCTTTAGCTTACATACCTCATTGGACAGAGACTCGCGCATCTTTTCCCATTCAGTCTGAGTCGGAGTAAGCCATTCAACATAATCTTTCAGAACACAAGCAGAAACATCTTCAGCTTCTAGCAATGTAGTCAACAAATCATTGACCACAGAGATCAAAACCTGCAAACTGAAAATAAACCAACTTTTTGTTTGGTACAAAATTCAAGTATCTGTTTGTACAAAAAACACATATATAATAAAATAGACACAATCTGACTAAGATTAACAATGAAACCATCATTTAGTGTAATAAGCCGCATCAAACCTCGGGCTCATACAATGAGCATAAAATAATTTCTGTAACGATTTGGAAGGTAAATCCGGATGATTTGGCAGCTGACACAACAACAACACAACAGAACAATCCAGAATATCCATGGAAGATAAGGCAGTGTGGTAAAGAAAAGTTGACAATGGTAAAGTTTATTAATTGATTACTAGTCAATAATTAATTACTAGTTCCTTAATCTCAATAAAACTTACTTTATAAGAAAAGGAACAAGAACCAAAACAGGATGGGGAAAATGAAGTTCAGGTAGCATTCATTTAGTCTGAAGTTATGAAGCTGCTAAAAAAGATGACATACGACCAGTCCTTGCATTTATGACCAATGAAGCATCCCCATAGTCACATGATCATAATTCCAGCACTTGGCAACCAATATGCATTTACAAAGGTTGCAGCATCCTGGGGTCATGAGATCTCCATTTATGATCTTTGCAGCCATCTTTTGACAAGCAAAATCAATGGGGAAATCCAGATTCACTTAGCAACTAAACGATTTAAAACCATAGCAAAAAAGATCATAAAACTGTGCACAGTCAAGTGATGACTCACTTAAAGACTGCATCTTGATTGGAAGTCCAGTCCCAATCGTGGTCATGCTTTTAAACAAAATAAATATTGATCTCAGGATGAAATATGAAATCCTATTTACAGGACATTTTAAAATTACTATTAATCTGAGTGATGGCTTGAGCAAATTATCCAGTGTATTCTAAACTACCTTTTTATATCCAATACTAATGTTTGAAGCTGGTTCTTGACCCAGAATGCAGATTTTTGTAGGAAGCTGCTCTCCTTATGCAGAATACTACGCTGATGCACAAGTGAAGTGATGCCACACATCCAAGTATGCTTCAATTTATTTACAAGAAAATCTACATGAAGAAAAAATAGATCAGAATTGTAACTATTAAACAGATATTATTTACATAAATATTACAATATTTATTGTAATATACAATAAATATTACAATATTTATTTACAATACAATAAATATTTACAGCATTAATCATGCTGTAAAACAGAAAGCTTATGAGTAGAATCATGTTTTCATCACTTAAGAAAGCTTGTCCTTATTTTGTAATGAAACTATTTTATCGATAAATGACAAAAAGGTTTCAACTTCTTAAAAGCTAATATGCATTCAATTACAGATTAGATGTCTTAACCATGAAAAACACACTGCTATATCTGCTTGCTGTACAGTACCAGGACTGATCCATCCTTATTCTGTTTTACAGAAGCAAATTGTTTGTGTTTCTGCCAAGATTGTAAAACTGCACATTTCTCAATTTTAAAAGATGTAATTCTAATTCCTGTTTAAACAATTTATGTACATTCAAAAATATGCTTAAATGCAGAAATTCTGTTTTCTCAATATTTCTACCCGAAAACATGATCACCATTTTTGTAATATTTGATTCTGTATGTGTGTATATATGTGTATGTATACTTAAATATATATAGTGTGTATATATAAACATATATATGTAGGTCTAGGCGTGTTCAGGTCTTTTCCCATGTAAGATTAAGAGTATCTTGGCGATGTTTCGGCGAGGTCCCACTCACCATCCTACTTTTAATCTTACACGGGAAAAGACCCGAACACACCCAGACCTACATACCTGTACCCGTGAAAATCTATGAAAACAAATGAGTACATGTACATATATGTAAATGTATGTATGTATGTATGTATGTTTGTATGTATGTATGTATGGAATTAAAGAACTTGTAATTTTTAGTTACAAATAAGGAGGTAAGAAATATACCCAAAAAATCGATATGGAATTGGTCATATATACATAGGCAACTGTACCTGATAAACGTGTTATATCCTGGGTCTGTGCACATAACTGGAAAATAGTTAATAATAAATCTTCAGAAGATGGCATCATTAAACATCCTTTAACAGAAGTGAAAAAACTGGAGGCTATATCACAGATGAAAGACACTGATAGTTCTGTGTTTCCAGCTTCTGAAAGATACTTAGCTTTTGACAGAGCGTCTTGAAGTTTGTCAATTATTCTTTTAACATAAACTTCACCAATTAAGGACTCTATGGATTAAAAGAGACATTTTATTACATAATCATAAAACCACCAGCTCTATTACTGAGTTCTTATTTTTAATGTCCTGAAAAAAAACTCTGACTTTTTATTAGCATACATGATAAATACTATATTGCCTAACTTACCTACACCAGTACCTCAAATTATCTATCCGTGGCAAGGCTAACCTTCTAATTCTTCTAGAAGTTTATTATTCAATAGAAAAGTTGAAATCACTCACCATTTTTAATTAACTGAGATAACACCAAGCTTAGGAGAGTCCATTGTTCTGAATGAAATGATTCAGCTGAAGTTACTGTCATCTTCAAGCTGATGTTACACAGATCATGGGCCAGAGTCACAAGCTTCTCACCTAACACATCTCCTTTTAGCCATGTAGAACTTAAGGAATGTTTCTCAGAGTTTGAACATGCCTAAGATTTAGAAAGTACACAAATATTTTTCAAAGTAGTTGTTTACTCTTTTAATATCAAAATAAACCTATTAGATTGTTATAAAAAAAATCTGCATCAAAAAACATGTACTTTATGATTTTTAAATATATTCTTCAAAGTACCAGATCAGTAAGATCTATAAAAGATTATCTCAAGATACATACATGAGTATGTGAGTACATGCCTGCCCCCCAACACACACAGAGAGAATACTTCTAATCAAAAATACTATTCAGTTTAAAGACTTAGTTAAATCACAGATTTCAGACATTATACTCCTTCTTCCTGTTATGCTCTGCCAACAGCCTGCGGAACTGGCAGCAGAGTTGGACAGTGGGGAGGAACATGGGCCAGTCCTGGAGTCTGGGGAGGACTCAGACGAGGGATCTGCATGTGACACAGAGATGGGGCCAGGGCCATCTGAGAGTTATGTGCTGACTCTGGAGCCTTCAGAATCTGACATCAGCGAGGCAGAGGAACAGGGGGAGCCTGTTCCCAATGCACATTTGCACAGAGCTGCCAGAAGGCAAGAACAGTTAAGACAAAAGGGGCGATTCAGGAGTAAGGCTTGGAGATGATTGGCCCCTCCCATAAGACATAAAGGAGAAGCCTTTGCAGGAAGCAACTTTGTTCATTCTGGTTGGTTTAAAATCTGAAGCTCCATGTTACTTTGTGCTCCATTTGGCCTTGTGCAATTGGCAAATTAGTCGTTGGCAGCATTTTAAGGGAGATAAAGGTGGGTGCTTATCAACCTTATCCCAAAAGACTGGCAGACTTCTGTTGGACTATTCATAAACTGTTTGGGGCTCATATAATTCACAGCCATTGAAATAATAAAAACAAGGTTTTTGGGAACAGCGTATGATTATTACTGTCTCAGGAAGCCATGGTCAGATTGTTCCAGCCAATTTTTCCCACAGCAACAACCCTGTGAGGTGGGTTGACTAAATATCACTATCAGCTATTTTCCCTCAGTCGTCTTGAAGGTTAAATGGAAAAGATAATACTTTGCACTTTCTTATTTTTTTTAACTGATCTGCTCCCTTTCCAAAGCATTTCTCTATTCTCAGAGGTTCAGCAGAAAAGAAAAATCAAGCAATATCCTCTTGGCTCTTCTCATCTAATTCTTCTTACACGTTTATTTCTAAATCATCTACCTATATAATATGTAACCAAAACAGTCATTTTAATATAATAAGATGGATATATATCGTAGTCAGAAACATTTATGCAATGAAAAATTACCCACAAACAGGCCAAAGAAGGGGAAAAGCTGGTTTTGCTGCCAAGCAACATGAACTCATTCATTCCAACGGAATAGTGACCAAGTGAACCATAAACTGGAAAGAACAACTAAAATGCCTGTGTATTCTGAAGCAATTTTGTGCTTTTCTGGATCCCAGACTAATATGAATGAAATTTTGGCAGGGGAGGAGGGCAGGGAATTTGAACATACCTTTTGGATTATTTGAAGAATAATATTCCATTTTAGATCCATCTTGAAAAGACAAATAAATAGTGTTAAAACATGACAATAAATTTCCCAGAGTAATGTAGTATTAGAAAGGGATATGGATTCAAAGGAAGAAAGGTGAATCTGGGAATAAATGGCCATGGATGTTATACCTATTGGCCACTCCTTTAAAAAACTCTGTTCTTTCCTGAACTTTCGAAATTAGCTGCACAATCACAGAAAAATAATTATTTGATCTAAGGAGGTACTACCATATGGAACATTTTCATCTGCAAACTCTCTGAATCACCTTTGCTGTACAAATTAGACAGCTGCATAGCTCTACTTAATATTGTATTTAACACAATCTTGAGGAGTACTTCTTTTCTGAAGAAACTTGTATATACATATGGCCTATGCATAACATGTTTTATTTAACATACAAACTAAACTAAATCTGCAGGAGATCTACTTTCATTGAGTATGCATCATCAGATAATGTGTACTTGAAGAAAACTTAATCTTTCCCCTTAAGCAAAGTACTTTATTTGTCTTATCATCAGAAAGTATGGCTAGTGAAAATATAGACAACTGAATGTTCACAAGACTTAAGAGTGTGAAACTTTGTCTCAGAAGACAGATTTGGCTCTCTTGATTGATTTGCAGCTTCTCTGATTAACAAGATGGTATGAAGTAGCAGCTGAGTTTATGCTACTCTTTATATTGTTTATATTTATTGCTCTTTATTATAGTTTAAAAAATATTGTTTAAAATCAGTTTATAACTGATTTCCTATTCCAGGAAATGAATAAATAAGCAAAATTAACAAATAAAAATAGATATTTTTAAAGGATAATTAAAAGTATTGTATAATGCAATTCTAATTCCAAATATTAAGAAATTTATGTATATTATTTGATAAGCCATAGCTACCAAGGTGCAAGTACAAATGTTACTATTCCAAACTCTAATTAGTCTAACAGAATGCATTAAAACAAACTGAATGAAATCAATTTAGCTGTACCTTTGTTAAATCATTGAGAATATTTTCCCTCTCTATGGGACTGCTGCAGCAATGGAGAATGCTGTATAAAATATCAACCAGGAAGTCTGTCTCTTTTCTCCAATCTTCTTTTAGCCAAACAATTAACTTTTCGTGCAGAAACTGAATAGATGGATTTTCATACTGAACAACATCGCTTTTTTCTTTAAGCACCTGGAAAACTTTTTGAGAAGCAAAGTTGCTGAGTAGAGCAGAGAGGAACTTTAAGTGTTGGTCAGATGTCTGTTGACTGGTGTACCCTATGCTTAGTTCTGCAAGTTTACAAACTAAACCTTCTAAAGATTCATTTTGTAGGGGAAAAGTAGGTTTCCCATGAATTTCATGGATAACATTACTGGATTCATTCATTCTCATGTCAACAAAATTCTCATGTTCAGCATTAATTTCAATTTTTCTGTCTTCTGCAAATCTTACATTTACAGCTTTTTTTCGATTTGTTTTCATCTTGTTTTCTGGGTTCTGAAGAATTTGCAACAAAGAAGACACAGCAGCCAACGATTTCTCATCTGCATCCATTACAGCAACATGTCCCACACATATATTTGAAAGGCCATCCCAAAAGTTAGATAACATTCTCTGAAAAGTGAGGGATGTTCTGTCATCATTAGGTATTTCTGCTTTTGTTTTCCAAACATTCAGCATGCCTGCTATCTCATAAAACAAAGATCCATTTTGTAACTTGGGCTTTTTAATTACTGTATCAATGAGAGGTATTAACTGTAAAGAAAAAAAAAACATACATTTTAATCTCAACATGACTATGCAGCATATTCTTTTTATCTTTAGTTATTGTTTTGCAAGCCCATATGGATAAAGTTCATCTCATGAGCAGAAGTGGGACAGACGGAATAGGTATGTGAAGGTAGTCCTTGTCTTATGACCACATTTGAGTCCCAAGTTTCCATTGCAAAGCAAGACAGTTGTTAAGTACATTTTGGTACATTTTATGACCTTTCTTGCCAAAGTTAAGTGAATTGCTGCAGTTGTTAAATAAGAAACATGTTTGTGAAGTGAATCTGGCTTCCACACTGACTTTGCTTGCCAGAAGATCATAACGGGATCATATGACTCCAGGACATTGCAACTGTCATAAATACATGCCAATTGTTAAGCATCTGAATTGTGAACATGTGACTGTGGGAAAAACAGTCATAAGTCACTTATTTCAGTGCCATTGTAACTTCAAACAGTCACTAAACAAATGGTTCTAAGTCGAGGACTTATATCCAAGTTGATTGTGTACAATCCAACAATTAGAGAAAATAGAAGCCTCATTGCTGTGCTAAAGGGAAATTTTTAATAGGGGGAGCAAACAGAAGATTTTATGAAAAAACATGTTTTTTCAGATAACCTTTTTGTGTTTCATAACAGTATATTTTAACTAGAAACTGTTCAAATTATTAATATGTGGTGCAAACTAAACTCACCAATCTAGTATTAATCAATTAAAACCTTTGAAGATAATCCAATATTTTACTTTTGCTAACACAGGGGTCTCCAACTTTAGCAACTTTAAGACTGGTGGACTTCAACTTCCAGAATTTCTTAGCCAGCTTTGCAGACTGAGGAATTCTGGGAGTTGAAGTCCACAAGTCTTAAAGTTGCTAAGGTTGGAGACCCCTTTGCTAACATACCTGGATATTTATAAGCATTTCTTGTATTTTAACTTGTTCTTCTTCTTCACCAATATTCTGCAGGACTGTAAATTGTAAACACTCCATAAAAGTTGATACGATTGCTGAAGATTCTGATCGACAAACCATTGCTCTTTCAGTGAATAGCCTAAGCAAACAGAAGATCAAGGATCAGAATGAACACTGCCTTGAGTTATTTGTAAAAATAATAAAGGCAGGAATTAACTAACTAATTAATTTCCACATCCACACTGGATTAAATAATGCTATAATCAATAGATTTATATGGTGTTTTTGGTGAAGCAACTGAAAAAATAGCACCAGAAACTTAACTTTAAGTTAAAAAACTTAACTTAAAAACATAACAAAACAAAAAAAAATGTTACATGGAGGAAAGTTTACGAATTTCATCATCAAAATATTATTTCAACAGTTTCATTATAATTCTCAGAAGAACTGGTATTTACAGCTTTCAAATTCAACTATTTGTTTTTCATCTTCAAAAAAAACACAAATACTATCAACACATACACATATACTAAAAACATAAAGCTATTTTTTAAACACATAAACATTTGATTAAAAAAGCATGAACTAATTATCATACCCTTTAATTATAGAAGTAAATAATGTTGTTGAATAATTCAACTTTGGATCTGCAACATTATGAGGCACCTTGCTAATAAATGGCAAGATATTCGGATATATAATAGTAGCAAGTCCTCTTCCTCCTTCTCGAAGCACTGTCCATAATTTTGGGAGAACTCCTTTTTTTGCATTCACATGGCTCCAACAATCCTGCAAAGTAATAAATGTAAAACAGTAAATTAAAGAATACTTAAGTTTCTTGATACTGAAAATGAAGCATCTTACTTTCTTATCTTGACATTTAAAAAATTATCTGGAGACAGAGATATAAAGGTATCCATAACTAATTAAGTTATTTATACTGGTTCATAAGGGGAAACAATTGTAAATGTTGATCTGAAAAGATGATGCCTACCCATTTAAATTTTCTGCCAAATTATCAGTGAAAAGTCACTCTATGTTGGCTGTATAAGATAAAAACATAATCAAATTGAGGTATGCTTATTCATTAAGCAGTCTCAATATTTTTTTTGTCAGATGATTCTTTGGCAGTAGGGTTCACAAATTTGAACGGGAGTTACTAAGAATAGTCAGAAATTGTGTTTCCATCTTTTTTTTCTGCTGCCTGCTGTTTTAAGAATGCCTGGGTTTTAATTTTGAATGGAAATTTTTTTCTGGGAAATCTCTTTTCAATGTTTTTTGAGGCGATATTTGTGATGGTGTTTTTCATGTCTTTGAGAGGAGCTGTTAAAAGTTCCAACTGTAGAAATTTAACTACTGAAATACAGTATTTTGAACTATATCAAAATATTGTCAAAATTCAGGCAATACTATATTAAGACAAGGCTTATTGGGAAAGTTGGGGAAACGGAATACTTTCTAACTTAGAAGTTCAACTTGAAAATTTGGATAAAAAGTTTGATAAAGTAACCACGATTTTAAATCAACTCGAAGATGCAAGTAATAGTACTACAAGGTTTACAGCTAGACATATTAGAAGGTAATTTGCTGCTGGTAGACCTGAAATATGAGGTTGACTTGGAAAATACAAGTTGGTTGGAGAACTCCAAGAAAGGTATGGATTTTAAAGACTCAAACTTGACAGAAATGAAGTGATGAACTCGACTTTTTAAGCACTCAAAAAAGATCAAAGGAGTTTGGGGAATGGATTTATTGTACCTTATCAGAAAGCATATGTTAACAGATGCTGTTACAATGTACAGAAGACAAATACTATGAAAATATAGACAACAGAGACTTTATGACTTTAAGCAATAAAATTCAATTGTTATCTTAAGGATAAGCACTATTATTAATAACCATTTGAGGATATTTGATCCTGAACGGATCAGAGGCAAAGATTGTAATAACTTATGATAGACCAGAAGCCATTGTGGACTTTCTGCAAGTGAAATGATATTAACAGATATTAACAGAGGGTTTTGAAGTTTACTTTAACTGTTGGTTTTACCTGTCAACTATGTATCCAGATAGCAGATAGATGTCAAACTAATTGGGTCAGGTAAACAGTGTGGTAGAAATGTATAAATTGTGGGGTGCCTGCTTTGCAAGGGGTGGAATTATTTTTGAAGTTTTGTTGTTTTTAATTTTTATGTACTTTTTGGTGGTTTGTCAAATTTTGTTTTGTTTTTGTATTTTTTTTTCTTTTTTGGGAGTTTGTATTTTAATAGTTTGAATAAAATAAAAAAATGATTAAAAAAAGATATGTAATCTGAAAGGTGCCTATAAGTACTGGTTTCAATGTATAATGACTTAAAGACATAATGACTTCCAGATTACCTCAATAGTAGCAACGACATGAAGTACAGCTTCCCAAAGAGTAAGGCATACAACAGCGTCACTATCATCAATGCTAAGGAGAACAGCTGGACAAACTCGTGATGCTTCTGCATTCATAGATTCAGGAATATGCTGACAAAAAGTAGTAATTACCTCAAAGAAAGCTGAACGAACCTAAAACAGAAACAAGAGGAAACCTGAATATTTTCATGTTGATATTACAGTACAAATAAACCTCACCTAATTACTGTCCTGTTAAGCAACCATTCAAGGTTATGACAATGCTGAAAAATTTTATGATTGTTGAGCGGAGCTGGCAGCAGATTTGGACAGTGAGGAGGTTGGAGAGGAACATGGGCCAGTCCTGGAGTCTGGGGAAGGCTCCGAGTGCTCTGCGTCAGAGGCAGAGATGGGGCCAGGGCCGTCTGACAATTATCAGTTGCCTTCCGAGTTGGACATCAGTGAAGCAGAAGAACAGCTGGAGCCTGTTCCCAGTGTGCGCATGCGCAGAGCTGTCAAAAGAAGGGAATAGCTAAGGAACAAGGGTTGACTTGGGAGTAAAGCCACAGGTAGATGGTGAATGGCCCTTCCCATAGGGAATAAAAAACAAGCGAAAGGGGAGTGGGGTGTTGCAGGAGACAATTAGTTCATTTGGGTGAAGATCTGTTCCTGCATTCTTGCCATGTATTGTCTGCTACAGTGTGGCATCTGAAAGATATCGGCCTAGCAACTCTCCAAGCCTGATAAAGATCTGTAATTGTGAAATATCTTGAAAGACTGTTAGCTGAAACTTTGCTGGAGAGGAATTCACTATAAACTAAATAAAAGGAGGAGTTGACTTCGTGCTGTTGTGGAAGCCGAGGTCACAACAATGATCTGTCCTTGCATTTATGACTGTTGCAGTATCATCATGACCACATAATTGACATTCAGGTGGTTCACAACCAAAGGGCATTTATGATTGTTGCAGCATTCTTCTGTGTCCTTCACAACCAACTTCCAACAGGTCAATTGAGAAAGTAGCAATAAAATTACAAATCGCAGTCATATGATGTCTCATTAACAACCCACAGTGACTTGCCTAATGATTGAATGGGAAGTAATGTCATACATCCATTGTGGTCTCATTTCACTTTGCAACTGCTTGCTTAGTAACAGAGTTGCTGGTCCCAATTCTGGTTGTTAAGTAAAGACTACCTGTACTATCTTCTATACCAATCACTAAAAATTATTATGGAAACCAACTAACAACCCTGATTCTATGAGCCATTTTCTAAGATCCATGACTCTTAATCAGTTTCATACTAAAGGCCTTTGTTTGCCTCCTAAGCAAGGAGCAGAAAAATGCTAATGCTAGAGCACTCCTTTTGAAATATATTCATTATATATGTGCCTACTTACTCTCTTTCAACCCTTTCCACTACAATGATTGTAAATACAAAAAAATATTTTTTGTTAATTATCGCAGCACCAAGTGAGCATTGCAAGAGGCGGGGTGGGGGATGGGCTATACAATCTGCCCTTTTGCCCTGTTTCTTCCTTCTTTTTAAGTTCCGGAAACTTTCTCTATTGTTTGGGCTCACACAATTGTTTGGGATCGTATCTTTCTGTCAGCCTGCAAAGTAGACCAGACAGGAAATATAGCTAGATGAACTAATTCTACTTTACTTTGAAGTTTAACAAAATTAACAAAATCTTGCAAGTCTGACAAGTTAACATCTCTCCCACATCCTTTGTAGCTGAAGAAACTAGGAAAAATTTATGAGTTGCTTACCCTGCTCGTATTATTCCACTCCTCCAGTAACAATAGAATTCCCTATGCCTCCAGGCTCAAAATTTTGCACCTGGACAATCTGGAACTGCGCCACCTGTGGTCCGATCTAAGCTTAGTTCACAAAATTGTCTGCTATAACATCTTGCCTGTCAACTTCTTCAGCTTCAACCACAATAAATGGTTGGGCAAACAATCGATACAAACTCAAGGTAAATCACTTCAAACTCGATTGCAGAAAATATGACTTCAGCAACAGTGGGTCAATGCCTGGAATGTTCTACCTGATTCCCTTGTTACAGCCTCAAACCTTTGCAGTTTCAATCTCAAACTGTCTATAAAAGGGGCATGTATAAGTGCACCAGCGAGCCTACCATCCCTGTCTTACTGTCCCCATTTATCTGTATTTACTTCCTTTGTGTTTATGTTCATACCTATACTTATCTTGTACAAGTTTGACAAACAAATAAAATAAATAAAAATAAATATTCCTGCTGCTGGATAAATTGACTTCTTTCCAATTGTTCCCTTTGCCCTGCTTCCCAAGGTCATTCCCACATACCATTATATTTTCTGACATTGTAAAGCAAAGCAAAGCTGAAGTAAAGTCATAAGAGTTCTTGCAATCAGATAATTCTAACTTCGTAATCACTTCACTTAAGCATCAAATCTGCAGTCTTCCTGCAGATGGACTCATCTCCCCCTCCTCAAATTTCATGATTTAAAATAAAGCTTGAATTTTAAAATACAAAATAGCATACAGTAGAAAAATACAAAACTATGTTAATAATTATAATAGTTGTAATTTCATTTGAACTAATACTTCAAAACTTCTTCACATAAATAATTCTTATCCAGGACTAATATTTGAAAAGTTGGGATACAAGATACTACTTAGACATAAGGAAATTGGAATGCAATTCTTTTCACCATAGTTAAAATGATTTTAAACAATATTGCCAGCTCAAAAATTGTGATAATGCTAGATGTTATTTTAATGAGATTTTTTTCAGCTAAATCCAGTAAATATGAAACATATGTTTTGTGTTTAAAACATAAATAGTCTTCATGCCTACAATAAAAATTCTTATTTTATCTTTGTTATATTTCAGAATAATTTTTTGAGGAAAGTAAAATGATAAAGGTACCTGTGCTATGTTATGTTTCCCATATTTCCAAAATTTGTTTTGAGAGAGAAGTGTCTTAAGTCTCTCTTCCAATGATTTAATCTCGTTATTGGGCATCATACAAAGCAATTTCTTTAAAGATAATAAAGAAGAGGTTATAATTCGATGAAACTTAGCTTCTCTTTCTTCTTCTGGAACTGCTCTGAATAAAAACATAAGAACATGGTTTACAAATTCAAATTTCCCTATATTTTTCATATTTGATTTTAAATCCCAATAAAGACATCACACTCATATCCTGAAAACCAAAATCTTAATTGTACGTATGCATCAACTACACAGATCTCTTATTACTGCTAATAGGAAACTTCCAAAATTTCCCTAATTTGTCAAGTTTAATTTCCCCTTGAAAGTCACAGAATTGAGTGCAAATAAGTGGCAACTGGAGTTCCATACCTCCCTAATACATATCATTTCTCATTAACAAATTTAAAGAATCTGCACATTCCAAGAAGTCATAATATGGGAGAGTCAACCTTCTGGTTAACAAGTTTTTTTGCTGTGCAGAAACAACACAGTTCTTGTTGATGTGAAAAGGCAACGACCTTCATTTTGAAGTGGGACTTGAGCTCTGACCAGCAGTACCAATGGCCAGAAGAAGTTTCTCTGCAAAGAAACCTCTTCCATCTATTAAAACTACTAGAGGTCATCTCCAAAAAGAAAACTTAATTAGGAGAATATTTCATGTCACCTGACATGATAGACCTTGAACATCTTTCATTTCCTTTATTTCAAGAATATCTTTTTAAATACTTAAACTTAATTTATTTTTCCAAAGAAATAAAAATATACTGTACATACTGTGGATCACTTAGTGTCTCAGGAGTTTCTTTCAAAAGATTATCTTGTAGTACCTGGATAAAAATAGTCAGATATACTTAAATGGAAAAATACTCAATTTATAGATAAAAAGTAATTTTTTTAAAAAAAATATAATAATGCAGTATTACAATACCAAATGTATATTTGTTTAATTTAAAATTATTATGGTATGAATCCAAATAAGTGGAACTTTGCATATTTATTCTGCTTAAAAGGATTGTCTAATCTTCAGACAAAAAAGCCAAATAAATGAACAGGTTGGGAAATATATAACATACACACATATACATGGAACATAAAGAAGATAAAATATTATTTCAGTTTCACATAATATAGTAAATTCAAAATAATTTCAGAAAGAATGGTTTTAATTGTATATGTGAATTGTAATACATCTTAACTGACATTATATTCAAAAATTATTGTAGTCTCAGAAAAAGGTTAATTAAGCAGATACATTTATCATTTTATGTATTGATTATGATGGAAATAATATTTAAAGTAGTAGTCTACAGCATCACTGGGAGACTGTGAGTGGTAGTCTTGCCTCAGGTCTGAAACCATCTGGATGTTTTTGAGCCAATCTCAGCTGTAGGAAGAAGGTAATAGCAACATTGTTGACAGGAAAACTGCATAGACTCATCCAGGGAGTCCCAGGCCATAAAGCCAACTCAAAGGAACAAAGCATCATTATTTTAAAAAGTGGCAATGACTAGACACTTGATAACTACAGAAATATCTAGCAAGTATAAAAGCAACAGCTGTTTCAGTTGGACTTCTTTAGGTAGTCACTGTGTATCTGTGTATCCTTTTCTGTTAATTTTTAATTATATATTTAACAAAAATTTAAAAAACATACAAATGTGAAAACTTACATTTAAAATTTCATCTTTACAAAACATTAAGGCTTCAGATTGTTTGCTTGGTGGAAAGGCCTTTTCAAATGCCTCTTTTGCTGCTGATGCTGCTGGAGAGTAAATGTCACACTGAGCTATAAGCCAATATCCCATAATGTTTTTTAAATGAGGAGCTAAATGTTTTCTGACTTTTAGAATAAGCTGTTCAAAAGCTTGCTGTGTTGCTTCCCGGACTCGGCGATCATGATCCTACCATAAACATTGGCAAAGACAAAAATAATTATATAATTTCACTATACATATGAACAATTTTAATTACCTATTTTTCTAAAGAAAATTTTACTGTCATAACTTACAAATAAATATATATATAATATTAATGCCCGATTTTCTATATGGCTTTCTACAGCACACTAGAGCTCTATCACTGCTTTATCTAATTCAAAGCTTTCTGCAGAACAAATCAGCCTTCCAAGAGGTATAACAGAACTTTGCATTCATATCTGACCACTGCAGCAGCTAATTAAAAGCAGGCTTGGTTCAAACTCTTCCCATAAATATAAATTTCAATACTTACAAGAGAAATCTTACAATAAATTCTAGGCCAGTAAGGTAGAACTCCTTTAACAATCTCCGTATCTCTCTCTTTGCACATTACCCCAAATTCTTGCATAGCCTAAAATTAAAAATAATTAAGATTTAAAAAGAAAAAAACACAGCTGATGGTTACCCTCTATTCTGTTACGGTGCTTTTTCAAAAAATATTTACCAAATGTTACTGGATACACAAGACAGTATTGATTTTTTAAAAAAAAAAAATCTATTAATTTACTAGACTTCTTTGGCCAACAATTTTAAGAAATACAACTTTTGCAGGTTTAAAATTACAGAAAAACCTGGCATCTCAGGCACTTTCCTCCAATACAGTACAGTACAATCTTCTTCAGGCTAAAACTCAATTTCTTATTCTGCACAATGCTACTACTGGGAAATGTGCAGATATATATATTGTAGCTATGTCAATTATATTGATTTAATACATATAACACTGCATTTTTATGTCAACATTTACTGAGTTTATACAATGATTTTATTGCTTTTTAAGTTAATCAGATTCTAACAGGAAGTTCCTTGCCCCATTGTCATGGTTTAATATCCATAAGTTTATTAAAATGATATGACAAAAATTAATGTTGTAAAAATGTAACGTAATACTGAATTTTATATGTAAAATCTGGGACTTTTTACGGTAAGTGAAAAATGAGGAATTATAGCTTAACATGGGAAAGAGCAAAAAAAGTTACTTAATTCAGTTTTAAAATCTTGAAATATTGCTAAATATTCACTTTTTTTTCAACTGCTCTCTACTGATGTAATGGAAGAGTAGAAAGAAATTCCATGCAATCAAGTGTGTTTTAAAACTTGGCTGAATGACTTTTATATGCAATGTATGCTTGTGTTATTTTTCTTTTGTTTTTTGATATTTTATTTTTACATATTATAATTTTTAAAAAAATACAAATTACAAATAAATTATAAGAACAAAAATGTTATAATTGAGAGCCAATTTGGTCTAGTGATTAAGCACCAGGTTAGAAACAAGGAAACTGTGAATTCTAGCCCCATTTTAACCTTAAAAGTTGGCTGGGTGACTTTGGGTCAGTCACTCTCTCTCAGTCCATGTCAGGCTCGAATGACAAGCCAGTCAATCAATTCCTGATGCAACCAATGGATCAACACTCAACTGATATGAAAAAAGAGATCCCCGCATTTGCAGGAAAATGTTAGGAAAAAACAAACAAAACATCAAAAATATTACAGCAATTATTAATCTTTAAATATATAATGACCCTCTAAATATAATATAACAAACCTACTTTTAACTTGGTTGTGACATCTCTTTTAGAAAGTTTTCTTAGCACCATACGGAAATCAGCATCTATAAGGCTATCTATTTCTTCAGCTCCCTGAACTGCAGGAACATATCCCAGGTCACTTGAAGAGGTGCCAAAGCCAACAAATCCAGGAACAGTTCCTTGTTCTTTAGCTAGAAGTTCAGCTGTTCTTCCACTACTAGAAGGCTATATTTGAAAGAGAGAAAAAGAAGAACTGCTGTTTGAAAATTATTACAATACCCTAAACAAACTTCCTTGGGAATCACTGTTACGTTTGAAGCTGCAATTTTTATTTTAATTATTTATATCTGTTAGGGATAACATTGTTCACCCTAACTGTTTTAGGTGAAATACTAACTATGAATCATAGTTAGTGTATGCAGCTTTAAATGTAAAATAGCAACTGTGGGTGTGGTTATGAAAACCATATAAAAGTAGCAAGGCTACAGCT
>BLBF01000006.1:60565903-60676224 GCA_015471245.1 Laticauda colubrina
ATTGACTTGGAGTTACATTGTGTTGTTTAAGTGTTCCCTTTATTTTTTTGAGCAGTGTATTTTTCCATCCTTCTATGCGAGCTATTCTAAAGAATGAGAGCATTCCTAGCATATCCAGTATTGCTGATCCTGAGCTGTCGGCTGAACATGCCTTGGCTGGAGAGAGTTTGCAGGCCAATGAAGAAGAGGGGGAAGAGCTGCCGGCCTTGGTAGATGCTAGAGAATGCAAGGCACAGAGGCAAAGTTCTGCCAGATTGATGGGGAAAAGACCCCACCTCTCTTAATGGGTTGCACTGGGAGGGCTATTTAGCATGGCTGGCAGAGGGAGGAGTTGCTGGAAGCAACATGTGTGGGTCGTGGTTAGATAGTTGTTTGTGTTTCTGGAACTCTGAAGCTCATGGATTTAATTCAGTTGCGAAGAGCATTCATGTTTGGAGTGGCCAGTTATCTGTCAGGTGGAATAACTAACCAATGCCTCGAAGGTTAGCCTGGAGTTCGTTCATAGCTGGCTTCGCTGAAGAGAAACCCCGTACAATCCTGGCTTGGACTATTCCTGTGACTTCTCCTTGCAAGCCCTGACACTCAGACCACCGGATTTGTTGACAAACCTCAGCTGGAGGCTCCTCATCTCTGAGGGGATTTTGAGCTGTTTGCTTTGGGAACTTATCCAGGCAAAAACCTTTATTTGAAAAGACTGTTTTGGTTTGGCCATAAGTTTGTTTCGTTTTTGGTTATAAATTTGGTCAGGAGCCAATTACTGGGCTAAGCTTGCAGCTGGGGGTGAGCTGAAAACCTGAAATGGTTTTCCTTTTGAGGGAAATGACACCAACCGTGAGGTGTGAATGGGGGCAGCACACATATTCACAGCATCTGCCACTGGAAACATGGAATCAGTAAGGCTGCATTAAGTTTTGAGAAGGTAGCTACTAAGTAATGAACAATTTTCACACATAATATTAAGAGAGAGCAAGATTCACTAACTGCAAGGATGTAACCCTAAATATTTTAAACAGAAAGGGGTATAAACGTCGACAGCATTTAAAATGTGCATGTGACACTGTCTGACACTGTCCACAACCAAGAAAGCCAACGCCACATGGGAATCATGTGGGGTCTGAATTTAATTTTTTTTTTGGGGGGGGGGGACATTTCAAACACTTCCGAGCCATGTACATTTTAGAAGCCGAAATATTACCGGTTCTTCTCCCCTCTTGAAAGTTTAGGCACGCTGACCAATCCGTATCCCTTCAAAAGGAGAGACTCGCCATACGGGAAAATAAAGGTTGCAAGGAGCGCCCCGCGACGTCTTGTTCGGGAAGTCATGAACCAATGCTGCCTTTCTTTCCAGCGACAAATAAAGCAACACCTTTAAAACTCGTGCCTAGATTTAGCGTCCCTTTTGGTGAGGAATAAGCTGGGGTTGTTTTTTTTTTTTTTTTTTCCCTTTAGCCAAAAGTTAGCTAAAGCTGTCGTCTCCCAAGTTCGAAACCTCTGAAAAGGCAACCCAATCTGGCCCCTCTCCAGAAATACCGAATTCCCTTCCCGGCGGCATCCACTCCCTTACCCGTACGTTGCCTTTAGTTCGCTGCTTGTTCTTGCCTCCCATGATAGCGCCCGCACCGCCGTCAGAAACTTGGGCGGGGGGGGGGGCGAGGGGGGGGGAAGGAAAGGAAAACAGAGGGCGGCGGATTATAGTTGGCCCCACAGTCAGGAAAGGGGGGAAAAAGGCTGTTTCCGGGTTAAACGGAAATAAAGATAATGGCGGAAGGGACGCCAAGGTCTGGAAGCTCCTCCCCTTTCGTGCTCCTCCCTCAAGTCTTCAGGAAGGATAGAAAAAGTATTGCCCGCCGGTTGGGATTTTGCGCGGGGCCGAACGGCCGTCGATGGCCGAGTGACTGAAAGAAGTCCGACGGAAACCTTTTTGCTTTTATGCTTTGCTAGAGGTTTTTCCTCCACTGTTCTAAATTAATTGCCACTTTTAAGGTGATGGTTTTGTGTCAGCTCTTGTTTTGGGGAGCTACTTGTTCTCGCGCGCCCACACACGTCGACTTAAGACTCAAAATTCCTGAGTGATTGCGCTGGTAACCACCAATCGGTACCAGCCACGTTTTACACGGCTGAAAGATGGTGGCCACTGCAGCGGCGAGTTTGTCGTGGTAACGACAGAAATGTATGCTCTTTTTATGAGAAAGCTCAAAAGGCGTCGTTCTTCGGGTGGCTAAATCGTGACTCTACAGATTTAAAGAAACCTGCAGCCTAAACATTTATTATTGGTATGTATGTGCCTAGGTTTATTGAAGCACGAGGGTCTTCAAACTTGGCAAGTTTTAAGACTTGTGGACTTCAACTCCCGGAATTCCTGAGCTAACATGACTGGAGGAGGAATTGAAGTCCACAAAACTTAAAAGCTGTCAAATTTGAAGGCCCCTGGTTTAGCATACATTTTTTTTTTATTCATTTAATATTTTTAACAGGACAGAAACAAACAACCCCTCCCCAGAAGAGGAAAAAAAAAAACCCACAGTGATAAAAAATACATAGGGCAAAGTTTTTTTGTGTGAAAAATTACTTTAAACAGAAAAAGCTGTATCATTTTAAATCATTTTAAAAAAATTGTAAATAGTTGCAATTAGGTAGGTAGCTGGACAGGCAGATAAGATTGTAAAAGGAGGGGGGAGGGAACAAGGAGTGGAGGGGGTGAGATGAGATCTGTTATTAGTCCATTAACCACTTCCAGCAACACAGCCCCAACTCAACTAGCAAAGCCAGGTTTATCAGGCCCTTACTGAAGCTCATGAGGGCTTCCGTAAGGGCCTGTGGGCAAAGACGGGGAGAGCAGGAGCCATGGAGACGCTTTTCTCCTGGACTGGGTGTCGGCAACCTGTGGCTCCAGAGTTGCATGTGGCTCTTTGACCCCTCCTTGTGCAGCTCCGTTGACCAGGTCACATGACCTGCTCTCTGCCCCGAGACACTGGCCCAACCTGGCCATGGCCAACACCAACCTTGCTAACAGGAGGGATAGGGTGGGAATGGAATCTGGGAGAAGGGTACAAGGGAAAGGGGGACAGGCCTGCAGTTCAGGAGTGAGCACAAGCTGCAGTGGCAGTTTCCCCGAAGACAACTCTCCTCCTCCTCATGCGACCCCCTTGGCCTGCTGTTGCAAGGGTGAGAGGGTACACCCTCAAGCGAGCGACTGGGCTTGGCCAAAGCACAGGTTGACTGGTTAAGGGACTAGTGTCTTTGGAGAGGGCGCTCCAGCTTTGAGCCTGATCCCCAGGGTGGTTGTGCAAGGTTCGGCAGAGCCAGCCCTCTTTTCCTGCTGTCCTGAGCTTCTTTACTCCTCCAGTTGAGCGGTGTTGCTGGCGGTGCTAATTGAAAAGCATCAATCAACACCGCTGGCAGCTCTGCTCACTTGTGGAGAGTATCCCTGCTTGTATGCGTGCAGGAGAGAGAGATGAGAGAGAAAAGGGGAGAAAGAGAAATAAGAAAATGATGGAGAGAATGAGAGGAAAGAGAGAGAAATGACACACACAAGAGGGAGAGAGAGAAATTAGAGCTGGAGGGGAAAAATGAGAGCTGGAAGGAGAGAATGTGAGAGGAAAAAGGGAAACAAATGACAGAAAGGGAAAAGAAAAAAGAAAAAGGGAGAGGAAAAATAAAAAACAGGACAACAAATGAGGGAGAGAGAAATGAGAAAAAGGGAGAAAAAGAGGAATGAGATGGAAAAGAAACAAAAGAGAGAAGGGGAGAGAGAGAGAAATGAGCAAACCGGACAGAGAATGAGAGAGAAAAGGGAAACAAATGAAAGAGAAGGAAAGAAAGAGGGAGAGAAAAGAACATGAGGGAGAGAAAGAAATGAGAAAAGGAGAGAAAAAAATGAGAAAATGATGGACAGAATGAAGAAAAAGAGGAAAAGGAAGACAGAAAAAGGGAGAGAAAAAACAAATGAGAGGGAGAGAGACCCATTTCCCACAGAAAAATACCGGGAGCCACAAAACCTGGGTAGGTGTGGCTCGGGAGCGTCATGTGACTGGGTGGAAGTGATGTTGGATTGGCCACACCCACTCAGGTTTTGTGGTGGCCATTCTTTTCTGTGGGAAATAGATCCAAATGGTTCTTTGAGTGTTTAAGGTTGCAGACCGTCCTGGACACTGCCAGCTGAAATTCTCTGAATGACAGGATCCACAGCATTGCTGGCACAGATGGAATGGGCCTGTCCCATTGGGATGAGACAGTTGTTCAGGTAACCTGGATCCATGCCATGCAGCATTTTATAGGCACCTTAAATTGGACCCCAAAGCAAACTAACTCCAGTGTAACATGGGCAATTCTTGGGACCTCAAAAGCTGCCCATGCTGCCATACTCTACATCTGTTGGGAGCTTCCAAATGCTCTTCAAGGATAGCCTCACAGAGCACCTTGCAATGGTCAGATATGAGATGACCAGGGTTTGAGTGACTGAGCACAGGGACTCCTGATCCACGAAAGCCCAGAATATGTTAGAAATTCCTCTTCTTCAATCAATCAAAAGTTAGTATCCCAACTACCATTCTATTATTCCATATCTTTCCCCCAATATGCAATGTAGATTTGGAAGTAATTTTTCAGTTTAGGTTTATGTATATACTAGTGAACCATGGAGTTCTTTGCAAATGTATTACCTGCTGTTCAGTAGAATCCTAATCAACTGCAAGATAATTGAAAGGAGTTGCACCTCTTGGTTCAAGACAGAATTAAGGCCTAAAACATCTGGCCAGTGTTCCAGAGAACAATATGTTCAAGCATCTTGCAATGTGAACAAATTTCATAACAAACTGAACTATTTATCCACATAATACTTTATGTGGATTATTTAATGGAAATTATTATTATATTATAATATATTATATATTATTATATTATATTAAGAACAAATTATTATTTCCATTAAATATTTTTAATGGTAAAAGGCTTAATTTTAGCCGAGGTCAGATACTGTACATAGTCATTTCTTTTGTCCCTGAGTAATATAAGCGCAGAACTTTGCTATTTCTGAAGTAGAAACAGTAATGCGGTATTGATAATATATCCAGAACTTTGCTTAAATTACCAAAGCAAATAATATTTTCTGGCATCCAGTTTCAATTCCATTGATTTATGTTTCAAGTATAAAATAATACAACTTTTAGAATTCTATTCTTTCAATAAAAGAAAAAGAAAAAAAACCTACATCCTTTAGGTTCTTAATGCTTGACCCCATCTAAATTTATTGTCCTTCAACTCCAAAATAGAGTTGAAATATTTCACCACATCTCTTGTCAATTAAAAAATGATACAACTGTCCCAAATCCATATGATTCCCTCTAGCACCATGTGCATCAAACATTTTTTCTTCAAAAGTCAAAAACTTCTTTTCTTTCTCCATTTCAGCTTCAGTCCCTTCTATGGAAATGTCTTCTCTGTGACGGATTAAAATTCGCTGCCATGATAATCTTCTTATTCTAAACAATGAGAAAATTATAAATTCTTGAAGCATAGGAAGTATAGGTTAGAGTTACCATAGTAATGATTTCCCATTGAAATCAATAGATGTTCACTGGGATAACAGTTCATAGGAGAAAATATTATTCCCACTATCATCAGCTTTATGTACACAAGGAAACATGTCTTCTATTACACTCCCACACACTGAAAACTGCTCTCCTTCATGAATGCTTTAAAAACCCCAATATCTCTGCTTTTGGAAAAATATTCAAGAATTTTAGAATTAATGTTGACTGTTACGTTTGTATTCTGTATTATAACTGCCTTTAGGCAACTTACAAATTTAATGAATGAATAAATAAAAAAGTAAACATCTATTAATTTGCACAGAAAAAAATACATTTCCAATCCATTCTCTTATCTTGGTAAGGAAATGTACCACCCTGCTAAACAGAATCTTCTCTCCAATGCAAATAAAGATATTGTTTCCAAGTCAATCAAGCAAAAAATAGAAACCCATATCTTTGTTACTTATAGAACAAGAAACTTGAGGAAAATGTTACCTTGCCCAAAATTCTTCACACATCTTTTGTGGTCCTTCTACACAAATGATGCCTGGTTTTCCAGGCATGCTGAATCCAGAAAGAGAGAGCTCCTTAGACCAATCAATTATATTTTTTCTTTTTTGTTTGTTATAAATATGATGACTGTAAATCCAGAGTCTAGTGAAAATACATTCTGATTTCTGAAAATCTGATTTCTCAACAGTAGACGGTAAGGGTCCTTTGTTGATATACATGGCAGCATGGTCTTTAACCCATTCTCTTGCATTTAATATGCAAACATCACCAGCACAATGTTTCTTCAAGTAAGTAATGAGATCTGCATTCATCTGAACTTGCTGTAATCGGCTTAACAATGGAGATCTAAAAAAGGACATCATTTCGAGTAAAAATAAAATAAAAGATAAAAGTAAAAAAATGTTTTGATGTAAAGCAAGACTTGTTCTCAATTATACTTAACTGTTTTATGTTGTAACAAGTTGGATGTAGACTAAAAGTGTTCATAACAAATGCAGCAAAAGATGTTATAGCCAAAGAGTAAAGAATGATCTAATCGCCCGCCGGTGTCCACTAATGAAAAGACATTTTGCCAATTAAACGTGAAATCCATGCAAAACTTAACTATATTCCACAGTACCTCAGACAACAGGAACATATATATTGAATGCCTAATCAAAAAACATGGTGAAAATATGGCTCAATTCAGAAAGGTCCAAAATAAGTCAATCAAAATCAACGGGCCTCTCTCATAACATTTGCTTCTTTGTTAACTTATATGCTGCCCCTCTCACTGATAAGGCAATTCAGGTATTATACACACACACACACACACACACACACACACACTCAGGTATGTGTGTGTGTGTGTAATAGATTTATAGCGTACTTTTCAGATCATATGAACTTAAGATCATATATTTTTCTTCTTGACATTTTATTATGTAACTAAGAACACTCTATTACCAATATGAGAATGATAGTATCCTATTAAAATTATACTGCATTTCATCTTTCATTCTGTATTTATCAAAATGTACCTTATGGTGATTTCTGGAAGAATAGTTGGATATTTTAATGGGAAAGCACAGCACAAAGTAAGTGGTACCTAGAAAGAAGTTTTTCTTAAGTAAAAATAAATTCTTCAAATTTTACTAGCAATCAATTTGTGATATTTTCTTTTGATATAAAAATACATTACCTTATCTTCATCAGGAGTTTCTACATCTAAATATAAGCTGAATTGTATTTTCGAAGATGGCACTTCTAAAGTATATTTTCCAACATAATCTTTCAGTTCTGCTAAAGCCAACTGATCAGTCAGCTTAAAGTCATCTTCATTAGGAAACATACTAGAAAGTAAGTCTAATTCAGAAAGTTGTAGTTCAGCTTCTTCCAAATTGCTCATTTTTGGTATTTTAATGTAATTCCTATAAAAAATGGAAAAAATGTTATTGGGTACACTTTTAAATTATTAAAAACAACTAAGGAGTTAAACATTTTCAGTTCCTAAATGGTATACTAATTAATTATATAGCTTCAAGATATGACACAACCTATTGCAAACAAATATTTGCAGTATTCTTAATAATGAACATTTAGCTTTCCTATTTCTGCAATGTTAGAATGTAATTCATTGTATAAAACAAGTTCTGGATATGCATACCTTGTAACTGGTAGAGAGCAACAGTATGGCTTTCAAGATATCCTCTAGATTAGAGTTCCCATCTTGCAAAGAATAGTGACCCTGTTTGTTTGGGCTTTTCCTACATGAATCAACAGAAACATTCCATAAGTCCTGATATTGTTGTGGAAAATTGATGAATACATGCCAAGAAGCAAATATATAGGACACATGAAAGGTCTAGAATTTATGCCCAAAACAATAGCTGCTAACATTGTATGGTGAATGAACATTGCAAGTAGTTTACAAATTATAATTTATTCATGTTTACTTTTATCCCACCTTTATTATTTTTAGAAATAATTCAAGGCAGTGAATATAACTTATTCTCCTTTCTCCTATTTTTCCAACAATAATAACTGGGTGGTAGGTTGTGCTGAGTATGTGTGACTGGCCCAAAGTCACCCACTGGAACTCAGTGTCATTAGTTGCCTGGTGCCTTAGTTACTGGACCAAACAAGTAACTGCACATTCAATCTAGGAGTGATAATAGAATGACTGGGGCAAAATTATGTAGCATTCTACTATAATGGTAGACAGAGATATAGTGAACAGTGTTGAACCACTGAATTGTTACTTTATTGCTGTTTTCTTTTTATCTTTTGTCCTAATTTCTTTAAGCTTGCTGTTTTAACAACTTAATGTTGTAATGTTTAATAAAATTAAATTTCTTTCCCCAAAAAGAAATAGAACTATTGTTATGTGTATAGATAGAAACAAACCCATTTGTTTTTAGCAATATTAAATTCCAGATCAGGATGTACAATCTCATTCTGGGCTTCACTTACTGCTCAGAACATGTTTAAGTATGCTTTGAAAGTTAACCTCTTTCCATATTACCTCAACAGTAGAGGCAGGAAAAAAGTGAAAAATTGATAAATATGAGCACACGTTCTCCTGAAGGTTGGACTTTAGAACTGGTCATAGATAAAATGTGAAATCACAATGTCTGCAAAAAAACTTGGTCAAAATATATTTTCTCTTCCCATGCCAACAGAGAAGCACAGCAGAACTGTGATTCATTAGTATGTAGATCGATGAAGCAAACAGCAGTAGCAAAAACAAGATATTCTTTTTCTGAACACTGTTAACTCTGGCAAAGATATTTTTTTACAAGTTAACCTTTAAGTCTTTTTACAATCATTTTATACAACAAATATATAACACATTAAACGATGAAAAATTCGATAGAGCTTATTTCCTAAATGCAGTAAGAATGACGATGAAGCCCCGTAACACAGTAATTGTTAATATCGAAAGCTGGGATGAGAATCAGCCCAATTTGGATGGGCAAGCCAAAATCTTATTAAAAAAAACTCACCAACTTCTTACCTACACAGCCCAAATGTAACCATCAAAGTGCTTGCAAACTATTGTGTCTGCTTAGTTGCATGGGAACACACTGCTTTTCTAAAATCACAGCAATCCCAGTTTTAATGAAACGTCACTGTTCTGGTTCGAGATGGCCTTTTTTATATGAAAGACAAGAGACGGGGGAGCCTATTTTGCTTCCACTGGAAAACGAAAAACGCCACACACGACCGCTCTTTCGCAAGCCACGGCGTTTAAAACCCTGCTTGCTGTGGCGTTGTTCCCATGTTTTGCCCCGCCGCGTCCCCTGCTTGTCGAGCGACGGCTCCCCGCTGACGCGACCGACTTCCGCCCCCGCCGCCTTGCCTTACATTTTCGTCGAGACTTCTTACCTTCTTACTTCCGGCCAATGGACCGGAAGTTTCTGCCGAGTAAAGGAACCTCTGGGGAGCCAGCGCTCTATGTCACGAATTGAACAGGATTGCCCGAGAGTCGTAAAACCTCCACTGGCGTCGCAGGCATGTGTCGTAAAACGTTTAAATTCGGGAGGTTTGTTGTCGAGGCGCAGTGACAGCAAGTCTTTCCGAGCTCGCTGCATGGAGTTTTTTTTTTTTTTTCTTCTTCTCTCAATTAGAGAACCTCTGCCTCTAATTCGCAGAAGGTAAGAAATGCTTCACTGTTGGTTTCGGCTGTTGCCGAAGAGACGGGCTGCGAAAAAGTTGAAGTGAGGAATCAAAAAGTTGAAAAGTGGGACGATGCGGCGTTGTTCGGGAAGAAATGGCTGAAGCCGGTCGCCCGCAGCGTTTCTGTGCCATTCCTGTTTTCCTGCCACAATTTGTGCTGGCATTTGGCATTTCCAGCTGTTTTTCTCTCTCCTCCCTTTGACTGAGGCGTTTAGTCCTCTCGGCAGGCGGTGGGTGAGAAAAAGAAAAGTTGCCAATCCACTCCCACGTCCGCCGGGAAATTGGGCGGCCTTTTGTAGAGGAGTTATACAAAATGTATAGCAGTTCATTAAATTTCCTCGTCAATCCAAGAACTCAAATTTCGGTTGGACGTGCCTCTTTTAGTGTGAGCAACTGATTCTTGATCTTTTTGATTGTTGCTCAAATGCTAGATTTTCCTGGCATGGAGTAATTAATTGAATATGCCAGGTTGCTCTTAAAAAAGCAGAAAATTAGCCCATTTAAAGAGCTATTGCCCCTCTTTTAAAAGAATGGGTTTGGGTTTTGTTTTTTTTTAACCTTTCCATTTTGCAAGTATGAGGAAAATGAAGTATGAAGATACTTCATGAGGTATCCAAATTGCTGTGTTTAATGTTATGTTTTCACTTTAAAGTGTTTTAAGCCAAAAGCTTTTGACTCATCTGGATATTCGTCAAATATGAGAAACAAAACTGAATTTCAGTCGTAAAAAAGCTGCCATTTTATTTTCTACGCTATTACACATGATTGTTACTATGAATTGTCACAATCTGCTTTGAATAGATATATGTAAAATGTTTAGTTCCCTTGATAAACACAACAGAAAGGAAGCAGAAATGTAAATTTCATCCTTTCTTATATATAATAAATTAGTTGCTATTTACAGGTTTTAACATTTTATTGGAAATCTGTTTTCTTTTATAGCTTGGTGTGAAATTAAAGCCTGAATTGCTACAATGGGAAAAAAGCGAACAAAAGGAAAAAATATTCCTGCAGATGTCTCACCAGATGTACTGGGTATGTATAACATGTACACTGCTCAAAAAAATAAAGGGAGCACTTAAACAACACAATGTAACTCCAAGTCAATCACACTTCTGTGAAATCAAACTGTCCACTTAGGTAGCAACACTGATTGAGAATCAATTCCACATGTTATGCAAATGGAATAGACAACAGGTGGAAAGCATTGGCAGTTAGCAAGACATCTCCAATAAAGGAGTGGTTCTGCAGGTGGTGACCACAGACCACTTCTCAGGTCCTATGCTTTCTGGCTGATGGTTTGGTCACTTTTGAATGCTGGTGGTGCTTTCACTCTAATGATAGCATGAGACGGAGTCTACAACCCACACAAGTGGCTCAGGTAGTGCAGCTCATCCCAGATGGCACATCAATGCGTGCTGTGGCAAGAAGGTTTGCTGTGTCTGTCAGTGTAGTGTCCAGAGCATGGAGGCACTACCAGGAGACAGGCCAGTACATCAGGAGATGTGGAGGAGGCCGTAGGAGGGCAACAACCCAGCATCAGGACCGCTACCTCCACCTTGTGCAAGGAGGGACAGGAGGAGCACTGCCAGAGCCCTGCAAAATGACCTCCAGCTGGCCACAAATGTGCACGTGGCTGCCCAAACAGTCAGAAACAGACTCCATGAGGGTGGTATGAGGGCCCGATGTCCACAGGTGGGGGGTGTGCTTACAGCCCAACACCGTGCAGGACGTTTGGCATTTGCCAGAGAAAACTAGATTGGCAAATTTGCCATTGGCGCCCAGTGCTCTTCACAGATGGAAGCAGGTTCACACTGAGCACATGTGACAGAAGTGACAGGGTCTGCAGACTCCGTGGAGACCGTTCTGCTGCCTGCAACATCCTCCAGCATGACCAGTTTGGCAATGGGTCAGTAATGGTGTGGGGTGTCATTTCTTTAGGGGGGTGCACAGCCCTCCATGTGCTCGCCAGAGGTAGCCTGACTGCCATTAGGTACCGAGATGAGATCCTCAGACCTCTTGTGAGACCATATGCTGGTGCGGTTGGCCCTGGGTTCCTCCTAATGCAAGACAATGCTAAACCTCATGTCTGGAGTGTGTCAGCAGTTCCTGCAAGACAAAGGCATTGATGCAGTGGACTGGCCCATCCTTCCCCAGACCTGAATCCAATTGAGCAGATCTGGGACATCATGTCTCACTCCATCCACCAACGCCATGTTGCACCACAGACTATCCAGGAGTTGGGGGATGCTTTAGTCCAGGTGTGGGAGGAGATCCCTCAGGAGACCATCCTCCACCTTATCAGGAGCATCCCAGGTGTTATAGGGAGGTCATACAGGCATGTGGAGGCCACACACACTACTGAGCCTTATTTTGACTTGTTTTAAAGACATTACATCAAAGTTGGATCATCCTGTAGTGTTTTTTTCCACTTTAATTTTGAGTGTAACTCCAAATCCAGAATTCCGTGGGTTGCTAAATTTGATTTCCATTGATCATTTTTGTGTGATTTTGTTGTCAGTACATTCAACTATGTAATGAACAAAGTATTTAATAAGAATATTTCATTCATTCAGATCTAGGATGTCTTATTTTTGTGTTCCCTTTATTTTTTTGAGCAGTGTACAAATAATTTGTTTACATTGCACTGCTGTGAAGAACAGTAAGATTTTACTCCTTAGCAAAATGCTTAATGTGGGCTTGAAGATGTTTATCCAGTTAAGGTTCAATCTCTATTGAGTGAAACAATATTTATGGGTAAATATGTTTGTCTTAGTCTATATTTAAGGCATAAACCCATATGTTTTGTAATATAGTTTTCAGGTAATTAGCATCTAATTAAAATCCAGGAGCTATTTTTCAGATAAGTGTTGTAGCTAAGAGCCATTGACAATCACAACACAAAATGAATAAATCAGATTTCTGAAGGGGATTTGTTACTTTTTCTTCTCTGTATGTATCTGAATTGGGTTGCCTGTTTCTTAGAAGTTTGGTACTGACAGCCAACTGATCTTTGGCCATATCCTATGTACGGTAAATAATATATATTTAAAGCCCTTTAATGATTATTATTTTTCTGGGTAAAATTTCTCACAGGACCAACATGCAAGCACCTTCGCAAAGGATTGGAACAAGGTCTTCTAAAAAAAGTGTTGCAGACTGTGGACTTGAATTCCTGCCAGGATTGCCAGATAGATGACAATAAGACAGATGAAAAATCTGATAAGAGTGCAGAAGACAAACCATCAACATGGTTATGTTTAAAATGTGGCCACAGGGTATGTCCCAGTTATTATTACTAATAATGGAAAACATATTGCAGATGTTTTAAATTAGGATTTCATTTTATTCCTGCTGAGGAAAATAATAGAACCATTTTTTTTGTGTCACACAGTACCATCTGAGCATCACAACACATTCTCTACTTGGTAGAAAATTTAAGCATAACTTCTTTCTGTAAATTTGAATGTACAATTATTTCCAGATTCAAAACAAGAAAACAGTAAATGAACAAATGCATTTGATCCACCCTCTTTCAGCCAATATTTTATGACAACTCTTACGGTAGATACAATTATTTGTGAATGTTTCCCATAGCTATCCAAATCTTTTGCTTCTAGTTCAGAAATATTAGGCTTCCTTTTGAAATTGCATATATGAGTATTCCCCCAAATAGCCAATCATTTTAAAGTCTACACTGTGATGGCCATTCTAGAACCCCCTTCCCTTTTTAAAATATATTACTTGTAAATACTTCATCGTTGTTTTGGAATTATTCAATAAAATTACCATCTTACTAAAGTATCTAACTTGTACTGAACTTTTCAGCAAATAATCTTAGCTTCTGTTTGCAACATTTACATTTTGAAAAATTCTAACAGACTGTTCATGGCCTTCCAGATCTTTTTGCTTCAAATTCAGTAATTCCATATAGCTTCCATTTGTCACTGTTGAAATTGCTAGCTTGAAAAGCTTGTTGTAAGTGTTCATCCTTTCTCTACTTTGCAAGAGTGAATTGCCATTCATTTATGAAATTTACTGGCACCTTATCTTACCATAGGACAACTTTGGGCAACTTACAATCATACACACACACACACACACTAAATATAAACAAGCCAAACATTATGATCCAATTAAAGATGGGGAGGAGGCAAGATGTTGTGAAGGTGGGATCTGTTGTTAGTCAATCAACTACCTCCACTGGGATGGTCCCCCTTTGGAACCACAAGCTAACTGGCAGACCCAGGTCTTTAGCTTTTTATAGAAAATCAGAAGGGTTGGGGCCAAGCTCACTGGGGAGCAAGATGGCATTTTCAAAAGCTCAAGCAACTGCTTGGAAAATGTTGATAGAATCACAGTCAAAAGTTATTGTTGTGGAATTGTCCTCATTCAGTTAATAAATAGAAGGTCTAACAAATCAATCTGTTTTTAGGGACATATAAACAACTAATCACTGAATAAACTGGCAGGGTGCCCAAATTTGTCATACAGGCTTTTAATTAATTTTGAATATCTCAAAGACTGCTTGTAAATAATAACTATGCAGCTAAATTGCAGGAGGCATTTTTAACTGTAAACTAAAACATTTTTTATTTCACCTTAACAAAATACCTGACATTGTATGTGAATGTTAAAGTTCCATACTTGTGATATTACATTACAGGGTTGTGGCAGAAATTGTCAAGAGCAACATGCCTTAAAACACTATGAAATGCCAAGATCAGAACCTCACTGTTTGGTTCTTAATGTGGAAAACTGGTGTGTCTGGTAAGTTTTATCAATATAAAAAATGAAATTTTATTTTTATTATTTGTTTGTGTCCCACTTTTACTATTTTTGCAAATAACTCAAGGCAGCAACATGTCCTATTCCTATTCTTGTTTTCAACTCCTGTTTTCACAACAATAACCCTGTGGGCTGAGAGAGAGACTAGCCTAAAATCACTCAGTTAAGTTTCGTGATTAAGGCAGGACTTGAATTCACAGTTTTTTGCTTTCTCGCCTGATGCCTTAACCACTAGACTAATGGTAAATGTTTAGCCCAAATTGATATTTTTCTAAGGACTGTTAATATATTTGCATTTCAAAAATGTGTGAATTATGTTCTATTGCATACTGTTCTAGTTTGATGTAAACCAAATTATTAATTGTGCATTTCTGGATTTCTTAATCAAACTAGGTGCTACTTATGTGATGATGAAATACAATATAATTCATCTACTCGACTGGGCCAGCTTGTGGATTTTATTAGAAAACAAACCTGTGTGAACATTCCAAATACAGGTCAGCTCCTTTTAAAGTGTTCTAGTTGCATTATTCTCAAGAGAAACTATGTTATCATCAAAAGTCAACACAAACTTGATACATAATGATTCACTTACATTAAATGATATTTGAAGTACTAAACATTTTAATGTATTATAACTAACTGATTTTAAAAATGTAACTATTTTTAACTGTTAGAGCAAATCAGGAATACTGTAGTCAAGTGACTGGAGGGAAAGAAATTAGTGAACATTTGAATTAATACTTGCATTTAAATTTGTAGCAACTACTTTTAGGTTGAAATTGAATTGTAAGTACTAAAATTCTTTATATATTCTACATTTGAAAGCCCATTTCTTGCTTTCATAAATTATATTTATTGATTCAAAGACAAATTTGATTTTGTTTTTTGTGCCTTTGAAATACTGTTGACTCCAAGCAATTGCCTAGACTAGTCTGCAGTTTTCTTGGCAAGATTTTGGAAGTGGTTTGGCATTGTTTCCTTTTTTGGGGCTGAGCAGGAGTGATTAGCTCCAGGTCACCCAAATAGCTTCTTACTAAAAGCATCATTAGAACTCACAGTCTTTCAGTTTCAAGCCTTGTACCGATATCACTACACCAAATTGTAATATTGGCTTATGTATATTATTTTCCCTCTTGTGGTCTTGTTTTAATCTATGTTTATGTTTTGTAGAATGTTTCAATTGTTGGTTTTATTCTTCACCATCCATAGTCACTTTGTGTGAGATATGCAGCTATATAGATTTGACAAATGGTTACTGTAAATACTACAATTCTCTTCTTTCACATTTCATTCTCTGACCCAGATTCTTAAAATAATGGGACAGGCTATAAGTGTTTGATGTGTTTTCTTTTTAAATAGCATCATTGAGATGTCAGATTGTTTTTACTAGCATCCAAGAAATGTGTATCTTTACTGTTGCTTATTCATAATGCTATAGGGCAAAATCTGTAGTATGAAAGTATACAGTATTACGGTAATATACTAAAGATTTTAAAATGACTATAATGTCTTAGGATGCTACTGCTAATTAAAACTTAATGGACTTATTTAAATATCCTGTTTTTTCTGTGTTAGCTATATGGCTGAAAGTTAAATATATCAGCTTTGATTAGCTATCTATGAATCCAATAATCTAGCCTATTTTACAAATAAATCAATTGAGGGTTATCTTGGTGAAATCACATGTTTTATAGTACTTGTTTTTGCTTTAAATAACATTTACAATTGCTCTACTTTATCCCTGAGATGCTGAACAATTTTCATTGCTTTTTATTGTATTTTTAAAAAAATATTTTTTAGCTTCTAAAAATGAAGAAAAACCTTTGGAAAACAAAAAACTTAAAGACCACAAAAATGAGGAAGAGAAGGAGAAGAAGGAAATCTTGTTCAAAGACAATAAAAGGCAATTAAATGGCAATTCAGAAATGACGGTGAAAGGTCTTAGCAACCTAGGAAATACATGTTTTTTTAATGCGGTTTTGCAGGTGTGATATAAATTAATCAACTTCTCAGAACTTTGTTGTGTCATGTCTTATGATTGTATTGGAAAAATACAATCATAAGATATTGCTACTTACTGGCTTTGTTTTTTGCTAATTTTGATGTGGAAATCCTTATCATTTTGGATTCTTTTCTATTTTAATTTTGGAAACCTTTTTAATATTAGCACTTAGGAGAGCTTTATTTGTGTGTGTTGGAGTGATGGGTGTCCATAAATTTATAGAGGTTTGAGAAACAACGTGTAATGGGTCATCTTTCATTTAATTCTACTCTAAATGTGTATCCATTTTATATATAAAACTACTAATTTGTATGTCTCATTAACTCTTGTCACAAAATGTTATTTCAATCTTTGTTTAAATGTTATTACAGGTACATTAAATTATATTAAAATCTGGTCATAAATTGTTATGAATGTAAGTTAAGGCACCCCTACGTCCAGAATTAATTTTTCACCTTTTTTGCTGGGGTCATTAAGTAAATACCATGGACATTAAGCCACCTCTTTCAATGGGTGTGGGGTTTTTTGCAGGAAGCCAGCTAAAAACATGGAAAATTGCAGTCATGTGTCCCCAAAACACTGCAACAGGTCATAAAGCTGACCCAATTAACATGCAGTCATGCTTAGGATATTTATGATATTTACCATAAAGTACCCATTCTGTAACTGCTGTAATTTTCAATCGTCATAAAGCAATCTTTGAAAGTCATAAGTCAAGGTTTATCAGGAGAATCATTTCTAAAAGCCATGTGAAAAAACTATGGTGAGCAAGACATTTTTACAGCCAATTCTATTAAATTTATATTATGTCATGTCATAGCCTTTTGAACTAAACTTTTGAGTTTTTAAATTTACAGACAATTCACTTTTTTCTCATAGAATCTATCACAAACATCAGTTCTGAGAGAGTTGCTGAAAGAAGTAAAAATGCCTGATTCAACAATTATACTTAAGCCACCAGAATTCTCAATAACGGTATGTAAGTTAGTGTTTGAAATGTATTAAAATTATTGATAGATTTAAAGTCACTAAGCAAATGTTGCTATTATTTCATATATAGTTTTTAAAGACAGAAAATAACGAGGGCATTGATTCTTATTCAAGTACAGGACTAAATTGCATTGTTTATGTGAACAAAGACTTATATCTCTCACTCATTCCTTGAAATGGCTGAAGAAAGACTAAAAATGTTGAATAACAGGATCTTTTTATTATGCCTAAGTCCAGAGAAAGGCTCCTGAATTTGGTTTTTGAAGTTTGAAGCTGGTTTTCCTTTTTGGGCAGAGTTAACTATAATTTATCTTTTTCGTATCAATAACATTCAGTTCTTAGTGGTGGGAAGAAAAATGGTACAAGGCTATATAACACATGTGACTGCATATGCTTTATTTTTTTCTGACACAAAGTTGTAATATGTACAGTATATATTATATACAGTATGTATTATATACAGTACAGTATTTTAAATTGTACCAGAAAGTAACATTAAACTGAGTTAACTTAAACATTAAAATACTTGATAATCATGAAGAAAATCTAGTGGAAATGAGGAGAGAGCTTGGAATTTTTCTTAATCCTTTTTGTTGTCCAGCCCATTATTCCCACAAAAACGTACGTCTCTTTTGCTTTGGAGAGTCAGATTGGCTTTTTTCAGAAGAAACAATAACAATGTATTAATTTATACCCACACAATTTCCAATAACTTTGGGAGCTCATCACAATCAAATGGTTAGGGTTAGGTTTGGGAGGCTCATAATAATCAAAGGAATTACGACAAAATTAGTAAAAGATGGTAAGCGGACACATCAGATGGAATGAAGCAAGCGTTCTCATTCTCTCTCACCAAAGTCCTAGGTTAAAAGGACTTAAAAGGACTCTTCTGAACTGTAGGGGCGGAGGGATCCAGATCTCAGAGAACTCATTCCAGAGGGCAGGAGCTGCTACAGAGAAGGTGCAATTCCAGGAGATCAATAAATGACATTGTTTAATCGAAGGAATCTGAAGTACGTCAGTGCTGCAATATTGAAATGGCCAAGCAGACGCTATGGGAGATAGAAATATCTCAAGTAATCAGGCTCCATACCATTTCTAGTATTTATGGATAACAACATTTTGAATTGCATCCAGAAGCAAACTGACAAAGGAGAGATGTTACATGGGCATACCAAAGCATGTCCATTACTGTTCATATTACTGAATTCTGGACCAGAAGTTTGTGGGTAGTGGTCAAGGACAACCCCATGTTGAGCATACTGAAGTAGTCAAGCTGAGAGATGTCCAGGACATGAATCATGCTTGAAGGCTCTCTGATTTTAGAAACAGTACAACTGATATACTTAACGTTGTGCAAAGTCCTTCCTGTCCACAGTTCCACCTACTCTGCAAGTCCAGGAAAAAAAACCCAGATTGCATACCAATTTTGAAGACGGACGTGCTGCCCTCCAAGAGCAAAGGTGGAATATTCCCAGATGTGGGTGGCCCAAATACCCAGTCTTGTTAGGACTCAATTGGAGACAGTGATTCCCTGTCCAAATCCACATATTGTTGTCCAATCGACAAACTTGATAGCCTTAGATGGCTAGACCAGGCTCAGTATCATCAGTATATGGATGACCAAACCCTAAATATAAATACATAAAACCCAAACAAAAGCAGCATAAATGAATGCATAAAACATGCATGAATTTATAATAGTCTCTTTATATGGTCTTTAGGAACCTTTGGTGGTAATGCTTGATCCTCCAAGACCTCTAACGCTAGCAATGTGCCAGTTTCTGGCAGACATGCAAGAGACAAAAAAAGGATCTGTGACCCCTAGAGAACTTTTCTCTCAGATTTGTAAAAAGTGAGTATTTTATTTATAAAATTGGAAAACAACTATTTAAGCAGATATATTTTGTGTAATTTTGGATCTATTTAATTTTTAACTGATCAGAATATGTAACTAATATTTACATTTTTAATTATATATTTATACATTTATCATTTGTTAGAGCAGATCCAAACTAGAGAGAAATATTTGGATAAGATCAAAAGTGGTAGCAGATTGTTGTTTTATTTTTTTTTAAAAATTTTTGAGTCTAATTCAACATCAGCTTCTAACCCAATCATAAGAATGGACTGGGACCTTAAATTTTGGAACAGTATTATATATTAAGCTAACATGTCCATTTAAGAGAGATATCTGCATGTCGAATTTATTATAGTTTACATTATACTCAATGTCTTGGTAATATTATTTTGTTAATATGCTGATTTATTTAAATTGTTATAAATAACTGATCAGCTAAATATTAAAGTGAAGTTATCAATATATATATATATATGTTTTCTTAGGTTTTCGCGGGTACTTACATGTGTGCTGTTTAGCTTCCTTCGGGTATTATCCCACGTCATTGTAGTTCTGTTAAAGTTGTAGCAACGTTTCAGCAGAATCTCATCTGCCATCTTCAGGCTTCTGTATGGATATGGGTCTTACAGCTCCTGGTTTTAAATTTGAGGCTGGTCCATTCTGATTGGTTGGGAGCCTGGACCTGTTTCATCATTTGGAAGCCTGCACTCTCAAATAGAAAGATCTCCATGCCACAAGCCAGGCAAACACCTGGGCAAAAACAGACTCCCTCTGATAGCTCCAACCTCACCCCCCCACCAGGCACCCAGGTGAAACCCAGCTTGCTAATGAAGAGCAGCCGTCCCTTCACACGGAGCCAAGCTGCACTAAAAGCCTACCAACACAAGAACAGACTGTTGCCAGCCAATCAAAGCCACAAAACAGACAGAAGAAACCAGGAACACCAATCAATCCAAGTCCAATGAAACAGGTCCAGGCTCCCAACCAATCAGAATGGACCAGCCTCAAATTTAAAACCAGGAGCTGTAAGACCCATATCCATACAGAAGCCTGAAGATGGCAGATGAGATTCTGCTGAAACGTTGCTACAACTTTAACAGAACTACAATGACGTGGGATAATACCCGAAGGAATCTAAACAGCACATATATATATATATATATATATATATATCAAATCTTTTTCAGAATTTCAAGATGACAATTTACTTATAAATATATAAAGACTTCTATAGTATGTATTTAATAAGGAATTAATGCAACATATAAGAAAGATACCCACCAAATTACAATGTGAATCTCTTTTTAAACAATATTTTTCTAACTGTCAGATTATATCAGGAATAGTACAACGATACAATTTGTTTCATAATTTCAATAGTATTTGTTCTTATAACACCTTCTGAGTTACAGTCCTGCCCTCCATTGTCTGGAAATATTAAGTTAGGGAAATATTAAGTTGGAGAAATACGAAGTTAGGGTTAGGGATTTCTATCCTCACTGTGAGTTGTGCTGTGGGGGAGTGCACAAAAAGAGGCTCAGCCAATCTCATTGTACACATGTTGTACTCTGACAATAAAGGTAATAATTAAAAGAAAAGTTCATGTGCAATTTTTCTGTATCATTTTTTGTTTTTTGCAATATTTATACAGCATTGTACTTTCCTTATTCTGTATTTGTGCATATTTCACAATAGAGCAACACGATTCAAAGGATATCAGCAGCAGGACAGCCAAGAGTTGCTTAGATATCTATTGGATGGGATGAGAACTGAAGAAATCCAAGTAAGTATTTCATGATGAATCATTATTGTAATTTTATCCTGAAAGTCACATTCTTCTTTGTTTACAAAAAAGATTAATGAGAATGAAACTGTCAGTTATTTCTGAAAATCAACTGACAAAATCTATATATTAAGTAACTGAAGTCTTCTTTAAAAAATCGATGTGAGCTAGGCTTCAATCTCATACATATTTAGTGGACAGCAGATTTGTGAATCATGTTGACTAAACATGCACATTTTTGTCATTCTAATTCAGAAAAATGCTTATTGAACATTTATGTACAATATGAGTAGTACTCTAAATTTAATGGAATATTCCCTTCATCATTCCTAGGAAGTACTACCATAAGTCACTGGGCCTCTAATCATAAAATACTTACTTAATCCACCAAAATTTGGTTTGTACAAAAATATGAGAAATTATTTTGATGACATTTTATTTGTCCTGTCTCATTTTCATTCCCCATCCAATTCCTTTAAAGCTTCCTCAAAGAATTGGGGAACCCTTTAAACTTGTTACAAGTACAGAGTAGAAAGTGTGGAATATCATTTTTGTTCACAGTCGAACCTCAGGTCACAAACGCTTCTGACCATGATCAGACCGGATTCCAATAAAAAAAAATCACTTTTTTTTGTTTGTTTTCATGGCTGGAAAACATTTGTTTCCCCTTCTGCACCAATTTTTTTGGAAGTGCCAAATTTCCAAAATTAGGTTCGGGTCACGACCAAATCGGGTCATGATCAAAGTTATGGAACAAATTTGGTCATTACCAGAGGTTCTACTGTATTTATTTTGCAGAGTTGCAGATTCACATTAATACTAAAGCTAATATTTTCTGTTGAGTAATAAACTTATCTATGTATAGTATTTCTCTTTGATATAATACAGTTGTTGAACTAAAAATACTTCATCATATTTATTTCCAGAGAACGAGTGCTGCAATTTTTAAGGCTTTGAATAATTCTGACAAAGGAAATGAAGAGTTGAAAAAAGAGGTTAAAGGTAACACATTTTTTGTTTGTTTCATTTGATTAAATGGCAACTGAAACTTGTATATATGTATACAGGTAGACTTTTAGCCCCACAGTAGGCACTGGCAAGTCTGTCACCAAGCAAAGTGGTCAGTCACTAAGTGACTATGACTATGCTTTCCTTTTCATACTCCACTGCCTTTTGGAATGTTCACCCCAGGAATATTGAGGCTGAAACTCACAAGACTAATCAGTTTCATAGTTTTGTTGGCTATCTAATCACTTACCTGGCCTTCCAGTGTGGAAAGGATTATGAGAGAGGACACAGGCATAGAAAATGCAGACACACATCAAAAACAGTGCACTAGCATTGGCAGCCATGAGCCTAGGTTTATTCTCCATTTTATGCCTCTCTGTTCTGCAAGGAGAAGGCAAGAAAAAAACAGGCAGTGTGTACTGACTATCATGGTGATCACATGACAGGGACAGCACTATGGTAACTTCAAAAATCGTTGAATGAGGCAATTGGTAAATGAGCACTACCTGTATTTGATTATCTTAAGATATCAAATCTCTAGATTTCTTCACACTGTATTTCTAGCTTTTGTTTTGTTTTTCTTGAAACAGCCTCAATATCACATAAAATATTGAAAAGATTTTCAAAAGTAGCTACTCTGCTTTTGAAAAAAATAATTCTTTGGATATAACCAAATTGTTCGACTCTCTGAAGTATCAGATAACAGATAATCAGAGTTGAAAGGGACCTTGTAGGTCATCTAGTCCCCACCCAAGCGGGAGACCCTATATCATTTCTGACAAATGGCAGTCCAATCTCTTCTTGAAAGTGACACTTCCACAACTTCCGAGGGCAAACTGTTCCATTGGTTGATTATTCTCACTGTCAAAAAGTATCTCCTTATTTCCAGGTTAAATCTCTCTTTGTTAGGTTTCCATCCATTATTCTTGTCTGGCCTACAGGTGCTTTAGAAAATAGCTTGACCCCTTCCTCTCTGTGGCAGCCCCTCAAATATTGGAACACTGCTATCATGGGGAGTCTTGTCCTTCTCTTCACTAGACTAGCCATGCGCAGTTCCTGTAACTGTTCTTCATATGTCTGGAGACTAGGAAAACAAAGGAATTAGGGACATCCCACAGATATTGGACTATAGGCTTTTATGACTTGGCAACATAGCAAAAATATTGTAAACCAATACATTTTAGGGCACAAATTGAGAAGAAAATGTTATTAGAAGCTCTGTTCATTTTTCAGATATAAAATTCTTACATTCTGTTTTCTATATAGATACACATGTATACTGAAATACACATTTTTCCTACCAGTGTAATCATTGCTTAAATGGAGATTAAAACATAGTTACTATCTTGTCCTTTATTTTAGAATATGAAAAGAAAAAGCTAATGCATAGTTTTGTGGACCGCATTTTTGGTGGAGAATTAACAAGTACAATCATGTGTGAAGAATGCCAAACAGTAAGTGATATATATGTATCATTGTATGCATGCATGCATTTATATGTATATAAATTTGGGGGCAGTACTACTAGGGCTACCAGGGATTTTCTCAAATTTTCTTCTTCTGACAGGTTCCGCATTGTGCCACATTATAAAGTGATGTGGAGTGATTGTTTTAATAAATCTAAACAATGTTTGTATGAATCTAGGCAATCATGGCATTATTCAACAAAATAATGCAAATCATAAATATATCAGTGTCGTAAAGGTCTGCCCAGGCACAATTTTAAAAAGTTTGAAGTAGTAGTTTCTATGCTGGACTTTCCCATGACTAACAGAAGCAAAACAAAGTAAGATAAAACATACAAATGTAGTATGTTTTCTTTAAAAAGACTTCAAGTGCTTATTTTCATATTATTAAAGTTTATGTAAAGTGAAATTATGTTTTTATATATCCCGTTTTGTGTGTGTGTATGTATGTATGTATGGTATTCAGCTTTGTTCGGGTATTTTCCCACGTCATTACAGTTGTGCTTTTAAAGTTGTAGCGTTTTGGCAGAATCTCGTCTGCCATCAGGCTTCTGTCTATATATATATTCTAGTCTTTGGAGGCATTATATACATTTTTTTCCTGTTGTAAAGGGTAAAATGTTCATTTCAGGTTTCTTTGGTACATGAACCATTTCTCGATTTGTCACTCCCCATCTTAAATGATCAGGTAAGTAAAAAGTAGTTTACTTTTAGATGATAAAATTTAGGATTTGTTACAAGATACTGAAAGCATGGGGAAATGACCAATTTTCTGCATATAAAATAGTTAAGTGCAGTATTTAAAATATTTTTGTCTGTTTTGTGAGTAGCCAACATATTATAAATGAACTCCTTGAGAAAAATGTATGGCAACAAATATTTTTAAGATTTCATTGGTTTTGAAGAATATTCTGCAATTCTTGAAATTCTAAAAGAGTAGCTGCTGACCTTTTCTTTCCACTAAAAAAAAAGCTTTGTGCCTCAAGTAACTTGAGAATCCTAATCTTCAGAAGTTATTTTCTGAAATTGTTTTCTGTTGTTTTGTTTTCTCCTGCTACAGTAACTGCTGTAGGGAAATTCCCAAACTTTGATATTCAATGCATATTTTCACTAATAGATTAGAAGTATTTGTAAACTGGTAAAAAAAAAAAGTAAGCATGTCTTTTGTGTGTAGATTTTGATGCATCAAAGAAAACTCAAGCCACACTGAGCAATAATCAAAAGAATATTGGCTATTTTTTCCATACTCCTTGTGATAATAGCCAGAAATCTATAATATAATACAGTAGAATTGGCTTTGTATCCTCCCTAACCTACCTATAATTATCTTTTTTTAAGAATGGCAAGAAAAATAACGTTAAAAAATTACAGAAAAAAGAAATTGACAGTTGTGAAGAAAATATAGAAAATGAATGTTATGTGAAAGAAAGAAATGAAATTCCTGTTACAAGTAAGCATCTACAGAAAAAGGAAAAGAAAATAGCCAGGAAGCAAGCAAAGGTTAGTGATCATGAGGATAGGAAAGTATAAAACCACCCAGAACACACGTGCCTTAAAAATGGTTTGTAAGTGGAGCTGAAATGTTGCTTAACATTTTCCTCAGCTATATTCTAATTTGGATGTTCACGAAACAAATGGCAAATTCATATCTGAATGTCATTTATATACAGTATATGTTATAGCTTTGCTGAGAAATTTGAAGTCCATTTGAAATACCACGCAAATAGAAAAGTGATTTGTGAGGATTCAGAGCGTCATGTTAACATCAGACTGTGTTAAGCTTTAAATTTGGATGTAACCATATTGTTTATAACTCATATTAATTCTGTTTATAACTCATACATTAGCTCAATTTATTTCAATTTTAAAGACAATAATAGTGCTTATAAATCTTCAGCATACATAACATTTAATTATTCTTTTGATATGCTTTTGTATGTATTTTATTTGGCAGAACCAACGCCATCAACAGAAATTTCAGGAGAAAGTTATTCGTCTAACAGATAGTGATGTCACTGACAAAACTGAAGCTGATCAGGATTGCAATAAACAAATAATAGAAAGTAACTCTGACATAAGATGTCTGAAACCAGGAGAGAAAGAACCATTAAACACATGTGAAGAGCATTGTGCAGATAAAAAATGTGTAGATGAACCAGAAAGTACAATTCAAGTACAGATCACAGAAAAACATGATAAAAATGCAGACAGTTGTGATCAAGAGGCAAATAATGAAGTCAATTTGGATGTTTCTATAAAAGATTTTGTTCCCGCTATAGAATGTGTCAATAAGTTTGATGATTTTCATCTTAAGGAAGATAAGGATGAGGAAGATGATATTATCAGTGACTTCAGCAAATTATTCCTTGAGGAAGAAGAGCCGAGTGATGATACAGATAGTTTGCAGGAATTTTATGGTTTTGAAACACAAACATATGAAGTAGTAAATGAAGATCCAGAAACAGCATTTTGTACTCTTGCAGACAGGGATACTATCAACATAGAAGAAAATTCAATTCTTCATTGCTTGAATCAGTTTACTCATATTGAGAAACTTTGTGAGAACAACAAATTGCTTTGTGAAGTGTGCACACGGAATCAACTTTGTGGAATCAAAACTAATAAAATAAGTATGTTAAAATTGTTTTTAATCAATTTATTGAATTATTCAAAATTCAATACTGAATTTATTTTTCTTGTCAAGACATTCAGTAAGAGCAATTTCTTGTTTTAATGGGATAAGATAAGAAATAGTATAAATATGACCGTTTTATAAAGGGATAAAAAGTTACTATGTCTCATTATCCTTAGTATCCCTAAAGAAAAACAAATTGCCAGTTTGAAGTGAATATATGTTAAATATGATTTGAATAAAACTTTGAAAACTCCAAGATAGTATATGTCAAGACTGAGAGGAATTTATTGTTTAAATATTTATGACAATGTTTCATTCTTTAGTTGGAATATGCGGACACCCAGCAGCACAGATAGAATTGCTAATACTTCCAGATCTATGTCTGATGATATATTTTGATTTATTGTAAGATATGCAAATGTTTACATATTATTTTGAACCTACCAGCAAAATTCTAAACTACCATAAAGGTCAACAAAAACAGCAAAAGCACTGTTTCCAGAAACTTAGCAAATGATTCAGTCTTGGTAAGTTTTGTCTGGATTTGCTAAAACATGAGCAGGAACTTTTCCTTCCCATAGAAATCATTGAGTCTGAACGTGCAGGGGTATTATGTTGGAAATTCAAAATTGTGAGATATAATATACATAGTGAACCTAAACAATGCATAAGAGGTAATATTACTGAATGTCTATTAAGTCATGATTTGTTTTTCCTTTTTTTCTCCAGATGCCAAGAAATATATATACACTAATGCCAAAAAACAAATGCTTATTTCTCTTGCTCCTCCAATTTTAACCCTTCATTTAAAAAGATTTCAACAGGTATAATTAATGATTAAGTTCAAGTATCTTAGTTTAATACCACTTGTAGGAAGTGATCAATGTAGTGGACATTCTTGTTCATTGCCATAGATTTTTGAGCCATAAAATACATGTATTATTAGACCTTTTGCCTTTAAGAATAGGGTGGGGTTTTTTTCCTTAATTTTCTAGGATATTTGCTTCTGTAATTTTATGTTGGGTAGGCAGTTGAGTGATCTCCAGGTGCTTTGGATTACAAATTCCAGAGAGCCTTGACACTATCAATGCAGGCTGGAAAAATTGGGAGTTACCCTCTGGACTGCATAAGTTTACTGCTGAGCTTTGGTCTTACTTTGTACTTTCTGGTTCTTTCCAAGGCTGGATATAATCTCCAAAAAGTAAACAAGCATATAATGTTTCCTGAAGTTATGGATTTGGCTCCTTTCTGTTCAATTAAGTGCAAGGTAAATAATAAAGTACTCATGTTATTTCCATTACTAATTTGACAGCTATATTTCATGTTACAGTTCACAGTAGGTAACCAAAACGCAGCCTTTGAATGAAGGAGCTGAGTGGGATTAGTCCTGTTTAATATTTGATTAGGAGACTGGTATGCAGTGTTCCCTTGACTATATGTCAGAAAGGAGGAAGGCAGGCAGAGATTTTCTTTTAAAGTTCAAGATACTCCAATTCCTCAGAGGCGTAATAGTTGTATGCAAACTGATTTGATCAAAAGCGCTGATCCTTACATGGAACTGTAACTTTAGGCTGATTTCCAGAATTAGTTACAATTGTGGCATCAGATTAACAGGCTTCTTCTTTGCTCTTATTTCTAAAAAAATTAACATCACTGGACAATTTTGATGGACCGTGTGCCTAAATGTATTTGATTCAGTTCGAGCCAGTTTGGTCTAGTAGTTAAGACATGAGGCTAGAAAACAGTAGACCTATCTTAGCTGAGTGACTTTGGGCCAGTTATTCTTTCTCAGCCCAACCCATCTCACAGGGTTGTTATGGGCAAAATGGAAGAAGGTACGTGTGTTAGATATGTTCCTCACATTGAGGTATTTGTAAAAAGAATAAAAGCAGTATACAAATTTCGTCAAATGGTTTAAGGCAACAGATCAGAATTCAGGAGACAGAGTTCTAGTCCCACTTTAAGCAATAAAACTGGCTGGATGACTGAGCTAGTTACTGTCTCATCCTAACCCACCTGAATTGTTTTGGGGAAAGCAGGAAGGAGTGCCACCTTAAGTTATTTATAAAAAAAATAAAAAGGTGGTAAATACCTAAATGTTTTTAATTGTTTCTGTTTTAAGATCAGCTCCTTTTTTCCCTTTCCTCCCTCTGTTCAAGTAATCTTATATTGTATGTATTTTTCTGAGCTCCTTATCTGTTAATTCTGTTCTACCTCTTCACTAAAACTTTGTTTTAAATCTGGTATCTTAAATGTTAATCACTGAGATTTCTTAAATTTAGGTACTCTCATCTCACTGAAGGATCTCATTGTTAAAATCTGAAGATTAGTCTGTTCAGAATCAGACTTCTCATTTCCTTTTAGGTACATCACTCATGTCCATTATATTATTCACCTTTGTATCTTACCTAGCCATAATTGTTTTTACTTTAGTGATGTGATTTTACCTTATCTCAAAATGAATATGCTTTACATTCTTTCATACTCAGCCATACCAGGCTTGCTTTTGTTTTTGTTTTACTTTACCTTTTAAAGAAAATAAAGTGCAAATGTCTGTGGAGATTCTGTCATCCAGGTCATGATTGTCCAAAGGTGCTTTTTCAAGAGGCAACTGGACCTTCACAGAAAAAAATAGGAAGTCCAGTTGCCTCTTAAAAAAAGAACCTTTGGACAAACTAAAGTGCAACTTTTTATTTTTTGCTGGCAAGCAACAAGGTTACTTCAATACTCTTGATGTTCCTTTTACAGAATGTAAGAGAGGGGACTTCAGAAGTATTGTACTCATTGTATGGTATTGTGGAACATAGTGGCACTATGAGATCTGGTCATTATACTGCTTATGTGAAGACAAGTACCACCAGCCAACTTTCTGATCTTGTCAATGACAAAATTCAACAAAGTAAGTAGAAGGAATTTACCCCCAGAAATTATTTTGAAATTAAATTCCTATGATCCAGTTGAAAACTAATAAGAAAAATTTCTTTTTTAAAAAAAAATCAGCTTCAGAATCTGAGTCACCCAGAAGACAATGGTTTCATGTAAGCGACACTCATGTGCAAGCAGTATCCATATCCAAGGTCCTGAAGTCACAAGCATATCTTCTCTTCTATGAAAGAATACTGTAAACTGGAAAAATTCCAACCTAGAAAAACTTCACCAAACTTTTATCATGTTCAGTTTATTTTCTCTACTTCTTAAATCTGAATTTAAACATAACTTCCTTTTATATATGTATGTATGTAAGTTTGTTCATATCTGATGCATTGTATGATAGAGGGCATGTTCCTTGATCCATAAACTCAGATCATTCTCAATTTTTAAAAAATCTAAAATATGCAATAATTTTGAGATCCATGAGATAAATTGGGTAAATTAGTGAGATAAATTGGACTAACAGTTTGAAAGTTTACTGTCAATTTATTTTCACAAGTAATGATAGATGAGGTGCCCTGCAGAACACAATTCAGGAGTGTCAAATTATATTTGATTACCCTGTTTAGAAAGCTAAAACACTGTTCACTCCTATATAATCTTTTGCAATATTCTTTCTCAGAGGCAAAGATGTTTGAGTCTACCAGTCTTTCAAAAATGTCTATAAAGACCTGCTTTGCCATCTCCCTTAGGCCTGACAGGAGCAGTAGCTGCGGCTGGTTAGTGCCCTGAAGGTCCTCCACCCAACTTTTGATAAACTTTTCATCCTTGCCTCTATTAATTTTTATACTCAAATTTTTTAACATTTTATTTGTACACCACCAAGAGTGCCTCTGTGACGGAAATGGTGGTTTGTAAATTGGATGAGAAAATAAATGTTATCTCGTGTGTGTGTGTGTATGTATCACCCTTTTCTTGTAATATAATGGGAATCATTTCTTCATATTGTAGTTGCCATGATTTAATTAAAAATGCAGTTTAAATCTTCCTGATCTCCTTTAATAATGTAATCAACTGTTTCCAAAAGTCTTGTACATGACAAAAGCTTCATTAATTATTCTGTATTTAATAAAAGATTTAACTATTAGAGCTATGCAAAACAATATTTGACTACAAATACGTACAAATCACCTATTTTCAAACTGTTGAGGCAGTAACATTTTTTACAGCTTTGTGTATTTAAGATGTACCTGGATCACATGCACATATTTCTCGCAAAAGATTAATCTGCTTCTATAGGTGAAAAATAGGTTCCTCATTATTCCTATGCACTGAAAAACATCTATTTTGAACACTTTGAACAGTTCTATTACATTCTTTAATGGTCTAGCTGTAGAGTACTGAAATAAGTAGCAAAATTATCATGGTTTGGCCATGATAATCTACAAAAGAAAGGTAAGGCTTTAGTAGCAGTACTAAAGTTCTACACAAGATACACTTGTATACCTGGCAACCTCTTTAAATAACCATCTTCTAAACCAGACAAAAAGACAGCTGTTTTTATTGAAATGCTTCAAGGTAACTTCTATTACAGATTAGTTTCATAATTTAAAGGTAATTTGAACATATTTGGCAAGATACATAATGTCTATGCGTGCTTTACTATTTCAATCACTTTGGTCATCATCCAATTCCTTTTTCCCTGATGGCGGTTTAGGGCCACCAGCTGGTTTGGCCATGATAATCTACAAAAGAAATTAAGACAAGATATTTAAAATTGTCGATACTGTTTAATATTTCAAATTGTCAATTTATAAATAGATGAAATAGGCAAGTGTATTAATACTTTAATTACAAGTTTTTATGCCATGGTAGACTGACAATACATTTTGAAATCACAAAAATTAAGTATTTGGTTTTGCAGGCATACTAATGTCTTTTTGGAGCATAGTTAAGAGTTATTCAATTTTCTCAGGTTTCTTGAAAGAAATAGTAAGGTAAAAGCTAGTTTTTCGTGGCCAATTGTGGCTGAAACCTGATGTCTCCAATCAATCTCTTTTAAAATGCAATAATTGATACAGAACAATTATATCCATTCAGACAGGAAATTAGCTTCGATAATAACAAGTGTATTTACAGATTTAAATTCCAAGGTTACTCTTTCAGGCATATTTAAGTAGACTGATATAATAATATTGCCAGTCAGTCTATCAGTCTATAATTAAAAACTTCTTTCACAAAGTGAATACTCAACTCACCCTTTGGTCACTTTTGGCAATCAACTCATGCTTTTAGTGATATCAATTCAATATTCTTAAAAGAGGGTTTTAATGCAAGATGCTGTACTTTAACATTTCAAGCAATTATTAGTGCTATGGCCTAAACAAATGTGAGTGTGGGAGCAAAACATACCCATTTCAGGCAGAGTGTAAAAAGCATTCATGCACTTTCCACTCTGGTCAACATTACACACAAGGCCATATCTTACTGTACACTATTGTTCAGGGGCATCTTTCCAGTCATCCTTGTCCCAGTGATCTGATGCTTTAGGGCCTTTTGGACCACCTGCTGTTTTGGCTACAATAATCTATAGAAATTTTATATCACATACACATTTTGATATTTCATTTAAAAAGTCATTCTTACGACCTAAGAATTTGATTATTTGTATAAATAAACCTATAGTCCAACAGGCATCTGCAAACTAAAAACATGACTCCAAATTTATCTAATGTTAAATTGACTTGTGGAATAGTATTCCAATATTGTACAAAACTGAAAACAATATAATGCGAACTCACCTGATCAACTCTCAATACTGTTACTGCAGCATTTGTAGCCAACTTGATACCCCAGTATTTTCCAAGATGCGTATCTAATACACCTGCTTCCAACATATCTTTCACAGCTGCAGCTTCAGCCTGTTAAAATTAAGTGAGAATGATTGCCTTTGTTTCAAATTACAAACGATTATTTCTCACACCTTAATTTTACAGGCCCTAAATGTTATGTCACCCAAATGGTGAACTAGCACTACAGATTTGTATGCTTAATTGTATCTATATGTTAAACAATGACATAAAAGCATGATCACAGAAACATACAGTTACGTGAAATGTTTATGACATTTTTGGATAGGCAATTGATGTTATGATATTTTATGCTAACTGCTATGCAAATATTGTTATTTTTAAATAAATACCGGTGGTTTTTAAGTGAAAAGCATAAACTTTTTGCAATTTAGTGCTGTTTGGATGGGGACTGTGAATTTTCTTGCATGCTTACAATGACTATGGAAACAGATTAACTGATGCATACCCAGTGGCATATATGTTGCAATTACTAAGGCCGATGCTAGTGTTTTGTTAACATTTTTATTGATTGTGGCCCTGAAAAGGACCATTTAGGTAATTAAACATGGTTACTAATATGAAATTGGCCAGCCCTTATTGCTTATCACAAGGCGGCATCGCTTAGACATAGACTGTACAAGCCTTTGCATGTGATCTTTGGTGACAATGTGGTGCCAGACTGCAATAGTGGATTCAAAAAGCTCCTGCTTCAACTTCGGATGCTTCTTGCTTATTTCAAAACCAATCTTGGCCCACAAGTTCTCAACTGGGTTCAAATCCAAGCTGAGCTGGCCAATCCAGGAATCCAACACCATGTTTCTTCATCCACTGTTGGACAGACTTGGCTAGATGACAAGGAGCATTGTCATCCTGGAAGTAAAAATCCTTCCCTGTAAGCTGCTGAGCTGAAGGAAGCAGTCTTTTCCAGGACTTCAGCATACTGCTTGGAATTCATGATTCCTTGCACAATTTGTATCCGACCAATACCAGAAGCAGCAATACAGCCCCAGATCATCAAGTGCAATGGATGTTTCAAACACTTCGCAGTACAGCCCAAATTCGTCAGCTGGAAATCTTCTGACATACTTATTGCACTGATTCCCAGTCAAGTAGAAATTGGTCTAATCACTGAAGATGACCCTGGCCCACTGTTCATTGGTCCACTTGGCATACTGTACTATGCCAAAGCAATACCGCCTGGTGATAAGCAATAAGGACTGGCCAATTTCATATTAGTAACCATGTTTGGTTACCTGAACGGTCCTTTTCAGGGCCACAAACAATAAAAATGTTATCGGCCTTAGTAATTACAATACGTATCCCATCCATTAATCTGTTTTCATAGTCATTGTAAGCATGCAAGAAAATTCACAATCCCCATCCAAACAGTACCAAATTGCAAAAAGCTTATACTTTTCATTTAAAAACCACCAGTATTTATTTAAATGTAACAATATTTGCAAGCAGTTAGTATAAAATCAATGGCCTTTACAGCAAAAAATGTTGTAAACCGTAAAGTATGCAGGACTTTTTCACACAGCTGTACCTAGTCTGCCTCTGATCTATATAGGGTGCCTCAAAATTGCTAGGATATCCTATTACTGATGCCAAGAAAAATAATGAGTGATAGTCACTGGCTCTCATTTTAATTATAAAATATTAGATATCACTTTTTTTGTTCATTCAACATGATGTACATACCTAATGCTCCCATTCCCTATACATAACTACTCATGAAAAATGCTATAGCTTATTAAACATGTTAATATTAATAGCACCACTTTTTACTATGTTTAGAAAAATATTGAAATCAATTTAAGGTTTTCTACTTTAAATTATGGTAAATTTGTAGCTAGTCTTACCTCAATATCAAATCCAACATTTTTATTGCCTTCTTGATGTACTGCATATAGCTTTGAAATAAGCTCATTTGCTTTAATTCCAGAATTTTCTGCCAGAGCTCGGGGAATAGCTTCAAATGCCTCAGCAAATTTCTTGATTGCATACTGATCAAGACCTGGGCAAGTCTGAACAGAAGTGGGGGGTTGCTGTTAAGTTATACTGAATTACAAAAGAAATCTGACTGAAAAATATGTTTGTAACATACCTCTCCATATGACGTTATATGTTTTGCCAATTCAATCTCAGTTGCACCACCCCCTGGGACAAGGCGCTTATCCTACAAAAAAGTAAAATGAAATGTAAAACACTTTGCATGAAATGCCAAGTAAAAAAACTGAAACACGAAAATTTCAATACTCATTTCTAAAGACATCTTAAAAATACAATGAATGCATTATTTTAATAAAATAGTATATAAAGTTGATATAAATGAGATAAGCATAGTGTGAATGCCGATCGTAATATGCCAATTAGATCCTTGTTGTCAGCCATTTAGTTGTGTCTCTCGGACACTATGTATTAGCACTCTCCATGCCCCTGGTCTTGCACCACCTCCTTCAGATCCACTATGGTCATCCCAGTGTCATCCTTTGTAAAATGTCCCACCAACTAGTGCGACTCCTTCTCCTTTTTCCATTGATCACTCCCAGCATGACTGACTTTTTGAGTGAGTCAACCAATTATATACAACAAAGCAAAAATATTAACTTCTGTAAATGCACATTATATCATAACCCCAAATTACAGATCCCCAAGGCTTTACTTACCCGAGTAAGTACTTTGAAAGTATTTACACCATCATCAATTGCTCTTTCTACATCATCCATTAGGTTGTCTGTGGAACCACGAATTACTATTGTTGAAATAGCTCCATCTTCCTTTTCTGTGAAAAAAGATTCAAGAAACATTATTTTACAAATGTAAATATTACAGGTAGCCCTCAAATTACAAATTCATTTAGTGACCAAAGTTTTAACAGCACTAAAAATAGTGACTTAAGACATTAAGTTGATCAAAATTCAGATACTCTGCAATTGTCATGTATTCCCAATGGTTGCTATTTGTGACCTTCCCAGCTAACTTCTGAGAAGCAAAGTCAACTGGGGAAGCCAAATTCACTTAATAACTGCAGTGATTTGTTTAAAAGCGGTAACAAAAAAAATCGAGCAAAACTCATTTAACAATTACCTTGCTTAGTAATGTAAATTATAGCCCTATTTATGGCCATAAATAGATGACTACGTGTTGTTCTAAGGACAAAAAAAATCTGCTATACTAAAAAAAAGAAAAGAAAAATATACCATGTTTAAACACAACAACTTGTGTTTCCCCAACTTCTGATAAATACACACTATCGCAGTGGCCCATTTCTTCTAAATTAGGTGGAGTCTGTGAGAGTGAAGAAAAATTACGGTTATGTTAAGAATTATTATCACAATAGAATTAGACAATAGTGCTCATTACATACCAGTCTGGGGAGAGCTGTAGCACCAACTGTTTTACATAATCTCCTGAGGTCCCATTTGGAATTCAGCCTTTAAAATATATAAATATTTCAAGAAGGAAAACATTTTATAATTTAAATATTTTTGTTACAAAATAAAACTTTTCAGGGACATTTATTTTCATTTTATGGACAGTAAACGTAAGATTTCTATCATGCTCATATCACCTATGTTCAAACTGGATTCTCACGAAATACAGAAATACTTTTTCTACACTATTTGTAGTTGTAATGTTCATCAAAAGTTTTCCAAATGTGCATGACTCAAAGAAAAAACTATGCACAGAATAAGTATCCCATAATATTTTCATTTTGCAAGGGCATGTGTATTTTATAATCTGTATTTCAATTATTTAAGAAACTTATATCAAGTTAATTGAAAATAGACATCTAACTTTAATTCCTAAATAGGAAAGACCATTTTAAGAGGGAAAATAAAGTGGTACAGAAGCATGATTCTTCCAAGTCATGACCCTCTGATTTTGTATTAATTTGTTATAAAATAATTAAAAAAAATAAACCTTAGCATTTGAAATTAAATCATATCTGTATTGTAACTTGAAATCATAAGGCAATGAGATTTTTTTTAAGTGTGCCATTTTAATTCAATGGAAAATTGAGATTTTTCATTTTAGTAAACCTTACCGGATTAACATAAGATTGTATTTGTTTGCATAATGTAGGGCCATGTCTGCCACTTTTCCACCTGAAACTACCACATTTGCACCAGTGTCAGCAATAGCTTTGACCTGTAGCTCCATTAAGTTCTCTTCTCCTTTGCTGAAATTCATCAGTTCTTCAGCATTTTTTATCAGTACTGTGCCCTGCAAGAATAAAGCATTCATAAAACTTTTACTGAATGTTTGCCTTACCAAAAACAATCAAATTTATTTCCTGTCCTTGGATAGAATTCATTACAGGTAGTCATCATTCATTTAATGACAATTCAAAGTTAAAATGCCCTTAGAAAAAGTGATTTAATCTCTTGCACTACCCTTATGGTTTTGCCATTTGGGCCCTTGGAAGCAGGTTCACATTTACAACTGCTTGCAGCTTTTTGTGGTCATAATTTGCAACCTTTCCAGCCAGTTTCCAACAAGTAACATCAGCCAGGGAATCCAGATTCACTTAACAACTGTGAAATTTATTTAACAATCATGGTAAAAATGATAATAAAATTTACAATTGCACTAAGCTATGACAAATTCTGGTCCCAATTATGGCCATAAATTAAGGACTACCTTTCAATGTTTTAGTTATTGCAAAAGAGAACTAAGAAATAAGATATTCCAGAAATCCTAGATGAACAGCAGCTGTAATAATATGCAATAACCCTAAAGTCTTTAATCAATTCCTTTGCTAATATAACTTAGAGATCGAATTATCAAAAGAATTAAATAGCAGGCGCAAGGATACAGACCACAGAGTGATTCTTCCCTACAGATTATTAGCATGATTTGTTACTTAAATTAAGAAGGGTCAACTTTTGTTTCATCAGTGGTGAATTTAACATTTTATAAGAGAAAAGGCACACAGAAAATGTAGCAATGATATAAAATAGTCAAGCTGCCTAACGCATCTGGGAATGGTCACACTGTGAATCATAAATGTTGGCATTGGTCTTAACGTTAGTTTATCAACACTGTCCCAATGGTTTTTGATTACTATCACCAATCAGTCATTGAATGAGGCACTTTCAAAATCTGTAGGTTGCTTTCAGCTCTTTAGTCTATAGAAATATTTCTACTCCAGTTGGTAATAATCAAAGGCCAATTACTTCTGACACCACATGAGCACATAATAGAGTAATAATTTCTTTAGGTAACTTTATTATATAAACCTCAGAACTTAAATTATTACTTGAATTTTCTTGCTTTCCTCTTTTCTTTTAGTAAACATAAGATCCTGAAATGTTGTCTGTTACTAACTGTAAACTATTACAGAAGCTTTTCTTATCAAGCTCAAAAATTAATTACTACCCAAAGTTAATCATAACATACCTTAGTTTCTGTTATCATGCCATCAAAAGGACAGGAATAGACAGCTATTTTAGCATCTTTAACAGAAGTAATGTCACCCTCAGTTTCTTTCTTAAATACCATGCCATGCAATACAGTGGATGCATTAATACCAGAACCCTGAAACACAATACAAATAACAATAACATCAATTAAATTATTAAAACAATGCTTTAATGCTAACAGTTTGAATAAATGAATGTTATTTATTTAGGAATATACACTCAAACATGACGTGTTCCTTTTTCCAAATGAGGCTCATTTAACCATACAAAATATAGACTGCTGATTTAGAACTGTCATTTTCTGTCATGTATGTATCATTCATTCAATATATAATTTGTCACCATTTCAAAAATTTGATACCCAATATTTTAAAGATCGGTGCACTAACTCTTAAAGATCTGTAAGAAACAGTTTTTCACATTCTAGCCTATTCAATATCACAATTTATAAATAAAACAACACTAGATAATGTAACATTCTTCTTAAAATGGGAATTTTAGGTTTAAAACTTTTCCTCAGGGATATTTTAAATTTGGACCTATTTAATTATTTCTTTTAGCCTATGAAGACTGTGATTACTTTCAGACACTAAGGGTCTCAAGAAAGTTTGGAGCATCTCCATTATGTATTACCAAAAATAAATATCACAACTTACTAAAATTTTGCATACTCTGATGTTATCAACGTTGAAGTGACCCGATTCAGGAAAAATAGATACTGTGAAAGAATTAAAAATAGAAAAGTTTATTAACTTTCAGATCTCTATTTTTCTATCTTAAATTATATACTAATTTGGAATAAATGTATAGAAATAGATTTATTGAAAATGTTTTATTTAATATAAAAAGTATATTATTCTATTACATGGAGGATTACAAATCTAATGATGCATCTTATCTGAAAACCAAACATTCACAAACCAGAATTCCTAAATTTTAGATGAGATTGGAAATAATTTTCTATTTGTAGTTTATGGTAAAAAAAATTATTTGGTGCATACCAGTAATATGAATATTAAATGAATAATAAAATATATATTAAGTAGACCACTACTAAAAATTACTTACCACATGCTTGAGCAATAAGCTGTGTTAGAAAACTTTCACTACCACACTGTTTACTCATTACAGAAGTTTGTAACAAGGATGCCACTTCTCCAACATCCCGAAGATTCTTTGCAGAGCAGCACACAAGATCAGGCAGAATTTCCAAAGCTTTCCTGCAAGCTTTTTCATAGCCTTCAATCACCTACAATTAAATATAGGCAAATGCCTGTACTGTAATACATAAACATTAATAAAAGCTTAATGAATGTATGTGATACTCTACTTTATATGAGGAAGCATTACTAGAAAATAAGCTATAATTGTATCCTTGTTTAATTGGAAATTAGCCCCAATAAACCTAATAGATTTCATATGTAATAAACTGCAATTTAGACTAATAATGGAGTATTTTTGGAAATGCAATTATCTAACAAAATGCCTATACCTCTGAAACAGAAAGTCCCATTCTTAGAAGTTCTTCAGCATGTTCAAGAAGAGCACCAGCAAAAACAAGAACAAAATTTGTCCCATCACCAACTTCTTGTTCTTGCATATGAGAAGCCATGACAATCATTTTTGCTGCAGGATGCTGAACCTATCCAATATTTTGTATTAGAAGAAACAATTGAACAAATATTAAAATTCAATTAAAAATAAATCAAAAAGCATATTTAATAATATGCATTCAAGATATTAATCTTTTATAGGACAAAAATGCTATGTAACTTGGCTTTTGCAGACCACCAGCATATATCTGTAGTATTGTTTAATTACTTCAGATCTTCACTGAGACTAATTTCAGACTCTCTCACAGGCTACCAGCCCATTTCTCTAGTATTAAATTACTTCAGAATCTTTCACAGAAAAATGTACCTTCCCCCAAAAAGCCTTCATTAGCAAACTAAGTCATAAAGAAATAATGTGCAATCAAATGTATTAAAATGGAATCATAAATGATAATTTGAGTATCAATAAAAAGTTACCTCCAATTCTCTTAAAATGGTAGCAGCATCATTAGTAACAAAAAGCTTTTCCAAATGATTAATAACCATTTTATTCATCCCTAAAACAAGCAAAAATCAAAACATATAAAACAGCACTTAAGGACAATTTGATAACAAATTGATAAAGGAATTAACAAAATAGACAAGTTAACTTCTAGATTTGTTTCAGGTTTTTATGTGAGCTGTCCAATATATTGAATGCATTGAATATTATTTATGTAATAAAATAAAGTGCAGTTGAGAAATAAGAAAGCAGTTTTAAACAGAATCCAAGTTAATTTCGAATACTAATATTGGAATTATTTAGATAAATAGAAAATTAAACATATTTTTTAAAAATTGATATCTTACCATTTGGGCCATAGGCTGTGCGAGTTGTCTGAGCAAGTTCTTTACATGCTTGAATATTTCGAAACACAGCTTCTTCCAATCCAGAATAATGCTAGACATGCAAAATTTAACTCATAATTAGATATGATTATATGAAATATAGTACTTATAAAAACTCTGAGAATTACGTATTTAAGCTTTAGTTCCTCTTCATTTTCCATTCTTCTACCTTTCGTGATTTTATCTTAAGACAAAAAGCAAGGACTGTCAGGTTTTTTTTTAAAGAAAACTAAGAGGGGAATATCTTAAAACAAACTAGAGAAAGCAGGATTTCTGATATTCTTGCAGCTCCATTTTTCAGCAACCATGGTAGATTTCTGTATTTTATTCTGTTCAATGAAGTAACAGGTCATGTTTCTAAAAGAATGCCTAATGAGAACGTATCATTCTCTGTGCTCATGAAAGCCTTATTTAGGTATTACTTTTGGGTACATATTTACATTAAATGTGCCAGGTAAAGAACATATCACTTCTATCATCATCTATTATTTCAAAACATATCACTTCTGCTTATTTTTGTCCTTTATATTGCCTGTGTGAAGATTTGTGTATCTCTGCATCTCTGTATGTGACCAGAAAAAAGACTTTCAAGAGACAATTTAACTGCCATACATCTGGAGAGATGTTTAATGGACAATTTCTTTCCTAGTGCTCAGCTGATTGTCATATTTCAAAACTCCTTTTCTTCTGCTACTTTCCCCCATTATCAAATATAACCAAGTTGTCCCTTTTTCAAGAGTTATTCTGCCAATGGGCAGGAATTCCAATTTCCTTTTGCATAATTTCCAATGTTGTTGGAAACATTAAAACTGTAATGTCTCTATCATAGAGTTTCCAGCTCAATTTACAGAAGCAGAGAAAAGCTATGTATCACCCATTGTTTCTCAAGAGTTTTATACTGTCTATTCATCCAATAAATATCAGACTGGCTGTTTTCCAATAATTTGGGTTCTAAACAAGAGTCTAAGAAACATGGAGATGCTGTGTTATATATTCATGTGGTCCTCGACTTACAATCATTCGTTTAGTGACCACTCGAAATTACAACCTCCCTGCAATTTTCACCGCAATTCCTTAACTCTTAATAATAAACTCTTGAAAAGCGTCCGGGGGGGGGGGGGGTAGGTGGGTGTGGAAACAGCTAGAAAGATTGGCAGAAGTCGCATGGCCTCTTTTGAGATTTCTCCGATCTGGTCCTGTCAGCCAAGCGCTCAGGTCCAGAATTCCCGGCACGCCGGTGGGACGACAGCAGCAGCAGCAGCAGCAGCAGGCCGGGAAAGGCCGCCTTGGCCGTTGCTGCTGTAGTTTCGGAGCTGAGAAGGGAGTCGAGAACAATCCCCCCCCCCCCCAAAAGGGAGTGAGCACCATTTTCATTCAACAGACAACGACGGTCCCCAGCGCGAGCCGTAGTAACGGCGAGGAGGCCCAATAGCTCCGCCTCTTTGATCGGCGCGTGGTGTCGCTGCTTAGAACGCAGGCTGCGATTTCTCTTCTGGAACCTTCCCTTCTTTTCCAGCGCCGCCCGCCTGCCTTTCCCCCGTGACTATCTCCGCTCACCTTCGCTCCTTCCTTCAGCATCTGGGCAAAGCCAGGAGCCTTCGGAACGTGCAACGCCATCTTCCCCTTCGGGCCACGAGCAGAGCTAACACGCCTGTGGATCCGGTGGCTGAGGCGACGCGCGCAACTCGCCCACGCTTGGTCGCGTCTTTACACGCAAGCGCAGAAGGAGGCGCGGCTAACCAAAATGGCTGACACAAAAGGAGGGGAGGGGTGCGGAGCATGTGGGACGGGCCAGACTTGAAAAACTGCTGTCCGCCTGGCAGGCGGGAAGCGGCGCTATAAGACAACCGGGAGCCGGGCTGTTCTCGTCCTCTCGTTACCCATCCTCATCATTTAACTATCATATTATTTGAATTACTGTACTTTCGATATCCAAAACTATTCAAAACTATATCGCATTATTTAATTAAATGTTTATTCAATTATAATTATATCGAAGCAGTTTCCAAAGAAATACAAGCAGTGGTGTTTTTTGTTTTTGTTTTTTGTTTTGTTTTATCATGAAGAGATAGGAATAACCCCATGGTAATGTTTATTTAGTGAGGAAGTTGAGCAGCTTTTTTTCCCCTTACATTCTTTTCTGTCCTATGGAAATATAGGTAGTCCTCAACAAATCACAATCGAGCCCAAAATTTCTGTCTGAGGCGTTTGTTGTGAGTTCTTTGTTCTTGCAACAGTTGTTAAGTGAATCATTGCAGTTGTTGGAAGAAAATATCTTCCTGGGTTCAGTTCCAACTGGAAAAAAAAACACTGGAAACATGGAGACTGTTTGGAAAGATGGTTTAATGGTAGACAGGAGACACCATGTCTGGGGGCTCCTGAACGAAAAAGGGAGGAAATGCTGAGAGTCCTTGGGTTTTATGCCCTCTGTTGGGATTTGAATTTGAGCTAGTATTCTGACGGGTGGTCAAACTCCCATAGGGCCATGCAGGTGCAACTCTCTTGGCTGCCCTGAGTCCCAGGCTTGGTTGAGCCTTGCTGGATGATGATGTAATGAAAGGGATTTGGGATTCCTGTTAAGTATGGGGGGTTCATTGAAGAGGCAGGAGGCTTAGAATAGTGAGAACAGCTCTTTCTCCGTAGACCAGTACAAAGAAATGAAGTAGTTGTCTGGTTGCTCCTTCTTTTAAAGGGAGCTGTCTGAGAGCTCAGCCGTTGCTATCCCTTGAATTTCCCGCCTGGAGTGTGAACCAGTGATGGGATTCAAATTTTTTTACTACTGGTTCTGTGGGCATGGCTTGGTTGGGTGTGGCAGGGAAAGGATACTGTAAAATCTCCAGTCAGAGGTGGAATTTGCCGGTTCTCCGAACTACTCAAAATTTCCGCTACCAATTCTCCAGAACTGGTGAGAACCTGCTGAATACCACCTTTGGTGTGAACCAATCAATTTAAACCACTAGTTTTCCTGCTTGACTGGCGGAGCAGAGGGAAACCTTCACACAAGGGTTCCCTACTCATTATCATATTCAATAATTCCTGTTATGGGTCTGCCTAGAGGGGGTAGACCTTAGTTATGTAGAGTAGACTGACCCAGGCCTTAATGGCCCACTAACAAAAGTAGGGGAGCTGAGTTTCACCTTTCTGAGTTTCTACATCTCTTTTGGAGGAAATATTCTGTCTTTTTAGTATATCCTAAAATATTTGATTTTCCTTGGAGAGAGGTGTGTTTTAACTTCCATCAATGTTAAGTTAGCAACAGTTGTTGAGTGAATCTGGCTTCCCCATTGACTGCTTGTTCGAAGCTTGCAAAAGGTGATCACATGACCTCAGGATACTGCAACCATCATAAATATGAACCAATTGCCAAGCACCCAAAATTTGATCATGGGACCATGAGGCTAGGATAGTTGTGAAAAATGGTTGTAAGTCCCTTTCATTTGTGCCGTTGAACTTTGAATGGTCACCAAATGCACTATTATAAGTTGAGGATTACCTGTATTAAGGGCTATGCCCTTTAAAAGAGCATACAGGTAGTTCTCGACTTATAATTCATTTAGTGACCGAAGTTGCAACACTGAAAAGAGTGACATGACCATTTTTCATAATTGTAACCATTGCAGCATCCCCATGGTCGTGTGATTTACATTCAGAGATTTGATAACTATTCAGATTTAAGAAGGCTGTAGTGTCCTGGGATCATGTGATCATCTTTTGTGACTTACTGACAAGCAAAATCTGGGGAAGGCATTTTCACTTAACCGTATTACTAATTTAACAACTGCAGTGATTCACCTAAATGTGGCAAGAAAAATTGTAAAAACTCAACAAATTTTTCATTTAGCAATATAAATTCTGGACTCAATTTTCATACATCAGGAACTACCTGTACTGGTTGGATAGGCTTCCAGCTATCTTATAAAGATAAACGAATTAATTCTGCAGCATAATCAGCTCCTACACCAGGAAATACTGTACATTTTGCATTGCCTCTAGAATCATTCATTTAAGTAATCTGCTATTTCTGCATCACCTCACAATGAGATATATACAATTATTTTTCCACAAATAAATATCCTGAAACATGATTCATAAAGTTAAAATTCCCAACATTTATTTTCCACATTTATTCTGTTCATGTTAAAGAATTGGATGGGGTGGAGAATTTTAAGCCCATGTCACACTGAACCAACGGATGCAAAGAGGATGTAAAACGGACAAAAAAGCTTACCATCCGTTGGAAAACGCAATGCATCCATTGTGTACTCACTGCGTACGTCTTTCATACGCTGTATCCTTCGAGCATCCGTCTACTGCTATTTCATCCGCTCAAAAAGTTTTGAGCTGCACAAAACTTTCTGAGCGGATGAACTTTCCGCTGCGTACGATCTACATCCGCAACACATATGGGCAACAAACGTTCTAAGTCCGTTGTCATCCGTTACCTGTCCGATGTATCCTCTTGGCATCCTCTGGCCATCCGCGCAACTCACATCCGCTACAGCGGAAAACAGAAAGAGGAAGGAAGCGAAAGGTACGCGGAACGTCCACACAGCGTTAGTAGCACGGACATAGAAAGGATGTAAGCATATGCATCTCGTATATAAAGCATTAAAACGAACAAAACGTTTGTCTATAGGATATATCTCGGATATTTAGGATGTCTGGAGGATGTCTACAGTATGTGGAAGGACACCTAGCAGAAAACCGACATTTCCTATAAAAAGGGGGAGGAAATCACCTGGATCTCACTATCAGTCCAGCAGCCCTGGTGTGCAGACTTCTTCAGCCTTGCTCTTGCTCTTCCACATCATCCATTGATCTCCACCATGGATTATCGCACACTCCTTTTGGTAGCCGCCATCATTCAACACCAGAACCAAGTCCTGTTCAGACCGTTTCATCTTTTCTAAGCAAGGGGAAGAAGGAGACGTCCAACAGTTGTCTGGGTCCAAAGATGAATCGGTAGAACAGTGGAGTTTGGACTCTATGACAAGCTGATGGTGGAGCTGAGGAATGAAGACCCTGGTGCATTCCAGCACTTCATGAGGATGCCACCAGCCATGTTTGATGAAGTTGTGGAGTGTCTGAGACCCAGGTTGACCAAGACAAACACCAACTTCTGTCCCAGCCTGGCCCCTGGACTGAAGGTGGCACTGACTCTGTGCCACCTGGCCTCTGGGACCACGTACAGAAACATGTAGTACGCCTGGAGGGTGCCACACAACACCATCAGCATTGTGGTCAGAGAAGTGGTGCAGGCAATCATTGAAGAATACGTGGAGGAGCTCCTCCAGTGTCCAACCACTGAACAAGGCTGGAGGAAAGTTGCAGAGCAGTGGTATCAGAGGTGGAACTTTCCCCACACCGTTGGAGCCATAGATGGGAAGCACATGGCCTGCAAAGCTCCAGTCAAGTCAGGGTCCACTTATTTCAACTACAAGGGCTTCTTCAGCATCATCCTCTTTGCCATGGTTGATGCTGACTACAAGTTCATGTACATCGATTGATGCTTCAGGCAACGGGTCAGCTTCAGATGCCCAGATATACAACGCCAGTGACCTCAAGGGTGGGCTGGAACGCAACCTCATCATGGGTTTCCCAGATCCAGATCCCCTACCCAATGACACACAAGATGTGCCCTACTTCATCATGGGTGATGATGCCTTCTCCCTCAGAACCTACCTCATGAAGCCCTACACTTCCAGATACCTCACCTGTGAAGAGAGGATCTTCAACTACAGGCTGTCCAGGGCAACACGGGTGGTGGAGAACGCCTTTGGCATCCTGGCCAACAAGTTCCAGGTACTTCTCACCACCATGCAGCATCGCCCAGAGACCGTGAGGAGGATCATGGAAGCTTGCTGCATCCTGCACAATCTCATGCGCACCCGCTATCCAGTATTGCAGAACAGACTTGTGGACCGTCAACAAGGGAATGGGGACATGGAGCCTGGTGAATGTAGGCAAGGACAAAACCTGATAGACACTGTGGATGTGCAAGGCCCCAACAGAGCTTCACATGAAGGGAAGAAGCAGCGCAACCTCCTGAAACACTGGTGCAACTCCCCAGCTGGAGCAGTGGAGTGGCAAGACAGGATGGTAGATGCTTAATGGATGCTTCCTTCAGCCTGTCTCATCACACTGATGAGATTGGGCCATGTATGTTGAGTGGCCCTACAATGAACAGGGCATTAATGAAGAGTTTTGTTTATGTTGAAATGTGTTGATCAATGATTAAATTGTTATTGATAATAAAGGGCCATATGTGTGGCAGCTGGGAGGGTGGACCATACAGTCCCACTATGCTTGCACTGGAGGTTTATCTATCCCACAGCTATCCTTACCCATCCACAGCTATCCTTACCCATCCCACAGCTATCCTTACCCATTCCACAGCTATCCTTACCCATCCCACAGCTATCCATCCCACAGCTATCCTTACCCATCCTACAAACATGCAAAGGCTTAACCCTTTTTTCAAAGTTTTCCCCAACACTTTATTAAGTAAAAAAAATGAACCAAGTGTGTGAAGCAAAGATAACCTTTATTAATAACAAACTGTATAATTTTATTAAAAAGCAAAATGACCCAAATAAAGTGTCTTAAAGCAAAGATAAGGTGAACAGGTAACAAGTCAGTCTCTGGAACTCTTCTCAGTCACTCTGAGGTGTGCCCATGGTCTCAGATGTAAAGGGGCCAGGAACTGTGGAGGTGGCTGTTGCTGGAGTGCTGGTCTGAGGCGCCATTGGGGTGCCTAGCCCCGAGAGTACATCAGAAGATGGTGTGTGCAGGAAGCTCTCAAAGAGCTGACTCAGTCTCGTGAGGTTGAGAGGCACTTCCTCAAGGACCTGGGATGTGAGGCCCAAGACTGATGACAGATGTTCTGAGGAAGGGCTTGGCTGTGGGGTAGAGGAAGGAGGAGTGTAGTGGGGCTGTCTGGTCTGCAGCTGGGTCAGCTGAGGTGTCTGTGGCGTCCGAGGAACCTGGGTGTGGACTGGGAAGGGCTGCCTCTGCTGTGGGAAGTCCTGGTAATGGTAGGCTTGGTAGGCGAGGTGCTGCTGAAATCTGTGGAAGGGCTGTGACATCGGCTGGGGTGGAGGAGCAGACCTGGAGTGGGTAGCAGCAGGTTCAGCTGGGCCTGGAGGGTGGTGCAGAAGAGCTGTGATCCTCTCCTTCATCGCCTGGTACTGGGCCTCAGGCATGTCCATGAGGGTCTGGCTCACGTACGTGATGAAGGGTTTGCGGTCGGAGGATGGTATGTCGAAGTGGACCAGCTGGGAGAGGAGATCTGTGCTGGCTTTGACTGTGTCCTTGATCTCCAAGAGGACAGTGTGGCTCTGGCCCTCTGGTCTGCCTCTCTGCCTGCTTTCTGTGGAGGTGGAGCTGGGTGTGGGTGTGGGTTGGTCTCTGGTGGCTGCTTCTTCTTGCTCCATCTGAGACAGGGGATCCTCCACATCCTTTGGCATAGGGAGTGCAGCTGTCGGGGAGGTCTCTGTCGTGGAGCCCTCGAAAGACACCTGCCTGGACAGTGTAGCTGTCTCCTGGCTGGAAGAGGAGTGGCTGTCTGTGGGCTGTCTGAGGGAGAGGGTTGACAGAGGGGCTGCTCCTCGGTGGCGGATCTCACCCTCCAGGAAGCTGCACCTGGCAATGAACATAGGTCTCCCGATCAGTGAGCTTGACAGCGACCTGCCCGGATTTCTTCAGGTGCAGCTTGCCATACCAGGTGTACATATGCATCCACCACCCCAGGAGGACATCTGAAGTGTAGCCCAGGCTCTTCGCCTTCTCTCTCCACGCTGCCTGCTTCCGCTTGGTGTCGTGATAGAGCCTGTGGCCCTTCCTCCACAGGTATTCGTTCTCCCTCAGCCATTCCAGCACCTTTATAATAATATAAAGTACACATCTAAATATTACAATATTGCCATTTACTTTTTGCTAGTGATGAGAGAACATATCTTTTTTTTAAAGGTAAGAAATATTCATATGATAGTAATGTTTATTAATTTCTCTGGAAAAAAAAAAACTTGAAATCTTTGTGTTCCAAATAGGAACATTGGGCTAAAAAATACAATGAAATTATGACAGTGCATAAATTGTATTTCCTTGAAACATACATCCTATGGCCTAAAGATACAACTATGGTTTGATGAAGAGAAAATTAACATAGCAGTGATCCAATATCTCAGGGACTGCCACAAAGAAGAGCGAGTCAAGCTATTCTCCAAAACAGGACAAGAAGCAATGGGTGGAAACTAATCAAGAAGAGAAACAACTTAGAACTAAGTAGAACTAAGAAGAAATTTCCTGACTGTTAAAACAATGGAACAACTTGCCTCCAGAAGTTGTGAATGTTCCAACATTGGAAATTTTAAAAAAGATGTTGGATAACGATTTGTCAGAGGTGGTGTAAGCAGGAGATTGGACTAGAAGACCTCCAAGGTCCCTTCCACCTCTGTTATTCTATTCTATTCTATTCTATTCTATTCTATTCTATTCTATTCTATTCTAATACATACTTATATTTGGCAAGATTTTTCAGCTATTCTTTAGCTATCATAATTTGAAACTAGGAAATGCACTATTTTTTCCCAGACTGAATTAGCCAATTGGATTTTCCTTACAGATGTATTAACAAGCATTTGTGCTATCTGTATGTTAGTAGCAAAATATGCTGGCATAAATTATGCTGCCCTCATTCTGTGCTTTATGCTGGTTCTGTCATTGTAATGTTGGACAAGTTAAAGATTAGTAATTTCTCTAGTTTTGCCTGCCTTCCCATCAAATGTGAGCAGCCACTAGAAAACATTTACCAATCATTCTTCTTGACTGATAATGCAGCAGAGCATAATAACATCTTGCTTCTGACACTACAAGACAGATCAAAGTTGTATATGACAGTCATTTACTTTCTTCTCTGGATATGGGATATCCCTGCACTAAGCATAAAATATGGTATCGTATATGTGTGACTATAGATTTTTTAAAATACTTATCTCTGAGGATAAAATGTATATTGTTATAGTATCATAAACACTTATTCAGAGACTATAATACTAGTCATCTGTCATGAAAGAAAGGTGAATGATTCAGTTATTATATTATGTAATAAATACTAGAACCAAGTGAAATATTATGCTAATATATCACACAAACAAAAAATCATGTTTTAAAAGTTGGGAATCGAGGGTATCTTGCTAATAATACAGCATGTTAACCTCATAAAATTACAGTTCAACACTCTTTGAAAGTCTCTGTGGAGTATCCCTTGAAACATTTCTGGGTATTTGAACTATTTAGCATTAAAATAGTCGTTTTCATTACAAATATCTGAAAAAGTTCAATCTCAAGTGCAATGTAGTGTGCAGTGAGCCATTATACATATGTTATAAGGCAGGACTTATTTCAAAGTGCCTCCACCATCGATTGGCCTCAGATGAAGACAACATCATGCTGATATGTAAAGGGTAAATAGGACATATTCGGGAGATAAATGCAACCCATTGTATATAAGAGGCAGACTTTGCATTGTGATTCCAATTCCAGTTCACATCGTTTGCTCTGAACATCTCAGTATATCCAGAAGTGAGAATTACAGACCAGGAAAGCAGGGAAGCATATTTGAGAACAGATAGAGGACTGAAAAAAAGCAAACACTAAAAAGAGAAGGAGTTTTGAAATAATTCATCAGCAGCTCCTTTTCTACCTAACTTTTTCATACATGCTTTCTGTTTAGTTAATGTGTTTAGCCAACTGTGATTGTCAGCTAGGCACCACTGACAAAATATATTTTTTCTTATCCCTTTTCTCTCCTTTCCTTCTTGTTCCAAGAGATTGAAAGATTTGTAGGTGCAAGCTGAAAAAAGGAAGACCAGGATAACTCACTGTACCTGCAAACATTAATTTGCATTGAGTGAAATACTTGATAAACAATATTGCTTGGCAATATTAACATGTTAATATTAACAATATCCAACTTTTAGGCACCAAGGACCAGTTACATGAAGAAAGGTTTTTCCACAGGCAGGAAGGGGCATGCTTGCATGGCCCACTCGATGGCATGCCGTGGACTGATGACAGTCCACGGACCGGGGGTTAGGGATCCCAATTCCAGGCTATTCTGGAAAAACCTGGTTTTGAAAGGTGGCAGAGGCGTTTTAGTATTTTAATTTGTGTATATATGTCTACTGTTAATTTATAAGCAATATTTGATCTTTACAAATAAGACCCATGTATTTTTTTTTAAAGTTATTCAGGTTTCACGCAAAAAATAACCAGCTTTCTGTTATCTTTTTATATCAAGAACGTATTAGTTATGTTCTCTTGGTGGCAGTATTGGAAAGCAGAATGATTATGAAGGATTCTCTCTGGTGTCTTATTTATCTGGTAGTGTTAAAGAAACTGTTACAGGTGATAGCAAATATGTGCAGAAAAGTGTCAAAGGATAGGAGACCCTGCTGACTTTCCAGCAATGTCAACTTGATGTAACATTCTCAGACAGTGTCCTTCAAACTATTTTGAGAGATAGCCTCATATTCATGACCGACACCAAAGTTTGGTACTAAATTGCTGCTATGTTGAAATTGCCTGTTGATTTCAGTTTCACAAAGAATGAGTTCAAATTGGAAACATCCATATTTTTGGATGATAATAAATTACTTCCATTCTCTGCATTCATGTATGTGCCATGAGATACACAAATCACATATGATTTTAATCTAAACAACAGCATTTAGTTCAGTCATCATTGTGCTATTTTTTTGTTATTGTTAATTATTATTTATTACGTTATATTGCTCATGTTTAAGCTTGTGTTCACTTCCCAGACTTCTGACTGTGAAACAGATAACTACATAAATTGGTAACAAAATAAAAAAACCTCATTGACCAGGGTATGAATCCAGTAGGATGGCCATTCAGCCTCTGTTTAAAACAGCTTCATCAAAGGAAAGCCCACTTTCTCCCAAGACTGTTAGAATTTTTTTTAACAGATGTTTAACTGACCTTGACTTTTTTTAACTGAAATTCCTCATTTCTTGTCCTGTATTGTGGAACAACTATGAATTATTTTCTTCTCCATCCATACTCAAAACTTTATTCTTTGTAACAATCTTTTTTCAGTAAATAGAGCTTTTCAGTTTCAGTGTACATGCATATTTCTCACCGAGAGATACTTTTTACCAATTTTATGTTTTTTCAAGATATATAGAACTATAAACCTGATCATCTACATCAGGGGTGTCAAACTCAAGGCCCACAGACCGGATCCGGCCCACAGTGTGCTTAGATTTGGCCCACGGGCCTGCCCTGAAAACAGTGAAGGATCAGCCTGTGGTGCCTCTGTCAGAGAAAATGGAGCTTGGGAGGTCCATGTGTGGCCCACCTAGATTCCGTTTTCTTCTGCCACAGCCTCTTGCAACCTTCTGCCAGCAAAAATGGAGCTCGGGGAGGCCGTATACTCCCAGAGCTCCATTTTCACTTGCAGAAGGCTGCAGGAGGCCATCACGGACAAAAATGGAGCATCGATGAGTGATTGGAGCTCAACACACCCACCCTAGCCATACCTCCCGGTCTCTCAAGGTCAAACACAACCCTGATGCTGCCCTCAATGAAATCGAGTTTGACACCCTTGATCTATATGCTAAGCAAATCTGATGGCAATTAGTATCTAACAAATGTGGACAACAGCAGTTTGTGGGAAATACAGGCTTCCATGTATTATTTTCAGGTTTCCATGCATTGTTTATGTTAGTATATGACAACAATAGTTTTTTGTACATGAGTTCAAAATAGACCCTGCTGCATCACTATGCTCTCCCTTGGATCAAAATACCATTTTTCTTTGCATGCATGGTAACTTGTCTCACAGTATTTTTCTCTACCTGTGTTTAGAGTATTTTTAAAGCTCATTTTTAGGCTAACACATCAAACATCATTTTAATGTCAATGAGATCATCTGCTTTACCAAAATGCTGCCAATACTAATGAGGCAAAAGCAGGGCAGTTAAATCAAAGGAAAACAGGTGTTTCTTAAATATAAGATACTTCTTTTTATTTATACTGTATATTCCAGTTATTGATTTTTTTCAGGCTAAGTTAATAAATGAATAAAGTTACAAGCTTGTTCTACTCTAGTGTGTAAATAAGTTGTAATGTTTCTAATTCAGGGAATGATAACATTGGAATGTGTGATGACCAAAACATGATATGTTGTATATTAGAGAGATAAGTTTCATAATCCAAGCCACGATTGAAATAATTTTGCTTGGATGCTAAATGTCGAATGACTACAGTGCTTCAGCAAGAAACAGAACATTCCCATCCTTATGCCTAGCGGGAAAAAAGTAACTTTTTGCAACTTTTGCAACTTTTCTCTCTTTTCCATTGAAGAAGAGATTCTCATGTAATTACATTTACTATATTCATTTAGTTTTTTAAAAAATAACCTTTAAAAAAACTTTTAAAAGTTCATTGTTGAACATTCACAATTGCTCAGATTGTTCAAAACTCTTCTTTACTCTTTTGTTGAAGAAAAAACTTCTACTGCAAATGTTGACAAAGGACACATATAGCAACTAATTATATAATGTAGATTTCTATCTCAAAAATAATAATAATAGAACAAGTCATTAACAATACATTAACAATAGAACAAGAACAATACATTAACATTCCAAATCCTGATTGCCTCTCCATTAACAGAGCAATTGCAACTAATAATTTCCTGAAAAGTCTAGTATATCCGTACCAAAAATGTATGTTATATTAATCTTATTTTAAGATCCAAATAAACTAATTTCACTTTTTTCAAAGCAATCTTCCACTTGGATATAAGAAGCACACATGTCAGTTTATTTCCAGTTTAGCATCTTCATAGAGAAACTGATGCCTGTTGCTGAGATGAATGAAAAGAAAATGCAAATCAGTATATAAACTACAACAAATATGTAGCTTTTTAATACACAGACATTTTTTTTCTTTTCGATTATATTCAGTTCTCAGGGTCTGCCCAAAGAAGTCTCCACAGTTTTCTTGGGAAGGTTTTTCAGAAGTGGCTCCCCATTGCTTCCTTCCTCTGGATAAGAGAAAGTGACTGGCCCAAGGTCATCCATCTGGCTTTTTTGCCTAAGGCAGTTCTCCCAGTTTCGAGAAACTTAAATTTTTGTTATAATACTTATAAACCAATTCCCAAAATAATTGAACAATTGGATCAAGAACTGTAGAATTAGTGTTAGAACAAATTTTTAAAAGAAGCTATTACAGACATTGTCAATGTTTCAGAATTTATCAGGAAATATGGGACTTTTGTTATTCAAATTTGAATACTGTTTTTGAAAGCAGTAAGCTTATGTATACCATCATTTTTTGAACATGTTTTGCAGAAATATCCGTCTATCCATCTATCTCCAAATCACTTGACAACATTTTCAATAGTTCTAACATTCCTAAGCAAAACAATTACCTAAAAACAGTATATTTTAGAGAAATACAGTGTATAACTTCCCTTCAAAACCAAGCTTAATGTCATTCCAAAACATCTGCGAAAACCCTTCAAAACCAAGATAATGTTATTCCAAAACATCTGCAAATGGGGGCTACTGTAACTGGACTACAAAAATCCTGGCAACCAATAGACAGAGATAAACAGAAGACTCTAATTCTCTTCTCTGTGTAGATGTAAATCTGATTTGGGCATCCCAGGTTTGATTGCCCTAGGTGAATATGCTTCAGACAATCAAGGTTCTAATATCCACTTACTGTCTTCTTTAGTGCTATAAAGTCTAGATTCTAATTTACTGGACAGTACAGTATTGCTTGACATCTCCAAGAGTTGTCAAGAAAAGGGCTAGTCCAGTTGCTTGGCTTGACTGTAGCAGTGAGCTTGCTTGTTGCTTGTTCATATTGGCAACCTCATCCCAGGCTGATAGGAGCAGCAGACATTTTTGCTGACTGGAGTCAGGCTATCTTTTCCAGTTTGCTGGAATAGACACAGACACTGATTGGGTCATGCTGAAAACATTCCAGTCCCATGAAGCAAGTCAGTTTGTATTTTAGGTTTGGCAGGACTAATGAATTAAACATCTTGGCCTCCAGACAATTGGCTACTTTAATACGGTTCCTGAAAAAGGGGGGGGGGGGTGCTTAGGAAGCATGACAATGCTGTAATCTTTCATTGCAGGGAAGGGAAGGGACAGTGGAATTGGGACGGAAAACAGAAAAGGGTGGTCCTGAGGGCGTAAAAAGCCTATGAGAAGTTCAGGTAGCAGCATGTTGTCCTGACAGCTGTTTCAACTTCTCAGACCTTGTCAGTTCACTGCTATGTAGCAGGTGCAGCCTTTTCTTTTCCTGAATCTTTACTCCATAAAGGCAACAACAAGTCAAGGCAGAGGCTGGCCCTGGATTTATACAAGTGCAGACACCACTAAGTGAGGTAAGGCAACAGGTGTGAAAACTGGACTAACTGATTGAGTTGTAACCACACTTGGGTTCGGGAGCTGAAGTTTTTTAGATATAAGCAAAGTGCATGCAGACTCACAGATAAGCCAACTAAAGAGACGTTTCCTAAATGACTGTTTCAGACATAGAATACCACAATCAAAGCTTCCTGTCTTACACAAAAGAAGAAATCAAGATGTATGCTTGAAGCAGTTTTATTTAGTTCCTCATTTTAGATGATATATGTACATTATACCTTCGCTCTGTTCTTTCTATAGCTTCCATTTGCTTTATTTTTCTAAGAGGAAAACCTTGGATATATGGATACTATTTATATTAGAGAAAAATAAATCTGTACTGTACAGATCTCTTGGGAAAGCTTAAAAATGGATATTTGAAAATCCTTTTATTAAAAGAAAAGAACTTGCTATGATTTATTCCAAGTTTCTGGCTAAAATCTTTGTGTTTTTTAAAACCATTTAATAGTACAATATTTTCTAATAATTAATTTAATTAAAGATAAAATTCATGTAGTACTTTTATGCTTATTTTTACTTTTTGGTAAGCCACATATTTAATGGAATAAATTAGAGACTACATTTGCAGCATCTGTGAAGCTTCCATCTGGAATATGAGGTCATAGTAAACTAGACTTTGGATTCACTGAATAGAAAAGCAAAGCATATTTTTTTCTAAACTAAACATGATATTTGAGGTTTTCTTCTTACAGCTTGAAGTCTAGCATTGTATTTCAGATAAAGATTGCTAATCCAAATTTTATTTATATAATTTTATATAAAGTATTTATATAATTTTATCTAAAGTATTTATATAATTTTATCTAAAGTTCACATATTTATTTGAATTTTATTTTATTTGCAAGACCAGCAAAGTAAAAAAAAAATCAAACTATTTTCGGAATCAACAGGATCTAACACTTTTTATTTAGCATCTTTGTCTGATTTAGGTGTTAATATTCCAGTACCTAACATGTAAGGTCAGCAAAAATTCAGAAACCAATTAGTAGCACAAAGATATATGTAACACAAATTATTTCTTTCCATCTAGCATCAGGTTGAATTTTGGCAAGTTAAGTATAGTATCAGTATTTGGGGGGGAGAGGGACATCAACAATCTACTTTAAAAGCATTGTAAGCACTAGTTATTTGTTAGGCACAAAAAAGTTTAGCTTGATGCAATAAAATAATATATATTGTGTTATACTAAGTAGTACAATATACTATGAGATGATTTATATAATTGAAAAATGTCAAATGTATTATTCCTCCAGTATGTACAAATTATATTAGCATATTATCTTGAAATGAATGACAAAGATTCCTGGATTAAGAATACAGTTAATTATTATTTTTTTACACAATCAGATGCAAGGTAAATTGGAAATTATATATACATTGTGTCATGTTCAATTTTTATTCAATTTACATCTTACCAATAAGCCAGTTTTAATTCTATTTTAAATTTTTACCCGTATAGCAATACCACTAAGAATTATGTACTACTTCACAGTGCTTTACAGCTCTCTCTAAGCAGTTTATAGAGTCAGCATATTGTCCCCAATAATCTGGCAGAGGTGGGATTCTACAGGTTTGGACCAGTTCTATAGAACCAGTTGTTATGATTCTGCACAGTTCAGACAACTGGCAAATTGTGCCCCGGGCTGGCCCTGCCCCTCTCCTTCCCACCCAGTCAGTCCTTATCACACATGTGCAACATTGCATGCATGCCCAACATTGCTGACTGCATTCTTCCCCACCCAGTCACTTCTTGAAGTATTTCTCTTTTTTTTCCTCTCCCAACAATCAGCTATTCCTATGATCGATTGTGCCAGGATTCCCCTTGCTTATTTACTGCTTCGCCCAGGAGGCTTCCCTGAGGCCCAGAAGGCCCCAAAATGGGGGGAGGCTTTCTGCCAAAACGAGAAGAAGAAGCCACGCCTACCCAATCACATGATCAGATCCAATTAGCCACACCCACTTAGCTATGCTCACAGAACTGGTTGTTACAAAATTTGGACCCCAATCTGAGTCCTCATTTTACCAACCTTGGAAGGATGGAATCCTGCTCCATGAAAAGCTATCTGTTACTATAACAATAGCTATCCTATTTGAACTGGAAAGGAATATACAATAATTATGCACTGTCATTTTTGGCTCTTGAGATTTTTTTTTTAGACTTATTCTATCAAAACAGTAGAGAAAGCTATACACGATTACATTCTGACACCAGTGAAATTGCAGTGGCCCAGTTAACATAGATTTTCCGGAGGGGGAGGGAACTTGCACTTTTATGGATATAAAAGCATAGTTGATATTCAATGATGGAGCAATATATAGGGTAATATATCTAAAACATATTTCACACAACAATTATAGCAGTACCAATTGTATGTATGACACAGTTTCCAAGACAAGCTTAAACTAAGATTAAGTTGTTACAATTTTAAATTGTATCTCAAAAACTCTTCCTCCCTTCCTTCCGAAGAAATATTTTGGGATTTACTTAAATATCTAGCCTTTTCCATATACTTCTTTCCTGGAAAACATTACATCTTGATATCAAGGTGGAAGTATACTTTTTCAACCCCATTCTTTTTAGATCCAGGAAACCTCACCACTTTGGAAATGCTTCTTGTCTTATGTGGTTGGAGTGTTCCTGAAGCTGCCTGATCTGGCAACTGTGATATTTGCTCTATTGATTTGCCATTACAATTATAGCAAAGTGTCCCATGGGGATATCTTAAAAGAGATTGGGAAATTACAGCAGGTTCAAAATCCAGCAGCTAGACTCTTCTCGGGTACATCTTGGTGAGAACATATTTTATTTACTCTGCCTAAGCTGCATTGACTCCCAACTGATTTTCAGATCAAATTCAGTGTGCTTGTTATTACAATAAATCCGTAAACAGTTGAGAGTCAGCCTAGCTTATAGAACAGTTTCCTCCATAATGGCAGAGGTCTGAGAGCTATGGTCTTCAGACAAAGGTGCTGCATTAGAAGCCTCTAAGGTTTGGAGACAATCATTACATGATCAGTCTCCCTTTAGGTTTACTTTGTTGGAAGGACTGCAGAATATAGTTTTGTAAAATAAGTAGATGTGACAGATCAGTCTGGATTTCAAAGCATCAGATATGATGTAAAGGCTTCAATATAAACTCACTCAGTTGCATATATAATTTATCTCTCTCCATCTGTCTGACTGGACTAAATTTTGTTCAGAAATTAAAACTGGAAGAGTGTACTGCCATCACTTTACAATTACCAATTGCAAAATAAAATTACAATATAATGAGTGGGTATATAGTATTCAAGATTTTCCTACCTCCATTGTTTCCAGTTGTATTTTGTTTTGTGTTTTGCAGCAATCTGTTGAATTGAGAGAGGGCAGGCAAAATATTCTATATAGGTTTTCTCTTCATCACCTGTGATCAAGCTAAATAACTTTCTTTTAAAAACAGAAGTCTGGGAAAGTGGATTGTGGAGAAAGAATAGATGGGCACCTGCCCATCTGTTTGAAGGATATGCCTGTGGAGGGAGAACAAGGAGATACTTAGACTGGACTTTTTTTTAGAACTATCAAGAACTATGGTTATCTGTAAGGATCAATATATGGCTTATCACTCATTTTGTGACAGTGTGGCCAGGAATGACAGTGTGGCCAGGTATCAGTTGAGGGTACCTGTGCAGGAAAAGCTTTAGTTGCAGATAGTCAGTTTCTTGTGATGCCAATAAAAAAGTCATTTATCAGGTGTGTTCTCTCTCTCACACCATAATTCTTATTGTAACTTGTTGTGGTTGCAAATCTGACCCAATTTATGACAATTTTTACAAATGTCATTAAGCAAATCACATGGTCATTACATGAATCCAACTTCTCCACTGGTTTATTTTTTTCCTGGAAATTAACAAAAAAGTTGCATATTGTGATCACTTGAGCACAGGATGCTGCAACTGGTCATAAATGCAAGCTAGTTGCCAAGCGCCCCAACTGAGATCATATGAACATGGGATGATATGACAGTCATAAATGAAAGTACAGGTGGTAAATCCTTTTTTTCAAGGCTGCTGTAACACTGAACCATTGTTAAATAATCATAAGTCAACATTTATCTATAAGCTTCCCTAAAATATCATGACTCTGTCCAGCATCAGTTAAAATAAAAATGTAGCTCTACTTAGGAGTTAGGAAGAAGAGTTATTTTTTTATTATAAGTCACTGTTGGCATATACATTATAATTAACTCTACTGGTATTGCATAAAAAGTGGTGTTAGTTTATGGTAGCTCCAAATCAGAAGGATTTGATACCTTTTTTTCAGATTAATTTTTATTAAAAAGGATGTGTTTTCATCTCATGAGAATTATTCTGTGGTTTCCTACATCTTGTATGAAAATTAACCACGATAAACTACAATGAAAGTGCATAATTTACATAGGAATTAAAGGCTGTGATCACAGCTTATCCACAGATAAGCTTAACCTAGTAACCTCGTTTTTGGAATGGTGTTCTAGAAAAGCTAGGTTAGCTGCTGCATAGTATATAGTAGATTTGAAATGTCATAAGCATTTTGTTTAGCAAGCTACTACCATTCAGAATTAATATGAGTTAGTTGTTCTCATGCAGTTTGTTATCTATTATAGTTGCATCTATTTACATGCATGCCCATAATACTATTCCCTTTTGGGAACATTATGCAAACTATGAAAATGTATTAAGAAATAGAAAGTCACTCCCTCAAAAGACATAAGGTAAGAAAAAGCTACATGAATAATATCCATGTTGCCCATCTTCATTCTGCCCTTGATTCTACCACATTCTACGGTGAAAGTCAGTTTAACAGTTGCTAGACTGCATTCATTGACTCAGATAACGCTTTGTGCTAAACTAACTATGGTGGTTTGTTTTAATCCTTGCTTCCATAGTAGAGTTCAAAGTTAAAACAAGTCAACTGCATCAGCACAACGATTCATGGTCTTTTTTTTTTTTAAAAAAAGAATATATAAATACATATTCATTAACAGAAGACCAAAAATTTAAAAAGCATAATTCACAGAATTTGATGAGATCAGCACTTCCATTTAATTCAAATACTAGCATTAGAATTATATCTGCCACTGTCACTTGATACAGCAGTGTAATTAACAGTTGCTGGAGACAACTGCTTTATTCTGTCTAATGATAGGCTAATCTAGAAAAAAAATCTGATCCATCTGTCTTTAATTTTGTGAAAAAATAATAATACCAGAGGTCATTGTGGGAGAAAGGGACAGACTTGTATAAGCCAGACTTGTATAAGTCAGACTTGCTCATGATCATTGCACATAGCACAATTCTATAATTTGCTCTGCGTTTCTGTAGAGCATGTTAAATATTTAAATAAACCCTTTGTTATCAAAGCAAACCTTTTCTGCATTTTCAAATCTCTCTATTTTGCATTTGAATATAACAAGATATTATTGGAGCATAATTTCATTTGGGAAAAGAAAATCATATATTGAGACAGCATCTGAAATTGTTGAAAAATCTGGATAGAAATCTCTAGTTGAACATAATTTAAAGCATGTTATAGGAACGGATCTGAAGTGCACCAATAATGAATTTGCATAACCTATAAAAATTGTTTTTTTATTCTCTAGGTGAAACATACAACTAGACGCATAGGTTCGAGTGCCCACATGATCACCACAGCAAGGGTACCTGCTGATAAACGGATACGAATTGCCTTCAGTCTAAATGATTCCCCAGGTAATAGTCTACAGAAATATTCTTTTGCTTGCCTTTGTTTCTTCCAATTATATTGTCTTTACTCTTCAAAGGAGTATTTGATTTTTCTTAGGTGGCTGAAATTATTTTCTCTCGAAAGCATGGGGGCAGTGTTCGGTGTATTTAAGAAGTTTTCTATAGTATTAGAACATTATATTCAATTCTAAATTTTCTGAAATTTTTAACCACTATTTTTTTAAGGTGGGATCAATATCAGTACTTAAAAATATATCATTTTCACCCAAGTCCAAAAATCCATCGATTGGAAGGTCCTTTACCTCAATGATAAGAATTGTTGGGGACAAATCCTGTAAGGAAGGCCAAGCTGATAAACACCCCAGAACCATCTGGAGATTCCCATACTTGAAAGTGGAATTTGCAAGTAGCCTGAATCCAACTTTCAGACAGAACACCTTTATGGATATTTAATATGTCCAGATATGATTTTAAAAAGACAGTTACATATAAATAAACCATCTGAACTATACCAATGAAAAAAGTTTGTAAAAAGTATTTAAAGAAAAATTTATGAATAAAAAAGCATGACATATAGTATCCTATGGATGTTTAGAAATAAGTTAGGAGTACCTGACTTGAACTGCTACTATTTAGACTGCCACTATGGGGCAGTGAAAAATAGCCATAGAACCTTTAACTCTTTGTTGCCCTCTGATAATTTATATCAGGCAGTCCAGGTGCCCTAAATACTTGGTAACATTTGACTCTCTAGTAAGAGAGTTTAAGATTGGAGCATCAATGTAATGGTCGGCAGAAAATTTAGTATTGTTTTCTGCCATCAGCTTTCCTGTCTTTAACTATTCCATAAACTAGCAACTCAGCACTGCAAAAATTTGCTTGTTATAGAAAGGTGGTCACAGAAAGGACCTCCTTTCTGACAAAAAGAGTACCATGTGCCATGGAATTGGCACTCATTCATCTACTTTTATTTCACTTGGATTCAATTTGCACCAGATTAAACTCCACAGGGGTAATATCTGTTGTGACTTGTGAATCTGGGGCTCTTTTCTAACTGAACATTATATATATATTTACCATTTTCAGGAAGACAGTTATTAACACATCACTACACTTTAAATAAATCAGTTATGATTCCTGTTCAAATATGATTACTGTTTGGTTCATAAACAAAAAAGTAAGAATTTTTTTTGTAGTCGTTCTTCTGCTATATCTAATAAATCTTAAATCATAATATTCCATGCCTAATCAAGCGGATACCAATACCATATTTATATAATCACCTTCTGTCAAGGAAAAAAAACCCTCTCAGGCACGTGCTCATTTAAAACATTTATCAATGTAGGTGTTAAAGAAAAGGCCTTTTGAGGTAAAGAATTGCAGTGGTGCAGTAGTTAGAGTGCAATATTGCAGGCTACATCTATTGACTGCTGGCTACCTGCAATTTGGCAGTTTGAATCTCACCAAGCTCAGGGTTGAGTCAGTCTTCCATCCTTCTGAGGTTGGTAAAATGAAGACCCAGATTGCTGGAGGCAATATGGTGAGTCGGTAAACCACTTAGAGAGGGCTGTAAAAGCATTATATGTGAAGCAGTATATAAGCCTAAGTGCTATTGCTATTGCTATTGAATAGGGATGCAATAGCTCAGTGGTAAAGTACACTGAGCTTGTCAGCTGGAAAGCTGGCAACCAGGTTCCTGAGTGGATTCCCATTTCTTGTGTGATCTTCTTCCCATGTAGCGTTTGAAAGTATGCAAATGCAAGTAGATAAATATATACCACTTTGTGGGATGGTAACAGCATTACATGCGGCTTGGCAAATAGTTATGCTGGCCACATGCCCATGGAAATGTCTTTGGACAACACTGGCTCCCTCAGCTAAGAAATGGAGATGAGCACCGTCCTCTAGACCTGGACATGACTGGACAGGGGAAACCTTTATCTTTTGAATAGGACTTCAAATATTCATTCTTTATTCAGCAAGGATAACATATTTTTCTTATATTCTCTCATACATAAAAGTCAGGGATGGGATTCAAATTTTTTAACAACCGGTTCTGAGGGTGTGGCTTAGTTGGTGGGCATGGCTTGGTGGTCATGTGACTGGCTGGATGTGGCCAAGTCAACATCACTCACACTGAGGCACGCATTTCCTCGCCTCGCCTATCATGACTGTGGGGATGCTGCAAACAGTTGTACGTGTAAAAAATGGTCATGTCACTTTTTTCAGTGCCATTGTAACTTTGAATGGTCACTCCACATAAGCAAAGTACCAGCAAAGGAGGAAAAAAAACTCCAGAGAAGTTCCTGAGATAGGAAGTCTAGTCCTGCCAAGAATGTAATAAAGATTAATCAAGAGGCAGTTTCTGTAAGCAACACCAGAATGTTTCCTTCCTGCCTTCCTTACAGGATTAGGCCAGTAATTTCTTCTAATAACCTGTTCTCCGAACTGGTTAGAATGTTAACAACCAGTTCTAGCAAATAGGCGCAAACCTATAGAATCCCACCCCTGATAAAAGTGTCTATATATTAATGCAAATATGATTTATCATATTCCTTCACCTGTCAATCAGTTGATCCAGGACCAGTTCCCCAATAGGAAAAAAAAAGTTATATTAAGCAGCAATTGCTGACAGATGCAGCAAGATACTTGAAAGGATGCTGCTGGGCCAAGAAGCTTGCTTTGCATGATTCTTTGTCCCGGGTGGCCATCACCTGTGCTGAAAACAAATTCAAATGTCATACAGGTAGTCCTCCATTTCATTAAATGAGTCATGCTCAATTTTACAATCTTTTTTGTTGCTGTTATTAAGTGAAACTGGTTTTCCCCATTGACTTTTCTTATTGGAAGCCAGCTGGGGAGATTGTAGCTGTCATAATAAATGCATGCCAATTGCCAAGCACTCAGATTTTAGCCACATGACCATGAGATCATTGTGATCATTGTAAGTACAAGAACTATCATAAGTCCCTTTTTTTCAGCCCCATTGTAACTTTGAACAATCATAAATGGTCGTAAGTCATGGACTACATGTAAGGACTTCAAGGTCAATTTTGGACAGAAATAGAGCTTTGTATAAGCAAGCCATACTCAAACATAAAACCGAAGCTCTGTCAGTACTTACTGCAAACACTACTGTGTGTTTTGTTTTAACAAGCCAGTTTTGGGATTGTCGAGAAAACGAGAACAGGTGAGATAGTGATCCAAGTTAGGTTGCAAGTATAAAACTGGAGGCCTGTTCAACCATACTTCTGACTTTGCTCATTATTTCCCTTTTGCAAGCAAACTGTCATTACTTGCTGTAGGCTTTCCTTGAGTAATCTAGCTATTGACTTATGTGGCAAAGCAGGGATAAATTATGGCAGAGACTCATATGTGCAAGTTGCCCCCAAACCCAACAACCTTCTCAAATTATGATTTTGTAAGGATTTGGGGTCCACTGTTTGAAAATCCCTAGCTTAGCATGTGTTAGGTGAAGTAACCATTATCTCTGAATGTCATAACGCAATTTCCTAAGAGTCCGTTTTCCACAATAATGATTAATTCTGTAGTACTTAGGTTAGAAAAACTAAACAGCAAACCTCAAAATAGTTTAAAAAACAACAGCTACTTGGCCTTGTAGCTTTTGATAGTAGCAAAATAAGGCCCATTATAAGAAATGTATGATGCTATACAATATACTATCAGTACACTAAACTGTTTTTTGTACTATTGAGGTATCTGTTTATGAAGTTTACAAGTAAGCAGTGTATATCTGTTTAAAAGAAAGAGTTGATACACAAATCTTTCTATGAAATGGATAAAGAACTATAGACTGATAGGATGGAAGTCTGGTTTGAGATTTGAATGGGAGGCCTTCACATTTATAAAATATATAAATTACAGAAGCTTTTTCTGAATAGCACATCTTGTGGCATATTCCTCATATTCCTCATATTGCCAGAACAACCTTTAGCCCTATGTAGTTTTGATCCTTGACAATTACCAGTCAAATATTATTACAGCAGCTGTCCCATTAAGGAGACTGAGTCATGCTTCTTAGTTCCTTTTGGCTTTTCTATGATTCATCTTTCTTCTTTTAGAACAATAGTCTTTCTTTTGAAAAAAAAAAAAGTGTAGGAGGCCACTGGCATGTAACGCAAAATACGTGCATTCAAATATGAAAATAAATTGTTAAGCTTAAATACTTTTGAATACTTTCATTGAGATACAGACAGATATAACATTAATTTTGCAAAAGCCATTTTTGTTGTGGCTATTTTTCAGTAGTTGCTACAGGGACAGGAAGATAAAATTAAATGTTTCCTCAACTACCATCATTTCAGTGCAAATGTTTTATATCTGCTTCATTAGCCACAAGTTTTCATCTATGGCTAATAGGAATCAAAGGGTCTAATTTTCATAAGATTATAACAGAGAGGAAAAAAGTAAACTTTTCTCTTCATTTCTTCATTCACCGTTGTGCTCTCACATTATATTTAAATGTTTGATAGTATACACATTGTATATTAATTTATTTGTTAGATTTATATTCTGCCCTTCTTGAAATATAGTACATAGCTCTCTTTTCTTTAACTAGCGTAAAGTCAGCAAGTGAGAGGAATAGGGAATTTGAACCTGAAGCTTCTTGTCCTTGAGCTATGCCTTAATCATAGCATTACAACTATTATTTTCATTTAACGAGAATCACCACATTGGAACTGCAAAAAGAAAAAAAGGAGAACCATTAGTTAAGAAGCAAAGACAGTGTTTAATGTATTATTTTTGTGCTGTTTAATTGTTGCTATATTTTAGTCAATGGGGAAGCAGGTAGGAGGTCACAAAAGGTGACCATGTGACATACAAATTTAATGTTCAACAGTGATGTACAGACCTCTTCACCCTTGGTCTTGCTCTTCCACATCATCCATTGATCTCCACCATGGATCATAACACAGTCCTTATGGTAGCTGCGATCATTCAACACCAGAACCAAGCCCTGTTCAGACTGTTTCACCTTTTCTACGCAAGGAGAAGAAGGAGACGTTCAAGAGCTGTGTGGGTCCGACGATGGATCAGGAGAAGAGTGGAGTTTGGATTGTATGATCAGTTGATGGTGGAGCTGAGGAATGAAGACCTTCGTGCATTCCAGAACTTCATGAGGATGCCACCAGCCATGTTTGACGAAATTGTAGAGCGTCTGAGACCCAGGTTGACCAAGCCAAGTACCAACTTCCGTCCCAACCTGGACCCTGGACTGAAGGTGGCACTGACTCTGCGGCACCTGGCCTCTGGAACCACATACAGAAACATGTAGTATGCATGGAGGGTGCCACACAACAGCATCAGCAAAGTGGTCAGAGAAGTGGTGCAGGCCATCATCAAAGAATACGTGGAGGGGCTCCTCCAGTGTCCCACCACTGAAGAAGGCTGGTGGTAAGTTGCAGAACAATGGTATCAGAAGTGGAAGCTTCCCCACACCGTTGGAGCCATAGATGGGAAGCACGTGGCCTGCAAAGCTCCAGCCAACTCAGGGTCCTCTTACCACAACTACAAGGGCTTCTTCAGTGTCATCCTCTTTGCCATGGTTGATGCTGACTACAAGTTCATCTACATCGATGCTTCAGGCAACGGGTCAGCTTCAGATAGCCAGGTATACAACGCCAGTGACCTCAAGGATGGGCTGGAACTCAACCTCAGCATGGGTTTTCCAGATCCAGACCCCCTACCCAATGACACACAAGATGTGCCCTACTTCATCGTGGGTGATGACGCCTCCTCCCTCAGAACCTACCTCATGAAGCCCTACACTTCCACATACCTCACCCGTGAAGAGAGGATCTTCAACTACAGGCTGTCCAGGGCAAGACGGGTGGTGGAGAACGCCTTTTGGCATCCTGGCCAACAGGTTCCAGGTACTTCTCACCACCATGCAGCATGACCCACAGACTGTGAGGAGCATTGTGGAAGCTTGCTGCATCCTGCACAATCTCATGCGCACCCGCTACCCAGTATTGCAGAACAGACTTGTGGACCGTCAACAAGGGAATGGGGACATGGAGCCTGGTGAATGGAGGCAAAACCTGATAGACACTGTGGATGTACAAGGCCCCAAAAGAGCTTCACATGAAGGGAAGAAGCAGCGCAACCTCCTGAAACACTGGTGCAACTCCCCACCTGGAGCAGTGGAGTGGCAAGACAGGATGATAGATGGTTAATGGATGCTTCCTTGAGCCTGTCTCATAACACTGATGAGATTGTGCCATGTATGTTGAGTGGTCCTACAATGAATAGGGCATTAATAAAGAGCTTTGTTCATTTTGAAATGTGTTGATCAATGAATAAATTGTTATTGATAAAAAGGGCCATATGTGTGGCAGCTGGGAGGGTGGACCATACAGTCCCACTATGCTTGCACTGGAGGTTTATCTATCCCACAGCTTTCCTTACCTTTCCCACAACTATCCTTACCCATCCCACAACTATCCTTACCCATCCCACAACTATCCTTACCTATCCCACAAGCATGCAAAGGCTTAACCATTTTTTCAAAGTTTTCACCAATACTTTATAGTAAATAAAATGAACCAAGTGTGTGAAGCAAAGATAACCTATATTAATAACTGTCTTAAGTAAACTGTATGACTTTATTAAAAAAGCAAAATGAACCAAGTAAAGTGTCTTAAGCAAGGATAAAGTGAACAGGTAACAACTCAGTCTCTGGCACTATTCTCAGTCACTCTGAGGCATGTACATGATCTCAGCTGTCAAGTGGCCAGGGACTGTGGAGGTGGCTGTGGCTGGAGTGCTGGTCTGAGGTGCCATTGGGGTGCTTGGCCCCGAGAGTACAACAGGGGATGGTGTGTTCAGGAAGCTCTCAGAGAGCTGACTCAGTCCTGTGAGGTTGAGAGGCCCTTCACCAAGGACCTGGGATATAAGGCCCAAGACTGTTGACAGATTGTCCATTGACGGGCTTGGCTGTGGGGTGGAGGAAGGAGGAGTGTAGTGGGGCTGTCTGGTCTGCAGCTGGGTGAGGTGAGGCATCTGTAGCGTGCGATGAACCTGGGCCTGGACTGGGAAGAGCTGCCTCTGCTGTGGGAAGTCCTGGTACTCATAGCCTTGGTAGGTGAGGGGCTGTTGAAAGCCATGGAAGGGCTGTGACATCACCTGAGGTGGAGGAGCAGACCTGGACTGGGTAGGAGCAGCTTCAGCTGGGCCTGGAGGGTTGTGCAGAAGTGCTGTTATCTTCTCCTTCATCACCTGGTACTGGGCATCGGGCAGATCCATGAGGGTCTGGCTCACGTAGGTGATGAAGGGCTTCCAGTTGGAGGATGGTATGTCGCTGTGGACCAGCTGAGAGAGATCTGTGCTGGTTTTGATTGTGTCCCTGATCTCCAACAGGACAGTATGGCTCTGGCCCTCCAGTCTGCCTCTCTGCCTGCTTTCTGTGGAGGTGGAGCTGGGTGTGGGTGTGGGTTGGTCTCTGGTGGCTGCCGCTTCTTCCTCCATTTGTGACAGGGGATCCTCCACGTCCTCTGGCATGGGGAGTGCAGCTGTCGGGGGGTCTCTGCCATGGGGCCCTCCGAAGACACCTGCCTGGACAAGGTAGCTGTCTCCTGGCTAAAGAGGACTGGCTGTCTGTGGGCTGTCTGGGGGAGAGGGGTGTCAGAGGGGCTGCTCCTCGGTGGCAGACCTCACCCTCCAGGAAGCTGCACTTGGCCATGATGTACATCTCCCGGTCAGTGAGCTTGACAGCGACCTGGCCAGATTTCTTGAGGTGTAGCTTGCCATTCCAGGTGTGCATGTGCTTCCACCATCCCAGGAGTAGGTCTGAAATGTAGCCCAGGCTCTCTGCCTTGTCTCTCCAAGCTTCCTCTTGGTGTTGCGATAGAGTCTGTGGCCCTTTCTCCACAGGTACTCGTTCTCCCTCAGCCATTCCAGCACCTCTTCCTCATGGTCCTCGGAAAGGGTATACTGTTTCCTCTCTCCCTTCTCCTTCCTTTGCCTCTTCCTCCCTCTGGCAGGGACTTGAGCAGCAGGGCCTTCAGGGGCTTGAGCAGCAGGGCTTTGAGGGCCAGCAGGAGAAGCACCAGCAGCAGCAGGAGAAGCACCACCAGCAACAGCAGGAGAAGCACCAGAAGCATCAGCAGCAGCAGCAGCAGCAGGAGAAGCACCACCAGCAGCAGCAGCAGGAGAAGCACCACCAGCAGCAACACCACCACCAGCAGCAGCAGGAGAAGCACTACCAGCAGCAACACAAGCAGCACCAGCAGCACCAGCAGCACCAGCAGCTTCAGAGTCAGTGCCAGGGGGTGGGATGCTGGTTCTGTCCTTCTTGCCAGGGCTGGAACGAGTAGGCACGGGCTTCCTCTTCTTCCCTGACTGACGAACCATGGTGTTCCTTCAAGATGTATGTGGTAGCATGTCTTTCCCCTGAATGCTGACTGCATGTGTGCTGCATCCTTTTATATCCGCGGAGCTGATGCAATTCATACTCCCCGCATGCGCAGTGAACACTTTGCATCCGCTATGCATCCTATAGGCATCTGTGATGCATCCGCATCATCCGCTACGCATCCGCTCCTTCCACTATGCGTCCGCTTTGCAATTCTCCCCCGGAAGCCCTTCAGATGTGTCATCCGCTTCCATCCGCTTCCATCCGCTAGGCTTCCTATGAACATCCGCTTAACATCCTTGTTACATACTACCTCCGTCCGTTCCTTTCCCTTCTTTTCCGTTCTGTTTATGCAAATTTGGGGCACTTTTTGGACCGGATAACAACGGATGGAGCCACCCCCGAAATTTTGCTCATCCACTGTGTCCTTTTTGCATACGTTTTGCATCCGTCGGCCATTGGGACCTAGCCTTAAACAGAAGAATTTATCTGAGCACTAAAAAATGTGATGTACATTTTAAAAAGTACTCTTGACTATCCCAAACTTTTTTTAAATTCAAAATTCAGGAAAGAAAATATTTTTGTACAGTTGTGTTTTGCATCGCTAGAAATCAGAAATTCTTGGTATAACACTGCATCCATAAATCATTTATTTTTATATCCATTCATGATTTGTAAATCATGAATGGATATAAAATTGTAAATTTTGCTATGATGTTTAATTGTATAATATTGCTATAATTGTAAATATTGCTATGATGTTTAGTCATCATAATTCATAAATCATTATTCCATATCAAAAGTTGCAGATATTTAAATACTATCATACTCATCATTTTTGTTTTGTCGCAGGCACTATTGGGATGCTTAAGACTGCCGGCTGGATTTCTCCATGCTATTATTAGGAAATATACATTTGTTCTGAAGATCTATTTTTGGTCAAAGCATACTGTCTTCAGACCTTAACTTGCTGCTAAGATTAATCAGACAATTTCTCTACACTTAATTGTAAGGCACAGTTTCCATGTGAGTAATATCTTTGCAGCCCAAAGCAAACATGATGTTAATTCATAGGCAGTGGGAAAATATTCCTGGACTATGTGTGGCTTTTGTGGTCTCTCCCTTACAGCCCACTCCTGATGCCCCCTTTTTTACGTGTCCAGCTGTTGCTACAAATGCTTCTACCCTGAAAAACAGATTATTGAATAAAAAATATTTATCCTAAGGAAAAAAATGTGAAGAGATCATTGGTTATATGGTCTTCTGTTATGGAAATACTCCACAGCAGTTTACTATTTAGTTCCAAGTGTAGATGGATGGGGGAGAGGGTGTCTTCTCCTTTCTGTTTTCTAGATAATGGGACAAAGAAATTTGTATATAGGAATATGTGCATATCAGCCTTCAATATGACTCTTGAAATCTAAATATTAGCCATATCTCCTAACTCTGCAAGTCACAATCAGAGGAAAATATTGCTGTTGTTGTTGTGTATGAATCCTACAAATATCTTTATTAACAATAACAATATCATTATCATTTCCTCATCCAGATGGTCAATAAATTTTATAGACAAATTATTATTTCAGAGGTGCATAATTAATACTATTTGGCATATATTCTTACACTCTGAAATACACCCTACTATCAATATTTGCGGAAACCTGAGCAAAGCTTGAATCACCTTTACTTTTTGGCAGAAGCTTATAGGAGAGGACCAGACTGAGCCTGAGGGAGGGGTGAAATGTAGCATAAGTCATTAGTCCCTTTGCGTCCACAAGAGATCTTAGTCCAACCTACCTTGAATGCCTCTTGTATCTTTCTCACATTCCCCTTAATGGTCAGTTGGCCAGATTCCTGTAGAGAATTAAGCTTGTAATACATTTTTATGCTCATTTGAACTCCTGATTTTGGATCTCCTGATTTCCCGGGCGCTTGACAAAGTCACTGTTTTTGAGATGAATTCTCAATTTTTGACATTTCTCAAATTTTGAGATTATGATTATTTCTGATGTGCTTCCATAAGATACTTTCTATGTTGCACTAGTGTGACATGTTTTTGTTCAGTAAAACATTTTCTGAGGTATTATTATGCAAGAGCTACATATGTAATAATCATCGGAACTTAAAATAAAGATGTAGAGAAAACATATGGGTGCCAAATGGAAAGTGGTTTTCAAACAACAGTCTTCGAAGGCAATTTTAGTCAGTCCATGTCAGTTATGGAATTTAATCTTTATGAAAATCAGGACCATCATCTGTATCTATAATTAAATAAGAAAAAAATAAATGCGATGGGAATCTTCCTGAGAAACAGTAGTTTTGAGCTATATTGTGCAGTAGTGATTAATATATGTGTATGTATGTATGTATGTATAGATATAGATAAATATAGATATAGATATATAGATTTATCCATCATCTATCTATCATCTATCTATCTATCTATCTATCTATCTATCTATCTATCTATCTATCATCTTTCTATCTATTTTTCTATCCAAAAAGGCTTGATGGAGATAACCATTTCATCCCATTAGGATTGGCCCACTCCATCTGTGCCAGAAGAGGGCATGCTACAGGCGCATTGGCCAGGGTATTCAGCTGGCAAGGTCCAGAAGAGCCTTTACTGCTGTTGCTCCTGTCCTTTGAAACATCTTGCTAGACTTTAAACTCTTTAAGCTTTTGTTGAAGAATCAGGAGGGTTGGAGCCACCCATTCCTCCAGGTCCAACCTTCCTGAACTTTCATAAGAGTGTAAAACTCTGGCTCTGACAGTTGGCTTGGGGCTCCAATGGAGGAGCTTCAGATTGGACATGGTTGATAGACTAATGTAACAGATCCCACTGCCTCCCCACTCCCTCTCTCCCAATCTTTTAGTTTGAGCTGAGTATTCTTATAGTATTTTACTTGTATTATATATAGTTTTATCCTTTTCAGCATTATAAGCCACCCGGAGTTATTCTGTGGTAAGCTGGGGAGCTAAATAAATAAATAAAAATGATGAGTATACATAGAGAATAAATATGGAGCTTGGGCAGCTTTATATTTATGTCACAATATTTGCCATTATATTTTGTCAATAATGCAGTTGATCAAGTAAATTTTTGAAATTTAAATTTTTAAAACTACTGTGCTATCCACATAATTGGAATAAACTTCATTCAACTCGCCAAGATTTCCTTTGAGTAAACAAGCTAATAACTTCTACCTCTGTTCAGAAAGCCACTGGTATTAAGAAAAAAAATATTTTTGCTTTAACATTTTCTAGTCAATGTTATTTATAAAAATAATTTAATGAGCCAAAGGAATGATGAACAAAATACCTTGTTTTATTAGCCAAAGATTAGATACAAGTCCACATTATTATTATTTTTTTTTGTTCAATCATGTCTGATTCTTGGAGATTGCCAAGACAAGTCCCTGCAGTTTTCTTGGCAAGGTTTTTCAGAAGTGATTTGATCAGATACAATTCCATATAACATACATGAAAACATGCCACTGAAGTATATCTCAAACTATTCACTGGAAGAGTAAACATAGTGCTCATCATTGAATCCATCAATGTCGTCCCCTTACCCAGACTGGTTTGGGCTGCCTGACATGTGGCAATTTGCCAGAGATCTGCTCATTCCATTCTCATTCCAGAAGAAAAAGAGGATGTTACTATTGTCCAGCTGCTCATTCTTGACATCCCAATAGTCTTTCATGGTCCTCCTGGAGCTCTTAGGACACTTCAGACAAGGGTTTTTTGTATTGCGACATAATCCCAGAGTAGAAAATACATCTGTTGCATATGTTAGTATGAAGTGGGCACATATGTATTTTTAGCTCTTCGTCTTTTTATAATAAATGTAAATAATGAAGCAAATATGAGGTCACCATTCCTCATTTAATTAATCTTTATAGTTTCTTCCTTTTCAGGAAAAACAGCTTTATATGCCATGTGAGCAAAGGCAGTCCCAACACCAGGAAAACACATATTAATGAGAAAGTTACAGCAGGGAATTAAAGCTGAAAAATATCTGATTTCAAACAGCATATTGGAATAAAACTGAAGAAATAACAGTAGAGTTTAGCGTTGTATCTGTGCATATGAGGCCTCTCTTTCAGCTTATGTAAGCAGCCATATTTCAACAAGTCATACATTGGCAAATTGTGTAAATCTAGAAATGCTATATGGTGCCATGAAGATTCAAGAAGAAATAATAGTTTTATAAACATTACAAAAGCTTCCAGCTTTCAGAGGTTTTTGGAGAGTAGTTTAAATTAAATTACTAATATCATATAATGTATATTAATAATGAATAATGGACTTGTAAAAAAAAAAAAAACCCAAAGGACTTGATATATTTTATCCAGGGAAAAGAATCTACAGAAATGTAAAACAATATATGTCATACAGAATAAATATAAGAGAAATGTAAGACAAATTAATTCATTAATTCATGGCAAGCAAAGACCTTAGTATTTTTAGGAACCCCTTTAGGCTCAGGGTCAGGGACCAAGAAGTCACCACCTTGTTCAGACATCATGTCTCACGAGCCAGTTTTTTTTTTTTACACGACATCTCTCTAGCTGCTGTTTCTCTTGATATGCTCTCTTAAGACATACTTTACAAAATATATAAATAGAATTTGCCTATTTTACCCAACAGATTCATATTTGTTTACAAATCATTGTTGGCATTCAGTTTTGCATATAATCAACACAATGTTGAGTTATTTAAACCATTATCTTAGAACACATGAACACAGAAGCAGAGGGTGAGTCAATCCAAGTTTCAACTAGAACAGTTAACAGCACATTTTTGCTTGAGACAAAAAACATAAGCCGGTTAAACCCCAAGAAATATTCAGAATGACAATGATTACATTACTTTTTTAAGAGTTCTGTTAGTTATGTACTAATGCTGACCTAAGGTCATTGCAGAAGCACTGTATCTCTGTTCCTTCTTCCACTCCCTGTTTTCCAAGCCTTTGATCTTGTGTTACTGATACTTCTTGGTCAACGATCATTGCTTCCATCTCTGATCATACTTGGGATTACAGGCTTCTCCTTGGCTTTTGATCCTGGAGCAGCAGTGTTTGGCATTATAGTCTATAGTGTTTGCATTTGGGGACTAAAGAAATGTTAAGAGTTGTATTGTAAAATACAGTAGCACCAAGGGGGTGACTACAATGGTTTCCTGTGACTGGAGACAGACTTGGTGAATCCTCAAATATAGAATGATTGTTTCTAGTAGCTAGCAACTGTCTTTTCCATTTACAAAGAAGCAGCAAAAGCAACCTCTTTCCACTAAGGTGGAAAGGGGAGCTCGGTTCACATCACTCTTCTCCCCAAATTGGAACAGAAAGTTTAATTAATAAGCAATATAAACTACAAGACAGAAGGCAGAAGTACCTAACCATACTTCCCTCACATGTCATCGAGGAATCCAATAGAAGATTCAGGATATAACTGGCTGTGAAAAATTTTAAGGATTATAATTTCAGTGATAAATTATATTAGATAGATAAAATCATGGTACCTTCTTCCATCTCTGTTGGACATGCCCAGAAGACAAAAATTTTTGGATTAGGATTAAATTATGGATAGAGGAAATTATCCAAGGCGGATTGTAGTGGAAACCTGAATTGTTCCTCCTGGGTATAATTAAAGGGGACTATTCTTTTAAAATAAGGTACTTGATTATCCACATCTTAACAGTGACACAAATTTCACTGGCACACTGTTGGAAAATGCCCGATTAACTGCCTCTATACTTTATTATTCAGAAAATTTATGAATGTGCTGAAATGGAGAGGCTTACGTTAAAATTCAAAGAAAAAGATGACTCTGAATACTATTTGATTAGGGATAAATAGTATGATTGGATAGATTGTAAAAAAAATATATTGGATAGACGCATGTACTACACATATATTCTATAGATATGGAGACAGTCTATAAAATGTGATAAAATGTTAATCAAAATGTTAATTCTGTGCATATAAGGATGCAAAGATAAGAAAACTCTAATCTTTATATCATGAATTCATAATCTTTATGTTTTTATTTCAGATGATTCACCTCCAGAGAATGCCTTTCCTTTGGCTTTTCCAGATCTAGAACAGCAGCTTCAGGTGCCTCTGTTGTGTTTTTTTAATATTCAAAGCTATAATATGGAGCATATTTTTGAAAATTATCAATAATATATTATTCTAATGGGAATCCATATGTACATGCAACTAACATACCAAGATGTTCTCAAATAGTGTTTGTACAGAATAGTTATTATGGAGAATAATCTGGTCTGCAAGATAATTTAATAGGATTTATAATGGGCAAAATGTGAGGAAGAGAATTTAAGAGTCAATACCTTACATTTTTTTAGGGCAAAGGATAAAAGAACTTTACTTAGAACAATCATGAGTTCTTCCTGAGGTAAATAAATGAACACATTCTAAACGCTTCTGGTGCCACAGTGTTAAAAAAATGCAATACACAATTTATTCCAAGAAGAAAGGGAGGACATATAGGAAGAGATATTAGAATCTCTAAGTTCTGTAGTACCAGTGATGGGATTCAATTTTTTTTTCTAACTGTTTTGTGGGTGTGACTTGGTGGGTATGCCATGGCTTGGTGAGCATGACAGGGGAAAGATACTGTAAGATCCCCATTCTCTCCTCACACCACTAACCTGCTTTCCAGCTCCATTCTCCTGTGCAGGGCAACAAAAGAAGACCTAGCCGATCATCTGGGACTCGGGAGGCAGAGAATAGATGGGGGCAGGGCCAGTCAGAGGTGGTATTTGCTAGTTCTCCAAACCACTCAAAATTTCCGGTTTTCCAGAACTGGTCAGAACCTGCTGAATACCACCTCTGTGTAGAACCACATAGCTGTGTGCATGCATGTGTGCACCAGCCTGCCATTCGTACAGCCTAGTTCCCCTTCTGCCCTGAGCCAGACCTCCAAGCCACAAAGATTGGGACTGCTGGTATAGATAAACTTACATTTACTCAAGTACTTTGTTAAAATAAACTCCAGATTTAGATTGAGACCAAGGAGCTAAAAAAAGAAGGAATGTATCATCCAATCTCTGTTGCCCACATAAAAGAAACAGACATTTTCTAACAAAGTGTTCTTTATTTATTTATATGATTTACAGAGCCAGTAATTCTGGGTAGTTCACAGCAATAATAAAACCAATAACTATAAAACAATAATAAAAATAAGGTAGTCCTTAACTGCTGACCACAACTGAGCCCAACATTTCTGCTGTGAATTTTGTCCCATTGTCTGACCTTTCTTGCCACAGTTGTTAAGTGAATCAATGCAGTTAAGTTAGTAACATGGTTGTTAAGTGAATCTGGTTTCCCCGTTGTCTTTGCTTGTCAGAAGGTCACAAAAGGGGATCACATGACCCCGGGGACACTGCGGTCATCATAAATATGAGTCAGATGCCAAGCATCTGAATTTTGATCACGTGACCATGGGGCGGATGTTGCGATGGTTGTAAGTGTGAAAAATGCTCATAATCACTTTTTCAGTGCTGTTTTAACTCCAGTCACTAAATGAACTGTTGTAAGTTGAGGACTACCTGTAGTAAAATAATGAAACAAAAACCTTGTGCCTTAATCCTCCCCTTAGGATGCACTACCATTTTGCTTTATGTAAAGCACATAGAAATCATCAAACCAGGAAATAATTAAGATGTGGGTACTGACTGCTCCAGAAAAGGGTGCAATTGGCTCACAAAATAGATCTCCGCAAAGGTCCACCTAGCTATGGCTGCCACTGCTCATCAAGCAGGCACCATGAATACAAGGATACCCAAATTGCTCACCAATTCAGTGCAGGAGAATACAGCCCCATTCAACAGCAAAGATAACACGTCATCAGACCAAAGAGAGCCAAAAACACAAAGCCACTCTCTGTTGCTAGGTTTGAGCTGCAGTTGATTTATCCCCAACAAGCCTCCAGGTACTTGGATAGTACTGCAACAGCATTGCCTGCATGGCCAGGAGTAGGGATACATACCTAAATATCATTAGCATACTCTGGTTCCTCTGCTGGCCCAGCTAACTGGTACAATGTTGGCCATCCACCAAACTAGCCAAGACTATCATATGCAGCCACTCACCATCCACTGTATCACCAAAGATCTCAATAAAACGAGCCTACCAAGCAGATAACCACATCAGTATAATGATGGGAAAAAATAATTCCTCCTTACCATTCTTTTGGGCATATCAGGCAACCCTTAAATAGCAATATAAGTTTCAACAGACAAGCTTCTCATTAGGTTGTCATTTTGGTTTCTTTGCTTTTTTTTTAGTTCATGGTGTAACTTTTGTCTCCAACTCTTGTGTGCAGTTACCTTGGCTCATCCTTTTTCACCTGTGTGGGTTCACATCTTTCTCTAAACTTGGATTTGTTTTAAAAATAGTTAGCTAAATAAGCCATAGGTGCCTGATTTAGACATAACAGTAAGCAGTAAACAAGAAATTATATGTCACAATGGTTAAGTACATCTGGTTTTTTGTCTATTATTATTATTATTATTTAAAAAGTTATTGGTTTTTAAGATGAACATAGACAAACAAAACATAAAAACATCAAGTCATCTTCCATATATATGCACACAGTGTGCCGGTTGGTTTACAAATTGTTTTGTGCTTCCATTTCGTAGTCTTCAATTACAATTACATTGTATATATTCTCATATTTTCAATCAAGTATTAAATACATTAATATCATTGTTAATCAGTCATTTGACTATACTTTTATTCATTCATGTTTCATGAAATAATCATATTTTACTTAATTTGTTTTATGACAGTTCATATTATCATCTCAAATCTATCCTACATTTTGTAGATATAATAAGAAAAGAATACATCTTTGAATATTTATTATTTTCTAAGAATCTACATATTTCATTACCATGTTTTATTATCTATTGATAGAATAGATCCTAAATTTTATAAAATTGTTTTTCATCTTGTTTTCTGATTTCAAATGTCAATTTGCTCATTTCAGCACATTCCAAAATTTTTTTAATGGTTTCCGCCTGTGATGGTATTTTCTCATTTTTCCAGTTTTTATCAAATACAATCCTAGCCGCTTGGTTAGGTTAATAATTGGTTAATTGGTTTTACCAATTAAAGTATTTCAAGTATTTCAATTCTTTACTATATATTTCAGATAAAATTTCCAATAAAAATATCTCTGGTTTCAAATCTATATGTTTTTTTATCATTTTTTCCAACCACGTGTGGACTTTAATCCAATATTTTTTAGCATCCGCACAGTCCGCACAAGTCCACCACATATGGTAATATGAGCCAGGTGTCTGATGACATTTCCAACATTTTTCAGATTTGTTCTTGAACATTCTTGCTATTTTTGTCGGAGGAAAATGCCACCTGTAAAACATCTTATACAAATTTTCTTTATATGCTATTGACATTGTTTATTTTTGACATTTTTGACATAAAATGACATTTTATAATTTTGAGACCACAATATTTGCCATTTCACTAGATCGATCCCCTATCCAAAACTCTTCCCCCAAGCAATCATTGTTTCTTTAACTTGTTCTTCTTCTAGTTTAATTTCTAATAAATATCCATACAATTTTTAATCACTTTTTCATCAGTACCTGTCAAAAGCTTATCTAAATCGGTCAGTTTATCATAGAAACCTTCTGTTTTAGAGTCTTTATCATACCTTGAATGTATTTGCGCATATGAAAACCAATTCATCTTTATACCTTGTTCCTCTAATTTTTGTATAGATTTAAGTTCACCCTTTTCATTCAAGATTTCCTCATATCTGTTTGTTCCTTTTTATATATTATAGGATAAGAAAATGTTTCAATAGTCAATAGCCAGACTGGAATTTTCAAATAACATTGTCTTTTAGCTTCTCCCAGTTTAACCACAGAGACTCCCATATATAATGTCTTCTAAAATACCCCTGTGATTTAGTTCCTTTATGCCATAGAAAAGCATGCCACCCCAACAACAGATCATGTCCTTCTAATCTCAACAATGTAGTATTTCTTAATATTATCCATTCCTTAACCCACATCAAATTTGTAGCTTTGTAATACAACTCCCAATTAGGCAAACCAAATCCTCCTCTTATTCTGGCGTCTTGCAAAAGTTTTAACTTTATTCTCTCTTTCTTACCTTGCCATATATATTTCAACACAATTTTATTTAAATCTTCAAAGTAATCTTTTCCAAGCCTAATTGGAATTGTTTGTAAAAAATATAAAATTATGGATAATATATTCATCTTGATTGTTGATATTCTCCCTATTAATGACAGTTGTAAACTTTCCCATTTTGCCAAATTTAGCGCTATCTGCTGCTTAAGGTTGATATATTCTCTTTTAGTGTACTGCATCTTGCTGTCAAATGTATCATGACCTGAATTTTCAGTAGATCTGCCAGTTCTTCCTTTTGTCTTGATAGCATATTCTTTGTCAAGATCTTTGTCTTATCTTTATTTATTTTCAAACCAGCCACCTTTCCATATGCCTCTATCTTTTCTATCAATTTTGATGCTATTTTTAGTGCCTCTTCTAAAATGAAAATCTGCAAATGCTTGCAACTTAAATTCTTCCTTTTTAATTTTCATCCCTTCTGTATCCTTTTCTTCTCTAATATTTCTGTTTAACACTTCCAAGGTTAACACAAACAACAGAGGTGATAGTGGGCACTCTTGTCTTGTTCCTTTTCTTATATCAATAGAGTCTGTAAATTCTCCCTCTATCATTACCTTTGCCGTTTGCTTATAATATGTAGCTTCTATTGCTTGAATAAATTTTCTAGCAAAGCCAGCTGTAATAACATGAATCGCCAATTCACATTATCAAATGCCTTCTGTGCATCTAGAAATATCAAAGCCATTTGTTTTTCAGGGTGTGCCTCGTAGTATTCCAAAGTGTCCAAGATGACTCTCATATTATCTTTAATTTTTCTCTTTGGCAGAAATCCATTTTGGTCAGGATGGATAAAATTGTTCAAGTATTTTTTAAGTCTTTCTGCCAATATTGAAGCAAAAATTTTATAATCTGCATTTAGTAAGGAAATAGGTCTATAATTCTTGATTTGTAATGGATCGGCCTCCTCTTTTGGGACAAGTGTAATATAAGCTTCTGACCATGATTTAGGTATCTTCTTCTTTAACATAACTTCATTCATAACTACTAGCAATGGAAGCAAGAATCAACGATTCTTGTAGTGTTTTATAAAATTCTGCCGGAAGTCCATCTGGGCCTGGTGCCTTTCCATTATTTTGCTTCTTGAGTGCTTCAGTTAACTCCATCATGTTATATTGCTTTCTAACATTGTTTCAGTCTCTTTAGGTATCTGAGGTAAAGTAGCATTCTGTAAATACTGCTTAACTCTTTCCTCATCAATATTCTCTTGTGTGTATAGTTTCCCATAATAGTCTTGTATGATTTCCTTCTTCTCTTTACTACCATAGCAAACTTGGCCTTGGTCATCTATTCATTGCAATATTTTCCTTGATTCTTTCTTCTTTCTCAATTTATATGCTAACCATCTACCTGGTTTATTTGCATCTTCAAAGTAGTTCTGTTTAGCACCATTTTCTGTGCTAATTCTTCTTTTTCTATTAGACCCATTTTATGTTTAATTATATCCATTTTTAACTTAATATCCTTTTTCTGTGGCATTTTCTGTACCTTTTTTTCAAGTCCTTTATACTCATCCTCTAATGCCTTAGAGGCTAGTCCTGTCATGATATTTCTTTTCCTTGTCTAGCCTATTATCAAGCCTCTGGCATATGCCTTCATTGTATCCCATACATTCTGGATTGATGTATCTACTTTTTTGTTTTCTCTAAAGAAAAAAGCCAGTTCTTTCTCCATCCACTGTGTGAAGTCTTTTTCCTTTAAAATAGTATTATTTAACGTCCATCTAGATCTTCTTTTTTGTCTTTTCCATGTAATTGTCATTGGCTTGTGATCTGCCTAAGGACTTGTTTCAGTATTTATTTCTTGAATATTAACAATTCTGTTGATATCCATATCATATGACCTCTAATCATTCGGTTTAGTACATCTGTTTTGCTAAGCCAAAGTTAAATAAAGACTGCTAGAATTAACCTAAAACAAAAACAAAAATAGTTGTTTTGGTAATCATGACATATCACAACTGATTTAGACATTTCTTCTCATTCATATAATGAGAATTGTCAAGAGAGAAAAGGCAAAAGGAGGGTTTGATGTAAAGTTCTGTAAATATTTACATAATAATCATATCACTGCCCTTCATTCACAAAATTTTGGAACAATAGTAATTAAGGAAAATAAGAGATTGCTTCTAAACTATTCTAACAATCTTTGCTTGTTCTGGTTTTTTTTGGCATGGATTAAACAGTGTTTAAGAAGCATTTATCACATGGTTTTCACCAATATTTTGTCTAATTCTATGATCAATTTTTGCATTTTCCAACAACTTTCTACTTAAGTTTTGCATTAATTTGTTTTTTTCCCTTCCTAATGCTTGTTCTTAATAGATTTTTTTAATATTGCTTTTCTTTACATGCTAAGTAGGTGGAATAATTAATAAGAGAATCAATCTCTTGTTCTTCTCCTCTTAGCTAACTATTTTTGGTTGTAATTGTCTTTCCATTCTTAAACTGCTATCCTCCAAATGCAATGGATTTCAACTCTTAATTCCAACCAGCATTATTTGAAGAAGCCTGTTCTGATGACTGCAGTACTTTATCTGGCCTTGTCTAAGTGTCCATGATATGCAGGACCATTAATCTATACAAACAAGTCTGATATATAGTTTATGAAGGAACTAGTATTACATACTCATTATAGAATTCAGTGTTTCCTAATGTGTTTATTTTGGATTAGAATAAAAGGATGTTCTAAATTATATGCTTGATTTGTTTTTTCAATTTAACTGTCTATTTCTTATATGGTCAAATGTGATATAAACCTCTAGAAACAGATTTCTTAATAAATAGTAAAAAATTCTTGGCCTACTTCATGTGTAGCATTTTTTGTCTCACACTAAAGACAGTTCTTCCAAAGAACAGTGTTCATAATCATATCTGAAGTCTAGAATATAATTATTTTGTTGTTAATTCAGAGATAAACATGATCACATTATTGTATAATTTTTTCACACAACTGCTGTGTGACAGTTTTGCAATGAAGAAAAAGAATAAGTAGGGACAAAGGTACTGCTAAAGTAACTGTAGTCCAATTTTGAAAAAGGACACTGAATTATTCACTGGTTTACACCAGGTAAAGCCCCTGCCCCACTTCACTTACGGATGCAAAGAGTATGTAAAACGTTAAAAAAAGTTTGCCATCCATTGGAAAACGCTGTGCATCCGTTGTGTACTCACTGCATACGTGTTTCATACGCTCTATCCATCAAGCATCAGTCCACTGCGATTTCATTCGTGCAAGAAGTTTTGAGCTGCACAAAACTTTGTGAGCGGATGAACTTTCCGCCGCATACGATGTACATCCGCGACATATACGGGCAACAAATGTTCTATGTCCATTATCATCTGTTAAATGTCCGCTGTATCCTCTCTGCATCCTCTGGCCATCCCCTCAACTTACATCCACTGCAGCTCAAAACGGAAAGGGGGAGGAAATGAAAGGTGCACGGAACGTCTACACAGCGTTAGTAGCATGGAAATAGAAAGGATACAAACGTATGCATCTCGTATATAAAGGATTAAAATGGACAAAACATTTGTATATGGGATGTATCTCATATATTTAGGATGTCCGCAGTATGTCTAGAGTATGTAGAAGGACATCTAGTGGACAACCGATATTTCCTATAAAAAGAGGGAGAAAATCATCTGGATCTCAGTATGACTCCAGCAGCTGTGGTGTACAGACCTCTTCACCCTTTGTCTCGGTCTTCCACATCATCAATTGTTCTCCACCATGGATCATGACACAGTCCGTATGGTAGCTGCGATCATTCATAACCAGAACCAAAACCTGTTCAGACTGTTTCACCTTTTATACAGAAGAAGGAGACGTTCAAGAGATGTGTGGGTCCGAGGATGGATTGTAAGAAGAATGGAGTTTGGATTGTATGACCAGTTGATGGTGGAGCTGAGGAATGAAGAACCTCATGCACTCCATCACTTCATGAGGATGCCACCAGCCATGTTTGATGAAGTTGTAGAGTGTCTGAGACCTAGGTTGACCAAGCCTAGCACCAACTTCCGTCCCAACCTGGACCCTGGACTGAAGGTGGCACTGACTCTGTGGCACCTGGCCTCTGGAATCACATACAGAAACATGTAGTATGCGTGGAGGGTGCCACACAACAGCATCAGCAAAGTGGTCAGAGAAGTGGTGCAGGCCATCATGGAAGAATATGTGGAGGAGCTCCTCAAGTGCCCCACCACTGAACAAGGCTAGAGAAAATTTGCAGAAGAGTGGTATCAGAGGTGGAAGTTTCCCCACACAGTTGGAGCCATAGATGGGAAGCACGTGGCCTGCAAAGCTCCAGCCAACTCAGGGTCCTCTTATCACAACTACAAGGAATTCTTCAGTATCATCCTCTTTACCATGGTTGATGCTGACTACAAGTTCATCTACATCGATACTTCAGGCAATGGGTCAGCTTCAGATGGCCAGGTATACAATGCAAGTGACCTCAAGGATGGGCTGGAACGCAACCTCAGCATGGGTTTTCCAGATCCAGACCCCCTACCCAATGACACATAAGATGTGCCCTACTTCATCATTGGTGATGACACCTTCTCCCTCAGAACCTACCTCATGAAGCCATACAGTTCAAGATACCTCACCCGTGAAGAGAGGACCTTCAACTACAGGCTGTCCAGGGCAAGATGGGTGGTGGAGCAAGCCTTTGGCATCCTGGCCAACAGGTTCCAGATACTTCTCACCACCATGCAGCATGACCCAGAGACTGTGAGGAGCATCGTGGAAGCTTGCTGCATCCTGCGCAATCTCATGCGCAGTCGCTACCTAGTGTTGCAGAACAGACTTATGGACCGTCAACAAGGCAATGGGGACATGGAGCCTGGGGAATGGAAGCAAGGACGAAACCTGATAGACACTGTGGATGTACAAGGCCCCAACAGAGCTTCACGTGAAGGGAAGAAGCAGCGCAATCTCCTGAAACACTGGTGCAACTCCCCAGCTGGAGCAGTGGAGTGGCAAGACAGGATGATAGATGATTAATGGATGCTTCCTTGAGCCTGTTGCATAACACTGATGAGATTGTGCCATGTATGTTGAGTGGTCCTACAATGAATAGGGCATTAATAAAGAGCTTTGTTTATTTTAAAATGTGTTGATCAATGAATAAATTGTTATTGATAATAAAGGTCCACATGTGTGGCAGCTGGGATGGGGGACCATAGAGTCCCATTATGCTTGCACTGGAGGTTTATCTATCCCACAACTATCCTTATCTATCCCACAAGCATGCAAAGGCTTAACCATTTTTTCAAAGTTTTCACCAACACTTTATTAATGTAAAAAAATGAACCAAGTGTCTTAAGCAAAGATAACCTTTTTTAACTGTCTTAGGTAAACTTTGTCTTTATTAAAAAAGCAAAATGAACCAAGTAAAGTGTCTTAAGCAAAGATAAAGTGAACAAGTAAACAACTCAGTCTCTGACACTATTCTCAATCACTCTGAGTCATGTCCATGGTCTCAGCTGTTAAGCGGGCAGGGACTGTAGAGGTGGCTGTGGCTTGAGTGCTGGTCTGAGGCGCCATTGGAGTGCTTGGCCCCGAGAGTACAACAGGGGATGGTGGGTTCAGGAAGCTGTCCGACAGCTGACTCAGTCCCGTGAGGTTGAGAGGCCCCTCATCAAGGACTTGAGATGTGAGGCCCAATACTGATGACAGATTGTCCGTTGACAGGCTTGGCTGTTGGGTGGAGGAAGGAGGAGTGTAGTGGGGCTGTCTGGTCTGCAGGTGGGTGAAGACTGGAGTCTGAGGCATGCGATGAACCTGAGCCTGGACTGGGAAGGTCTGTTTTTGCTGTGGGAAGTCCTGGTAGTCGTAGCCTTGGTAGATGAGGGGCTGTTGAAAGCCATGAAAGGGCTGTGACATCACCTGAGGTGGAGGAGCAGACCTGGACTGGGTAGGAGCAGCTTCAGCTGGGACTTGAGGGTTGTGCAGAAGTGCTGTTATCTTCTCCTTCATCACCTGGCACTGGGCCTTGGGCAGGTCCATGAGGGTGTGGCTCATGTAGGTGATGAAGGTGTGGTGGGCCAAGGATCCTCTGTCCAAGTGGACTAGCTGAGAGAGAAGTTCTGTGGTGGTCTTCATTGTGTCCCTGATCTCCAACAGGACACTGTGGTTCTGGCCCTCCAGTCTGCCTCTCTGCCTGCATCCTGTGGAGCTGGGGGTGGTGTGGGTGTGTGTTAGCCTCTGGTGGCTGCTGCTTCTTCCTCCATTTGTGACAGGGGATCCTCCAAGTCCACCGGCATGGGGAGTGCAGCTGTCAGGGGGTCCTCTGCCGTGGGGTCCTCTGAAGACACCTGCCTGGACAGGGTAGCTGGCTCCTGGCTGGAAGAGGACTGGCTGTCTGTGGGCTGTCTGAGGGAGAGGGGTGTCAGAGGGGCTGCTCCTCGGTGGCGGATCTCACCCTCCAGGAAACTGCACTTGGCCATGACGTACATCTCCCGGTCAGTGAGCTTGACAGCAGCCTGCCTGGATTTCTTGAGGTGTAGCTTGCCATACCAGGTGTGCATGTGCTTCCACCATCCCAGGAGTTCATCTGCAGTGTAGCCCAGGCTCTCTGCCTTGTCTCTCCAAGCTGCCTGCTTCTTCTTGACGTCGCGATAGAGTCTGTGGCCCTTTCTCCAGAGGTACTCGTTCTCCCTCAGCCATTCCAGCACCTCATCTTCATGCTCCTCGGAAAGGGTGTTCTGTTTCCTCTCTCCCTTCTGCTTCCCTTGCCTCTTCCTCCCTCTGGCCAGGGCTTCAGCAGGGCCTTCAGGGGCTTGAGCAGCAGGGCCTTCAGGGGCTTGAGCAGCAGGGCCTTCAGGGGCTGGAGTAGCAGGGCCTTCAAGGGCTGGAGCAGCAGGGCCTTCAGGGGCTGGAGCAGCAGGGCCTTCAGGAGCTTGAGCAGCAGGGCCTTCAGCAGCAGGGCTTTGAGGGCCTTGGGGCTGGTCCACCACAGCAGCAGTAGCAGCAGCAGCAGCAGCAGCAGCAGCAGCAGCAGCAGCAGCTTCACAGTCAGTGCCAGGGGGTGGGATGCTGGTTCTGGCCTTCTTGCCAGGGCTGGAACGAGTAGGCATGGGCTTCCTCTTTTTCCCTGACTGACAAACCATGGTGTTCCTCCTAGATGTATGTGGCAGCACGTCTTTCCCCTGAATGCTGACTGCATGCGTGCTGCATCCTTTTATATCTGCGGAGCTGACGCAATTCATACTCCCTGCATGCGCAGTGAACGCTTTGCATCCGATATACATCCGTGTGGCATCCACTTTGCTTCCTATAGGCGTCCGTGATGCATCCGCTTCATCCGCTATGCATCTGTTATGCATCCACCCCTTCCGCTATGAGTCCATTTTGAATTTCTCCCCCAGAACCCCTTCGGATGTGTCATCCACTTCCATCCACTGTCATTTGCTAGGCTTCCTATAAACATTCGTTTAACATCCCCACTACATACCACCCAAGTCCGTTCTTTTCCGTTCTTTTCTGTTCTGTTGATGCAAATTTTCGTCACTTTTTGGAGCGGATGACAACGGATGGAGCTACTCCCAAAATTTTGCTTATCTGCTGTATCCTTACGGTATATCCTTATACGGTTTGCGTCTGTCGGCCAGTGGGACCTAGCCTTTAACTTCAGAATCATCTGCTACCTGTGATTCTGGAAATAAAGCAGCAGGTATTCATATGAAAAATGAATTAAATTAGAAGGCTAAAACTAAAAAGTTATAAGCTTAGGAATAATTTTTGTTTAATGCTTTAGGAATTACTTCTATGTATACTCTTGGTGTTTTGAGGATGGTTTTGTCATAGATGGGAATCTGATCCAAGAGGGGCGACTATACATCTTCTAGCTCAATTATAGTTCTGACCATAAGAGAGGGCAAATTATACCAACCCTAAAGATATGAGATGTAACATAGGTGGAGACCACTTGAGCTATTAAAATGCTAAAAACTGAATCCATACAACTGGTTGACTAAAAATGACATTACGGGAATGAGAAGCATGGAAAGAAGGAAATGACAGATTTGTTAGACAGATGGGCTGCCTTTCTCTTTATAGAAAGATGGGGTGGAGAGATAAGAGCTGCTTAAGTCAGGAATAAAAAAGTTTTCTAGTTTTGGAAACAGGATTTACAGGGTGGATAACAATAGAAACATTCATGAAAGCCTAAACATGTAAGACAAGCTGAACATAGTGTGCAAATCAGAAGTATGCATTTTGTTCTTTTGTAAATACTGGGAAAAAGATCATAAATTTGAATTGAAAATTAATCAAATTAATGAAGTACTATATGAAGCAGTTATCCCTGAACATTGAGAATCAGGCCTATTTTGTTGTTTCTGACTCTTCTGGAAGTTATCATTTCTCTGCTATTATCCATCATTGTTGGGGAGGTCTTGCTGGTATCAGTTTGTCATCTGTGCTCTTTTTCAATTACTTCACTTTTTAAAGATACTTTTTCAAGCATCCAGATCTATTCCACAAGATATAGACTCCAACTCTACAGTTGTGTATTACAAGTAGTCCAATCATGGGCTTGGCAATATGGCAGCCTTGTTCTCAAATAGTTACCGTGAATTTCATATTACTTGTTATAGTCCCATGTTATAATAGAAATTCTAGTGTGCAAATTGTGAGCAATATATGTGCCTGGAAAAAAAATATTGAGTTGTTAATATAACAGATAAGGCATGTCCAGGAAATACATATTCATTTATTTCTTCCTCTGAATATTGTATCTAACTGATTACATATACCATTAGTTTCTTCTACTTTGTTCTGGGCTATTTTGCTAGAGTATAGACAGATGAGATAAAAGCCTGCCTAAAGTTTTGTCTGCCATATTAGATTCACTAAGTGATGAAAATCTGATTTAGTTATTTGTCTGGCTTCATAGGAATAAATATTATTGCATGCTTCTAGCCATTTAATCTATTACTGTTGTTACTGTTACTAATATTTTGAAAAATATTCTTTGTTATATTTCATTCTAAACATCCCAAAATGGTATGTAGCACTATAAAATTCATTAAAAATGTTATACAGTCCAATATACAGTCCAATACTAAGCCAACAAACATTAAAATTTAGACACACAAAATTGCTGATATACGTTACAGTAGCCCAACTTTTTGATCTGTAGCTTTAACTGATTTGATTTAGCTCGTGTCTCCCTCACAGCCCTGTTTTTCATTGAACAGAGCCATCACAGATATGGCCTATTCCGATGTTGTAGACAAGTGGCAATCAATAATCTATAGTATACAAAGCATGCACCCCTCCAGAGATTGCAGGTATCTTGGTGTTTGATGTATTTAAATTGCCATTCATTCGAGTCTGGTTCAGCCATGAACTGGCAACCAGTGAAGATATTTTAGTACATGTAAGGAACTATCTCTGGTTTCTGGAGCAATCTCAAGGGTGACATCACATGGACTGCATTATAGCAGTTAGGTTATCACCATGAATCAGCAGAGCCAAGCTATCCCTATCCAGGGTTTGAGAATCCCTCATCTGTAGTGCTTTAAAAAAGAAAGAAAGAAAAAGTAAGAAAGAGCCAGGAATTGATCTTCAGCACCTAGTTCATAGATGAATTCATTGCTGATCATGCACAGGTTGTCTTAATGCACATGCTTTAATTGCATATCATTAAGCTATGGTAATATTTTAGCCTAAACTTTCTATGAAGCTAATAACTTCATATAAATATGAAACATAAAAAATAATTTCTTCAGGCATTTTAAAGTAGAATTCGAATGTTACTTTCTAGAAATTGGCTGACATGAGTGAACATTACTATCAAAAGCAAAATACTATCAAAAGCAAAATTTTCTCTATCTTTCTTAAGTTATTTAGAAAATTTATACCACTGCCCAACTTAAGCAAATAGTGCTGGATGGTTAACAATACAAAAACAATACAAAAGTATAGGTAAAGGTTCCCCTCGCACATATGTGTTTGTCCTTCCTGATTCTAGGGGGCTGTCCTCATCTTCGTTTTAAAGCCAAAGAGCCAGCACAGTCTGAAGATGTCTCTGTGGTCATGTGGCCGGCATGACTAAATGCTGAAGGCACACAGAATGTTGTTACCTTCCCACCAAAGTGGTCCCTATTTTTCTACTTGCATTTTTACATGCTTTCAAACTGCTAGGTTGGCAGAAGCTGGGACAAGTAACAGAAGCTCACTCTGTTACTCAGCACTAGGGATTCAAACCACCGAACTGCTGACATTTTTGATCACCAATTCAGTTTCTTTGCCACTGAGCCACCACGTCCCCACAAAAGTATAGAAATGTACAATTAAAAACAAATATAATCAATACAAAAGCTAAGTGAACTTACAAATAACTCACAGCCCAAAATTCATATACATTGAGCTGTGCTAATGACCCATCCTTAAAGTCCCCATATTCTTAATCAGTTGAAGTTTCCAAAGGCTTTCCAAGGGCAAACCCATGTAGAGACCATTACAGCAATCTAAATGAGAAGTGACTAAAGTACTGTATGAATGACCCTAAGCAAAGCCTCTGAATACAGGAATGGGCACAACTGTTACACAAGATGGATTTGCACATGGACCCTCTCAACAATTACATCATCTGCTCCTTGGGATCCATGAGGACTCCCAGATTGTACACCAACTCTGGGGAAAGCTCCTCTATCTGGAGTTATTGATAGAATAGCTCCAGAACCATGGTGCTCTGAAACCTGGAAACATTTGCTCTTGCTTGGGTTGAAATGTTCATCCCTATCTATGTCCTCATCACTTCTAGCATTGGTAAGCACTTTTACTGAGTCATTTGTACAATCCAGTACAGAGATGTATACCTGGGTATTAACAGCATGCTTGTGATGTCTCTCCCCCTACTGATAGATGATCTCACCCAGCAGCTTCATTCTTTAGGCTGCCCAGCCAAAATCTATGTCTACGCAGATCCAAGTGACCTTATCCAATAGATATTTCAAATAGTCCTTGGGATGATCCAAGCCAATTCTGTCCCTAAATAATAATAATTTAAAAAGCTTAGACAGAGACAGATCTTTAGACAAGCAGTATGCTAACAGAATCTCTATATGGTAGTTAGGTTATAGCTATGTTTGCAATCATCTTCCCCAAAAGATGACATTTACCCATGGACATTATTATAATCTTGTGGATCCAGAGAGATTTTCTCAGAATAATTAAGATCTTCTGAAGGACCATAGTAACCAACGCTTTAGTAATGAATTCACTATTTATGAACTGAATCCAAATCATCCTGCATTTTACAAATATTCCTCTGAATTTTTCTATTAGTTTCACTTTCTTTTTCTTGGACTGTAACAATAGAATAATCTAGATTATTGGTTTCTAAACTCCATTTTGATGGTCTTTTCTAGAATACTGTGTAACGATATAGATATTATAGATGTCAATGGATGTTCATGGTGGACATATCACAATGCATTTGTTTACCCTGTACATGTAGAAATATTGGCTTGAGTTCACGTCTTAAGCAGTTGAGACTTAAAGAATTATATTTTGAGCCAAAAAAATGAGCATGAGTGAAAAAGGTGCTACTTCAAAATTTAAAACAGAATATTAATTTATAGGATTTATAATTAATGTATAATTTAAATACATATTTTGAAATAAAAAATGATAATTTGTTCTGGAATACTAGACTCTAATTTGCTTGTAAATAAGTAATAACTATTTGGAGGATCCACTTCCAAAAGTCAGATTTACATTTCTTAATATTTTTAGGATTATTGCAGTTGATACCATAGATGTTGCTTTTGTTCAGCCCTATATTCTGAGAATTGAACACTTTTGTTTTATATTTTTGTTGTGTTAATTCTGTTTCAAATATACTATGAATATAATCTTGATGATAACTTATTTTCCAACTCTTTTCATGGTAAACAGTGTTATGCAAAGTAGGGAAGAAGAGCAAGAAAAAAAGAAAATAAGGGAATGATATAAAGAAAAGACAGTGCAGTAGAATCTTCATTTCATGTACCATACCCCAATTTGGTAAACTGCCAATTCAGTATTCTGAATTTGAATTCACACTTTCCCTCCCAAATAATGAACAAAGTCCATTATTTCCAATGGATGATGAACAATGTTCATACATCTTATAGAAATGTATGTACCTTGTATAAATTTGATCAACTTTGTTTCTGTGCACTACAAATGGCCAATAAAGTTACATTTTTATGTCCAACAAAATGTAATTTTACTAACACCATATACCATATTCCTATCTCTTTATGCATGCAAATCATCCTTTTTTTCCTATCAGATCCATCTACCACGTTGCTAACACTGCTGTATGTGTGTCTGTGTTTTTCTTTTTAAGGATATTGTCAGTCTATCATCACTTTCCTGATCCCTATTCTTTCATACAGTTTTACAATTTAATCTTTCATTCACTCAATACAAACAAAGTGAGGCTGGAGGTTCATTCTCCAAGCTTGGATTGGTTTCCAAACATTTTTTTTTTTAACCAAGCTAGGTAACATCTTCAGTGTTGGTGTTTTCTGCTTATAAAGGCTTCATGTAATCAGAAGATCTTGTAATGGGGAGGATCACCAGATGGAGTAATGGGTCTTGTGACTTAATCAAGTGTGGGTGACGTCAGGTAAGGGTCTTGTGATGAGTCAACCAAAGTGTCCCAACTTACATCAACAGTGGGGAAAAATACTTCATGATAGTTTGATCAAAATCAAAATCACTATGTAGAATGTGTTGTAAAAATAAAAATAGGAAGAAGAGCAATTATTTCTTTTCATTTTCTGGAGTTGCAAAATCTGTAGACTGAAGAAACAGTGCTGATTTTGGGGGGAAATTCTCTTTATTTAAAGTGATTACAAAAATGAAAAATACAAACCATAAAATATTACAATGAAATGCATGCCAAATGCAAAATTAAAGTAAACATGAAAGACACCAATAGAAATGTACATGAAAATGCTATGAAAACATTGCAAAAATGTGAGAACGTTTCTCTATTTTAAAATATTTTTTTTGAAACTTTCAATAAATATTATTTAAAAAGTTATTAAAACTTCACAAAAACAGCACTTTTGCCACATGTATCTTTTTAGGAAGTATTCATTTCATGTCTGATGAAAAATTATTTTCTGTGTACCCAAGTTAGAAATGGGGCCATCTTCAAAAGTCTTTCAGGCTGATGTAAACTAACCAGGAAGATTCACAGTCAATCCCAAAGATTATTAAGCTTTATGCCATTTATTAATTTATTTTGCCATAAAATCTAGCTGACACACAACATTATTTTTTAAAAAGGTCAATTCCACCCCTTTAAATTGTGTCCAGTGGGCAACTGGAACCAAGTTTAAACAGTGTAGAAGATAAAATAAAACTCTTTGCCACAATAGTTCATAGTTCAAAGCAGTTTCAGTACAATTTCTCAGGCAAAACTTTACACTGAAACATTTCATAAAACTATTAAACCCACTAGATGATTAGAAGAACATTGATTGGCTCCATAGAGTTATTATAAAAAACAGAGACTTTGGTAAGATACTTTCATATTCTGATAAGTGTTATGGAATTAACAATTAATACTTAATAACAATGTTTAAATTCAAAGACTGAACTTGGATCTAAGGGAATTATAAGCAGACATATGTTATTATCTGTATTGTGGTCACAGGCCAATTATTAATCAAAATTCGCTATTCTTTGATTGAAACTTACTAAAATAACATGCTAAGGATTAGAGAATAATATTGTACCATTTTAAAAGGTTCAATCTGAGTATAAATATTCTGTGCCACTCCCCACATAGGGACTCTAAACATTTTCCTCCACAAATAGAGGGATCTAAAACAAGGGTGTGGAGATAGAAATAGTTACTCATAAAAAAGGAATGCTGGTGCTGATTAACAGGACCACAGATGAAATTAAACAAGTCCTTAGTCTTGACTCAAAATGTAGTATGGCAAGAAGTTAATGTAATCATTATAGAAATGTGTTTTACATAGTTGTAGGTAGAAATAACCCATCCATCAATTTGAGTCAAAATATAGATGTCAGCCAATGAAACAAAAATATACTATCTGAATGAATTTATGAAATGATGCATATTACAGGTGTGTACAAATCTTTGAGGCTTCTGATCAAAAACTACAGGTTCCCAGCAGAGGTGGTATTCAGCTGGTTGTGACCAGTTCTGGAGAACCAGTAGTGGAAATTTTGAGTAGTTTGGAGAACCGGCAAATACCACCTCTGACTGGAGTATCCTTCCCCTGCCACACCCACCAAGCCACCCCAACAGAACCAGTAGTAAAAAAATTTGAATCCCACCACTGGCTCCCAGAGCAATTTCCCCCATTTTTATTCACAGAAAAGACCCCAAGAAGCAAGTCCAGCTACACTTTACTAGAACAGTCCAATCATTTCACTTTTCTGGCTTGACTGTTTTGCATTCTTTTGCAAGCAAATCCATCTCCTGTCTGATACTCTTTTATGGTATTAAATTGTAAAACTATTCATATTTAGAATAGAATGGAATGGAATGGAATGGAATTCTTTATTGGCCAAGTGTGATTGGATACACAAGGAATTTGTCTTTGGTGCACATGCTCTCAGTGTACATAAAAGAAAAATAAAATACATTCATCAAGAATCATAAAATACAAAACTTTGTGATAATCATAATAGGCAATCAAATCATACTAGGAAACAAATAAAACAATATAAATTGTAAAGATACAAGCAACAAGGTTACAGTCATAAGTGGGAAGAGAGAGGTACTAGAAAGGATGAGAAGAATAATAGTAATACAGTCTTAATAAATAATTTGACAGTGTTGTGGGAATTAGTTATTTAGCAGAGTGAAGGCATTTGGGGAAAAACTCCTTGTGTCTAGTTGTTCTGATGTGCAGAGCCCTATAGCGTCATTTTGAGGGTAGAAGTTGAAACAATTTATGTCCGGGATATGAGAGGTCTGTAAATATTTTCACAGCCCTCTTTTTGACTTGTGCAGTGTACAAGTCCTCAGTTGAAGGCAGGTGGGTAGTAATTGTTTTTTCTGCAGTCCTAATTATCCTCTGAAGTCTGTGTCTGTCCTGTTGGGTTGCAGAACCAAACCAGACAGTTATAGAGGTGCAGATGATAGACTCAATAAACCCTCTGTAGAACTGTATTAGCAACTCCTTGGGCACTTTGAGCTTTCTGAGTTGGCACAGAAATAACATTCTTTGTTGTGCTTTTTTGATGACGTTTTTGATGTTAGGTGTCCATTTTAGGTCTTGTGATATGATAGAACCTAGAAATTTGAAAGTCTCAACTGTTGATATTGTGTTGTCTAGTATTGTAAGAGGTGGTAGTATGGGAGAGTTTCTCCTAAAGTCTTCCACCATTTCTACAGTTTTTAGTGTGTTCAGTTCCAAATTGTTTTAGTTACACCATGAGGCAAGTTGTACAACCTCCCATCTGTATGCAGATTCATCATTGTCTCAAATGAGACCAATCACTGTTGTATCATCTGCAAACTTCAGTATTTTTAATATTTCATGGACTCCACTCCACTCAAGAACAGATAAGCCTTCAGCAGTACAAAATGCATGATCCATCTACTTTAGGATCACTAGGTATTTTTCTTGGATTAAGATGTAATGTTCAACATCCATCAGAACAAAGTCAGTTTTAACCAGTATTAAACCCTTAGCTTCCTACAGTCATGTCTATAGAAAGCTCCTGCCCCCAAAATGCTCTTTTTTAATCTTAATATGTTATTCTCTGGGGTTTTAAATTTGTTCCTTTAGACGACTGTGTTTCTGCATTTCTCCTTTCTCCCATAACCACCATGAGAATCTAATATGATAATCTAAACTATCATCTATTCCTAATCTATTCCTAACTCCCTCACAGCAAAGTATAGCCTTGATAATTAGGAAAGAGCTATTTGGATATCTGTAAATACCAGCAAGACACTATGGAGGAAAGCAGTCTCGTCATAATATCCTAAATCATATGATGTATTTTATAAATTAAAAATCACATAATTTTGTTTCATAAAATATAAAGCACTTCTTCGCCAAGTAGTCTAGCTTTATTTCAGGCCCAATGATGGTGGCCTTCTCTTGCCCCAGGTCATAATTTAAACCTATCACAGAACAAGATATAGAAGAGATAATAGAAGAAAACTAAGAAAATGCATTCTTATTTTAACAGTATCTTCTATTCCACACCAATTGCATTACATTAAGGTTCAGTAAAGCTGCAATACTCTTGGATTGTGCATGCTTGTGATTGTGTAGCATGATTTTTAATGCTAACTATAGGACTTCCTAGTAAAACTGCCCTCTTCAAACATTATTGTGGTTCCTATCCAGTAGGTATGCAAACTAGAATTTATTTCAGCAATGTGAATCTTTTCCAAATACCTTTATCTACAGTATGACTACCTAATAGAAAAAACCCCCATAGTTAGCAATTGTCTGCATATAGGTATTTATCATACAAAAGATTTAAAAACTTAAAGCACTGTTTTTATCATTAATAATAATCCTACAACAGATCCTCAGAATGAAGGTATCATTCTATCACATCCCAAAATATTCTGTGATTGGAATGTAAAATATGTTATACATCTAAATCAATGAACCCTTCCAAGACACTGTTGACATACACAGGACACATTTGTGATGAGAAGAGCTGCTGTCTTCCTGACATTCTAGCAAAGATGTATAGCATTTCTGTCTGACATATTCAGAAAATTAAAGGTTCATTTTTAGTAGCAATAATTACACTGTGTGCCTCTAGCTGATATTTATTATTTATTAAATGTAATTTAAATTAGCACAAGACTAGAAGTTCTGTTTGAAGATAGACTGAACACTCAGAGTTTTATAGTCTAGGGACTGGATTAGGAATGCAATCTCAAACTCCCACTCAAAGAGAATTTCCTGGGTAATTTGGAGCCAATCATGTATCTTAGTGCCACCCATCTCATAGGACTGTTATATGGATAAAATTAAAGGGAGAAATAATATGTATATTGGCTTGAGCAAAAGGCAACAAAGGCAACAAAAAAGAAATGGGATGATGAAAAGCTGAAAAATAGCAGGCATTACGGTATCATACTTTAGAATGTAGAAGATGTGGCCAATGAAAAAACAGGTGCTTGCCAGGAATATTAAATTGTTGCGGTATGCAACAATATTGCTGCATTAGATATTAGGTTAAAGAGATACTCCTCATCCAATCAGTTTATTACATCTCAAGTCTTTCAGAATCTTGCAAGTCTGAATGTGCTTGGAATTGTTCATCAAGCTTTTTTCAGAATGCATTTAATTTCAGAATGCATTTAATACCCTTAATGTGCATCTTAATGCCTTCCCCCACCCTCTCTTTACCTTTGTGAGATCGAGAAGAGAGCCTTATGTGAGATTTTTTTTCACAGGTTTCAGTTCTGCCCTGGGCTCAGGTTGCTTTCATCTAACAGTAACAGTTCTGTTTGTAGTAGCAATTCAAATTATGCCTCAAGGCCATTCCCTTGATGCCTTTATCAAATCCTGCCTCGTTTATCCTTTGGGATGTTGCTCCCTTCTTTCTGTACTTTTCGTCTTTACACACTGCCTCTTGCTGCATTCTATTACTTAAGCCTAATACCGTGGTGGGATTCAAAAAAAATTACTACCAGTTCTGTGGGTGTGGCCTGGTGGGAGTGGCGTGGCTTGGTGGGCATGGCAGGGGAAGGATACTGCAAAATCTTCATTCCCTCCCCACTCCTGGGGGATGGTTACTGCAAAATTTCATTCCCTCCCCACCTCATTAACCTGCTTTCCAGTTCTGTTCTCCTGTGCAGGGCAACAAAAGAAGACCTAGCCGATTAGCTGGGACTCGGGAGGCAGAGAATAGATGGGAGCGGGGCCAGTCAGAGATGGTATTTGCCGGTTCTCCGAACTACTCAAAATTTCTGCTACCAGTTCTCCAGAACTGGTCAGAACCTGTTGAATACCACCTCTGCTAAAATAGTCCTCTCACTGTTATTTTATTACCCTTGGTGGACCATCCTACAGGTAGTCCTCAATTTATGACCACAATTGAGCCTAAAATTTCTGTTGCTAAGCAAGACCACTGTAAAGTGAGTTTTGCCCCATTTTATGACCATTCTTACATACTTGTTAAGTGAATTACTGCAGTGGTTAAATTGGTAACACATTGTGAAGTGAATTTGGCTTCCCCATTGACTTTGTTTGCTGGAAGTTTGCAGATGATGAGTGCATAACCCTGGGACACTGCAACTGTCATAAATACATGCCAGTTGCCAAGTATCCAAATATGTGAGTATGGGAATGTACAATGGTTATAACTGTGAAAAACAATAGGTCATTTTTTTCAATGTTGTAACTCCAAACAGTCACTATACAAATGGTTGTAGACTGCCTGTAACTACAGTGACACAAACTGAAGGTAAAGCCCATGTCACACTGCCCAGCGGATGCAAAAAGGACACAGCGGACGAGCAAAATGTTCCATCCGTTGTTATCCGCTCTCAAAAGGGGCAAAAATTTGCATAACCAGAGCGGATAACACTGACGCGGGGAGGACGCAGGGTGGATGCAAAGCGGATGCGGAACGGAAGCCCAGTGGATGGAAGCGGATGAGAGCGGATGGCGTGTCCGCAAGGCTTCTGGGGGGCCTCAGCAAAGCGGACGCGGAACGGATACAGCGGATGCAAGCGGATGAAGCGGATGCAGAGCGGAAGCCTAGCGGATGCACAGCGGAAGCCTAGCGGATGCCTGGCGTTAATTGCGCATGTGGGGAGGATGCATTGCGTCAGCCCCGCAGATATAATGGAAGCAGCTCGGAAGCAGGTTGCCATTCAGAGGAAAGACCTGCTGCCAGAAGGATTGGCTGCCTTGCCTGCCCTGCCTGCATGTCTGCCTGCCAGCCTTGCTGCCAGCCTTGCTGCCACCCTCCCTGCCAGCCAGCAACCCCACAACCATGCTGAAGCACAGCAAGCCTCAGCCATCTGCTGCCAGCCCTTGCAAGAGGGACAGGGCTACCATCCCGCCCCCTGGCCCTCACTCTGGTTTTGCTGGGGCGTCTGCAGCACGGGCTCACTCTTCTGGGGCTGGGGCTTCTGCTGCTTCTGCTTTTGGAGGAGCTGATGACAAGCACTCCAGCACCTCCACAGTACCTGCACCCTTCACCCCTGAGACTGAGCGACCAAGAGGAGTGCCAGAGACTCAATTTTGTCTTATAGCTTGTTGTTAATAAAGTCTATTTTTGATTCACACACTTGCTTCATTTCTTTTTTTTAATAAAGTCTTGCTGGAAACTTTTAGAAATGGTTTAAGCCTTTGCATGCTTGTGGGATGGGTTAAGATAGCTGTGGGATGGGCAGGGATACCTGTGGGATGGGCAGGGATACCTTTGGGATGGGTAATAGCTGTGGGATAGATAAACCTCCAGTGCAAGCATAGTGGGACTGTATGGTCCACCCTCCCAGGTGCCACACCTATGGCCCTTTATTATCAATAATGATATAATCAATCATCCACACATGTCAACATAAACACAACTCTTTATTAAACGCCCTGTTCATTGTAGCCCAACCAAACATACATGGTCCAATCTCATCTGTGTGATGAGACAGGCTGAAGGAAGCATCCATTAATCATCTACCATCCCATCTTGCCACTCCACTGCTCCAGCTGGGGAGTTGCACCATTGTCTCAGGAGGTTGCGCTGCTTCTTCGCTTCATTTGAGGCTCTGTTGGGGCTTTGCACATCCTCAGTGTCGATCAGGTTTCACCCTTGCCTCCATTCCCCAGGCTCCATGACCCCATTGGCTTGTTGGAGGTCCACGAGCCTGTTCTGCAAGACTGGGTAGCGGGTGCGCATGAGATTGTGCAGGATGCAGCAAGCTTCCATGATCCTCCTCACGGTCTCTGGGCAATGCTGCATGGTGGTGAGAAGTACCTGGAACCTGCTGGCCAGGATGCCAAAGGCGTTCTCCACCACCCGTCTTGCCCTGAACAGCCTGTAGTTGAAGATCCTCTCTTCACGGGTGAGGTATTTGGAGGTGTAAGGCTTCATGAGGTAGGTTGTGAGGGAGAAGGCGTCATTCCCCACGATGAAGTAGGGCACATCTTGCATGTCGTTGGGCAGCGGGTCTGGATCTGGGAAGCCCACCATGAGGTTGCTTTCCAGCTCCTCCTTGAGGTGACTGGCATTGTATACCTGGGCATCTGAAGATGAGCCATTGCCTGAAGCATCTATGTACATGAACTTGTAGTCAGCATCGACCATGGAGAAGAGGATGATGCTGAAGAAGCCCTTGTAGTTGTGATAAGTGGACCCCGACTTGGCTGGCGCTTTGCAGGCTACGTGCTTGCCATCTATGGCTCCAACGGTGTGGGGAAAGTTCCACTTCTGATACCACTGCTCTGCAACTTTCTTCCATCCTTCTTCAGTGGAGGGGCACTGGAGGAGCTCCTCCTTGTATTCTTCGATGATGGCCTGCACCACTTCTCTGACAACAAAGCTGATGGTGCTGGGTGGCACCCTCCAGCTGTACTGCATGCTCCTGTAGGTGGTCCCTGAGGCCAGGTGGCGCAGAGTGAGTGCCACCTTGAGCCCAGGTTCCGGGCTGGGCGGGAAGTTGGTGTTTGTCTTGGTCAACCTGGGTGTCAGCCGCTGCACAACTTCGTCAAACATAGCTGGAGGCATCCTCATGAAGTTCTGGAATGCCCGAGTGTCTTCGCTCCTGAGCTCCACCATCAGCTTGTTGTACAGTCCGTCCTCTGCTCTTCTGGCGAACCATCTTTGGACCCAGACTTTTTTTTGGGTGGCTCCTTTTGTTCCCGTAGTAGAGTTCACAGAGCCTGTAGATGGTTTCGCACTGTTGCAGAAGGATGGTGGCTGCCGAAAGGACTTTGTCACAATCCACGGTGGACATGACTGGATGCTGTGGAAGAGGAAGAGTCAGATGAAGGCTGCAGAGGTCTGCACCGCTAGGCTGCTGGTCTGAAAGTGAGATGCAGACGAGTTGCTCCCCTTTTTATGGGCAGTATAGGTGTCCCTTTGCATCCTCTAGGCATCCTCTAGACATCCTTAATATCCGAGATAGGTCCCCTCTGCAAATGTTTTTTCCGCTTTAAATGCTTTGTTTCCGCGAGGCATCCGTTCTGCATCCATTCTGCGTCCATTCTGCTTCCTTCCTGCATCTGTTTACCGCTGGAGCGGATGGAGTTGCGCGGATGCGGAACGGATGCCTAGCGGATATAGCGGATGCGTAACAGATGCAGAACGGATGCGTAGCGGATGCGTAGCGGATGCAGAATGGACGAACTGGATACTTTTTCCGCGCAAAAGTTTTAGGCAGCCCAAAACTTTCGGAGCGGATGAAACGTCAGTAAACGGATGCTGGACGGATAGAGAGGAAGCAAAACAGAGGCAGTGAGTACATCGCGTTTTCGAATGGATGGCAAGGTTTTTTGTCCGTTTTACGTCCTCTTTGCATCTGTTGGTTCACTGTGACATGGGCTTAAATTTCATAACCAGAACTGGCAATGGCTAAGAGCCAGAAAATTGAAGAAAAAGACAGAGCTAATTCTGACTGCACAAGACCAAGACTTAAGAACAAATGCATACAAAACCAGAATTGAGAAGACTGTAATAGAGAGCAAGTGCTTTCTCTGCAAAGAAGCTGAATCAACAGTAGATCACAAAGTTAGCTCTTGCAAGAAGATTGTACAGACTGACTACAAACAATGGCATGATAAACTAGCAGCAATAGTGCATTGGAATATCATGAAGAAACTAAATTATTCTGGGACTTTAAAATTCAAATGGACAAGCACTCTTACACTTAACAATTGTCAATAAGAGAGACCAAAAAAGTCTGGATAGTAGCAATATCTGGAGTAGCAGAATAGAAAAAAAAGACTGGAGAAAATACATCAAACTATAACAACAAACTATAATTTATTGTTATGTATCAAACTTGTATGCCTTCTGAATCTCAATGACTCTGGATGGATGCCATCTATTCCTGCCCTCCAGAAGCAATGAGAGGCCCATACTGGCAATAGAGCAAACAGAAATTATGGATTTGTCCTCACTTTTTGAGGCAGATGGGCAGTTCAAAATGGAAAATAAAAAAAAAATAAAAAAAATGGGAGGTTACCAGAGAACATTTGGTATCTGTATGCTTAATATGACCATTTCTAAATAACAAGATAGAGTGAAAGAAGAATGCCTACTTTTTAAATTAAAGACATATTTTTAAAAAACCACATGTTGAACTTTTACTCACAATGCTTCACCTAACTCGACATACTAAATTATTAAGTACTACTTTTGAAATCTACATTTTGTGCAACAATGTCAAGTGTGATTCTAGAAATGGATTATTTTATTCAGTTTTCTTTCTTCTGTTTTAGTTATTGCATTGCTTCTTATTTAATATTTGTACTATTTTATTAAATGAGGAACAAAATGCTATTTTGAATGAAGGTTAATTACTTTTTCCTGAAATAAAAAGCCAGATCATATATCTTTTTCCCAGAGAGAAGGGGAAATGTAAGCCTTTTCACAAGAGCAATATCAAATAAAGCACCCCCTCTTTGTGTTCAAATGACACCTCCATTTATATTCTATTTCTGAAGGATCCATTTAAATACAAAGTCTCAGACTTTTTTTTTTCTTTGTTTATAAAGCCCCTGCCTCCCTGCCATGACTCAAAGGAATCTATGCAGGTGTTCAAACAGCATTGCCAAATAGCAGAAGAATACTATGAAGTCAAAAAAGAAATTGCACTGCTTGAAGAAAGAAAGTAAGTTTGTTTCTTCCCTTCATCTTACAAATACTCAGTTTTCATAGAGTCATCAACTGGTGTGGTGATTTAACTAAGGTGAAATAAAAATTCAGTGCTTTTATCTCTGTGAATAGGTGAAACTTGTGATTTGCCTTGAAAGTAGCAAGAGTCATTTGTTGAGACTGACAGCTGTAGAAATGAAATAAATGAAAAATAAACATAAAATATGTACTTTCCCAATGTGTTATGTTTCTCGGCCAAGACAGCACCTGATCTGATTTTACTTATAGTGCAATAATTTTGAAAGTGCTTTAGAAGCCTAGAGAAATGCTGGCATTCAAAGCATTAAGAATAAATTAAAATGTTACATCCAAGAACTTGGATTTACATTTGCAAATGAGAAAATTTTCATGGCTTTAATTAACTAATAGAGAAACCAGTTTTCTTCAACCTGGCGCTATGACATGTAGGACTGTTGGATGATTTCCGGTTATAAAAATCCAGAAGAAACCATTTAAAACAAATATGTTCAATTTTCACCCATCGAAGAGGAGCTATCTGGAATAAATGAAAACATGTTTCTTTTTGATAACTAGATATGAATTTGTTTCCTTTAGGAACTGATTCACTGTGAAGTAAATTTGAAAACAGTAAGACATATGTGATAAATATGTTTAACTTACTAGTATTAGAAGGAGTCATGGTTGTTGGATGGAACCAATAGTACTCTGGAGGAAGTTTACACCACTTGACTTCAAATATTGATTTAGGTTCAGATGGCTAAAAATTTCCTTTTAGCTGTGAATTTGTTTTTCTATCTTTCTAATGTGTTCCCTGATCAGTAGGAATAAGCATTGTTGTGCAGGGAAGGCCCCATTGAACAGACAATCCTAGTCAGATGCTGGTGGGAGGTAATTCAGCATGCTTCCTCCCCTCCTTTCTCAAGTACAGTATCACAAATCCAAATGCACACAGCATCCTCTATACACATATGTGCAAACATATGAAACAGGTGAAGTCATTTGCAGGGCAGCACAAAAAAAGAAGTCATAATACTTAAATTTTTCAGTGGTTTCCTGTGTCAGGGAGCAAGTGTGTCAAGGAGCAAGGGAGAGACATAGCACAGTATTGCCTGGCTTCAGTGCTTCTCCTCTGCCTCTCTTTTTCACGGTTAACATTGGTAATAAAAATTCAGCTCCTGTTTTATTTGTATCTGAAAAAGAGCCTCACTGAAACTTTAGTTTTGAACTTATATTTCTTTATTGTTGATAAAAAAGGAGAGTGTTATTGTAAGTATTTAACTGAAAAAATGTGTTGATTGTGGAAAACTATGGCCTATAAACTGAAAAATGACTATCTATACGATGGATACAACCCATTTTCTCAAAAAGCAAAGCAAATGCTTACAAACACTGGAATATGTATGTATGTATGTATGTATGTATGTATGTATGTATGTTTTTTTAAGCTTTCGCGGGTACTTACATGTGTGCTGTTTAGCTTCCTTCGGGTATTATCCCACGTCATTGTAGTGCTGTTAAAGTTGTAGCAACGTTTCATCAAAATCCCATCTGCCATCATCAGGCTTCTGTGTGGATGTGGGTCTCACAGCTCCTGGTTTCAAATTCGAGGCTGGTCCATTCTGATTGGCTAGGAGCCTGGGTCTGTGTTCAGTGGACTTGGAGTTTGATTGATTGGTGTTTCTGGTTTCTTTGTCTGTTTTGTGGCTTTGATTGGCTGGCAACACTCTGTTCTTGTGTTGGAGGCTTTCAGTGCAGCTTGGCTTCATGTGAAAGGACGGCTGCTATTCATTAGCAAGCTAGGTTTCACCTGGGTGCCTGGTGGGGGGGGTGTTTGAGTTGGAGGCATCAGAGGGAGTCTGTCTGTACTCAGATGTTTGTCTGTTTTGTGTTGTGGAGATCTTTCTATTTGAGAGTGCAGGCTTCCAAATGATTGACAGTCTGCTGGAATCATCTTCTATTCATGCTTTCAGGTCTTTTTTCAATCTCTATGGCTTCTCTGATGATTCTGTGGTTGGGGTTTTCTATAGTGGCCAGGGTTTTAGTGCCATTGAAATTGATGTTGTGACCTGTGGTTTTCATGTGTTGGACTAGTGAGGAGGTGTGTTCCAGCTTTTTTACTGCATTTTTGTGTTCATCTAGGCGGGTACTTATTCTTCTATTGGTCTGTCCAATGTATGTGGTCGGGCATGATGTACAGGGAATTTCATATATGCCTTGGTTTTCCAGGTCAATTTTGTCTTTGGGGTTTCTCAGGATGGCTGCTATTTTTTAGTCTGTTTTGAAGGCAGTCTTGATGTGATGCCTGCGTAGTATCTTACTGATTTTATCTGTAGTACCTCTTATGTAGGGCAAGACAGCTGTTCCATAGGTCTGTTGGTCTTCTAGGTCTCTGTTATGTCTTGGTGTGTTTTTGTGGATCAGGTTGGTGATTTTGTTTTTTTGGAAGCCATTGGCTGTCAATACTATGTCAGGGTGCATAGTTCAGTCTTTATATGTGTCTTATGTGCCAGGCATTTGGTTCTGGTAATTAGTGTTTTCGCCACGGAATTTATCTGTGCTGGGTGGTGGTGGGATTGGGCATTGAGGTAGCGGTTGGTGTGTGTTTTCTTTTGGTATATGGTGTGTCCCAGTGTGCCATCTGTTCTTTTGTAGATTAGTACATCTAGGAATGGTAGTTGTTTGTTTATTTCCGTTTCCATGGTGAACTTGATTTTGGGGTGTGTGTTGTTTAGGTGTGTTAGGAAATTGTTTAGGTTTTCTTTTCCATGGGGCCAAATCACAAATGGGGGTAATAGAAGAATAAGTACCCGCCTGGATGAACACAAAAATGCAGTAAAAAAGCTGGAACACACCTCCTCACTAGTCCAACACATGAAAACCACAGGTCACAACATCAACTTCAATGGCACCAAAACCCTAGCCACTATAGAAAACCCCAGCCACAGAATCATCAGAGAAGCCATAGAGATTGAAAAAAGACCTGAAAGCATGAATCGAAGAGATGATTCCACCAGACTGTCAATCATTTGGAAGCCTGCACTCTCAAATAGAAAGATCTCCACACCACAAGCCAGGCAAACACCTGGGCACAAACAGACTCCCTCTGATGCCTCCAGCTCAAACACCCCCCCACCAGGCACCCAGATGAAACCTTGCTTCCTAATAGATAACAGCCGTCCTTTCACACGAAGCCAAGCTGCACTGAAAGCCTCCAATACAGGAACAGAGTGTTGCCAGCCAATCAAAGCCACAAAACAGACAGAAGAAACCAGAAACACCAATCAAACAAACTCCAAGTCCAATAAACACAGATCAAGACTCCCAACCAATCAGGATAGGCTAGCCTCAAATTTAAAACCAACGGCTGTGAGACCCTGACCCACATACAAACTCCATACAGAAGCCTGATGATGGAAGATGAGATTCTGCTGAAACATTGCTACAACTTTAAAAGCACTACAATGACGTGGGATAATACCCGAAGGAAGATGAACAGCACACATGTAAGTACCCACGAAAACTTAAAAACACACACACATATATATATATATATATATATTTATGTAGGTATATGTGTATATATATGTTTATGTATATGTGTATATATGTGTGTGTGTGTGTGTGTGTGTGTGTGTGTGTATATATATATATATATATATATATATATATATATATATATATGCTGTTTAGCTTCCTTCGGGTATTATCCCACGTCATTGTAGTTCTGTTAAAGTTGTAGCAACGTTTCAGCAGAATCTCATCTGCCATCTTCAGGCTTCTGTATGGATTTTGTATACTCCTTGGTTTTCTAACTCAATTTTGTCTTTAGGGTTTCTTAGGATACGAAATTCCTTGCACCGCCTGCCCCACCATACATAAGACAAACTAACAGAGGAATAAGCACACACATTGAAGAACACAAGAACTCAATCAAAAAAGAAGAACTGACCGCTTCCCTGGTCCAACATCTCAAAGCCACAGGACATGAAATTGACTTTAAAAATACCAGAACTATCGCCAAAACCGAACACTTCAACAACAGAATAATCAGAGAAGCCATAGAGATAGAAAAACGTCCACACAGCATGAATAAACGAGATGATACCTCCCGCCTACCAACCATTTGGAAACCTGCCCTCATTAATAAATGAGTACCTAACATGAAGAATGACACCAGACCCACACCCACAAGTGCCACACAAGATGCTACCACCACACTTCCACGTAGAAAAAAGACTCACACCCACACAGAAGATGAGACATGACCACAGACCAAAAGCCGTACCGTAGCTGCATCACCACCTGCTTCAAACCCCTCTGACCCATACAAGAAGCGAACTGACACACACCATGAAGATGTGGCATGATCACGAACACAAAGCCGAACAACAGGATCACAACTCCCCAGCTCAAATCCCCCAGCAACTAAGACTAACCTGAGCACAACCAAGCCCCCACCTGAACAGAACACACCTCCAGCCAATCAGAACACAGCCAACCCCCCTATCAATCAGAACACAACCAAGCCCCCACCTAAGCAGAAAACACCCCCAGCCAATCAGAACACAGCCAAGCCCCCACCCAATCAAGTCACACCCCCACTAGCAGTTAAAAGGAAGAAGCAGATGCAAGCTCACATTACTCTGAGAACCACAGAGCCGAAGAAACAAGCCTGAAGATGATGAATGAGACTTCATCAAAACGTTGCCATACCCGCGAAAACCTCAGAAAACATACCCACACTCCCACCCATACCCACACATATATGTGTGTGTGTGTGTACATATATATATATGGCATTGTGTCTCTTAATCACAGTTTGGGTAAACTCAGCATTAGATGTTTAGTTTTATTATTTAGTATATATTAATATGGTGTATGTTAAGTTTTAAATGAGTAATTTGTTACCAATACTTACCATACTATCACTGTTGTTAATTAAAAATAGAACTTAGAACTAATGATTAAAAGATCCTTCAGACCTGTCCATAGTTGCTTTCAACTAATAACAACTGTAGCATAGGTATCTGAAAAAGGGAAAAATCAAGAGATTATACAAAGAATGTATATAAATACTATACATATATACATACATACATACATACATACATACATGTGTACATACATATATTATGAGACAACTATTTTTTTCCTTTTAATTCAAATTTACCTACAGCTAACAGTGAAATTATATACAACGGATCTGTTACCAGGATGAGCATTTGATTGCTATATTGAACACACCAACTTCTTCCCAAGAAAAACATTCATGCATTTTCTAGCAACTGATGCTTTCAGAAAGCAATTCTCCCTTTTCTTCTTTAATTCATGAATCTTTGAATCCAAGCCAAGGTATCTGTGTTCATCTTTAATATAATCTTGGAAAATAAAAGACACTTAATTTTTGTTTTCCTTTTCAGAAAAGAGTTGATCTCTAGGCTAGATGAAGCTGAGAAAGAGAACAAGGATGCTGCACAGTTAACGAAGGAGTATGCAGATCTGACAGAAGAGAACCGGACACTGAAGTTGACCCAGACACAATGTGTTGAACAGCTGGAGAAGCTTAGAATACAGTATCAAAAGAGACAGGGATCATCATAACCTGAATCAACATATCTGGGCCAATAAAAAATGCAAATCTTGAGTCTGCTGGGTAAATGGATTTTTTTTTCTTTCCCTATCTCAAAGATTCCTTCTAAAGGGTTGGAACACTTAAACTTGCAGACTATACAAGCATCTATATTTAATGTAATGCTTTCCAGCCACTAGCTAAATATGGATATTGGATATTTTATTTCAAGTAGCATAGTTAGAGGCTTATCAGTCCCTATTATATATGCAAATGGATCAGGTTTCTGTTCTAAAGATATTTCTTTCAATTTTAAGAAGGTTTAAGTGCATTAGAAACTGGTATGAGTCATCTCTGTTGGAGGGTGGATTACACTAAGTTATATGGCAGGAAGAATGTTAAAATGGGGCAGCCTTTGGCAATGCTGTCTTCTCAATTTGATCCAAGATAACTGGGAGAAAAACCAGTCTGTTATCTAGCAAGAGAGGTAAAAAGGTACTCAAATATGAAAGAATATTTAAAAGTTAGCAACATAGTACCTAAATCATTTGTCAAGCTGCAGCTAAAAAAATTACAAATAAAAAATTACTTCAATCTATTTAATAATATTTCAGTTCTGAATAGATTCTCTTAGAATTTCAATATAAATTGACAAGGTAATATGTACATTGTTAAACAATAAAGGGATAGATCTAAGTTGTACAACAGTATTAAAATTCTTAAAAGTAAATCCTATTGATTTTAATGGCATTTTTAGTTTGAAATTTAGTTAGGATGCTACCCAGGCATTATTCCCAAATGAAGACTTGAGGATTTTATATTTGATGTCAAGTTCAAAATGTAACAAAATTGACTACTATACATTGTTTTAGAAAGAAATTGAAATTGTTACCCTTTCTGTGTATAGCATAAGTAGTCTTTTAGTTGTGATTTTATGCAAGGTCATCCCTGTTAACACTTGTACTACATACAAAAATCAGCATACATTTGAAACAACATATGGTTGCGACCACCCCCTAATTATAAGCAGTGCTCACTGTATTGTGAGAATCAGCCTGTTTCCAAGAAAGTGCATATTCAAACCACATTGGATCAGTTTGTTTCCATTTCTCTTTTTTGTAAAAGTATCTTCAATACCACAAAGCAATCAGAATTAAAACGCTCTGAAACTATTTTTCAGACCAGGAAAAGCACACAATTATTTCAACAGTATAATAAAGTAATTAGTATACATTTCTATGAGTGTAAATTGATAAAATTTACAAAAGCAAATTTTATCAGTAATTTTGTTCCATCTTCCTTTCCCATACAATCAAATAGGGTTAAAGATTAGCTACAGAAAGAATTCTCAAAATCCTCCCATGCCTTTCCCTGCCAGCCAAACTAACAAGGACTCTATTCCACCAATGAAAATTAAGTATGTCAAGACAGTCTATGAACTGTTTTCTTCTGATTTGGTCATAAACTGAATTATCAATGTGGTTTACACAAAGAAGTATTACAATCATCATTGGAATAGGCAAAAAATGCCCACTGAAGAAAATATTTTTGCTAGTTTCGTTCATGGTGATGTTAAAATTTATGTTGCTGTAAAATAACAAACTTAAGAAAGTTTGTCTTTTACTGTATAAAAATCTATTGTTCTGAGGCTTCAGAAACTGTAGAAATGTAATATGATGGAGTACATATGTGCATGTCAGGTACAGAAAAAGAATGTCATCATCATATCCTTCTAGAATTATAGGTTGCGGATTAGTCCAAACCAGGATTTGTATAGAAAAGTGTATGATTCTGAATACACATAATTTTAAAATAAAACCAGTAGTATTAAATTAGCACATGAAACTAGGATCAAGAATCTAGAAATTATTTGTAAAAAAAATAGAAAAGTAACAGAGAGATATGAGATGAATAATTTTATTATATGATTGTCTGTTGAAATTTCAACCCTACATACACATGACTTAAAAGTAAATTCAGGTTGGGATTTGCTTTCTGGTAATTTGTTTAGGCTTATCATGAAAAAAATGGTTTAGTCTTACATCCACATTTTGATGAACTTTTTAGAAGAAATGGCTGATCTTAGATATTTTAAATGTTTCATTTCCTTCTTTTTCTCCACATACTTGTTTTCCTTGAATCAGCCAAAATGTCTTTGTTATATTGCTGTTTTATTCGCACAGTATTTTTTTCATTAAAAATAATTTTAAAGAACAATCTTATTCCTGAATTTCATTACTCTGCCTAAAATGTTGAACTGCTCAGATTCTAGATAGGCACAGACTCTGGTAACATCTTCAAAACTAGCCATCTTTATTGGAGTAAAAGCATCCACTTCAGTGGTAGGATTCAAATTTTTTAACTACCAGTTCTGTGGGCATGGCTTGGTGGGAGTGGCAGGGGAAGGATACTATAAAATCTTGTCAGAGGTGGTATTTGCTGGTTCTCTGAACTACTCAAAATTTCCGCTACTGGTTCTCCAGAACTCGTCAGAACCTGTTGAATATCATCTCTGATCCACTTCATCATAAGAATAGTCTTATCAGATCTATATCTTTTTTGTTATCACAGAGTTATAAAATTCCTCACTCCCCACACCAACCTTTCTTTTCTCCACAATGAAAAACATCAAATTTAGCTGAATGGACACAAATGCATAAATCTTACCAAAGCTGGGCCCAGATAGCCATCTCATGAGGTGCAGTTCTAATAATGTTTCAATCAAGTTAGTTAGTCTTTTGGATGCTCTTAGAACCAACTGAACCTCATAGTTGACTTATACCATTGTAATATTAAATAAAATTGATAAAAATTAACATTTTATTATTGAGCCAGCATTTAAATTCCTATTAGTTGGCTTAATGTATTGCAATAAGAAGTGGTTAGGTTTTTTTGAATAAATCAGATTAAACTGCACTAAGCTCTGTTATGGTTTCATATGATTTGATGCCTGCCTATATTATGGTGTTTTAATTTTTATTTGACTATATTAAATAATAACAAAATAAAAACACTGATGCATAAACCATGGTATACTTTGGAGACAGCTAAAGGGGTTGGGACTGGGTGGCACAATTTTGAGCTGGTTCAGCTCCTTACTCCAAAGCCTGTGCCAATCAATGTTGATAGGGAGAGGTACTCTCTTCCTTGTTTTTGACATCTACATGAAACCCAAATGACTTAGATCTTTGAACATGAAAGTTAGAACTACATTTCTTGCAGTTCTTACAGGAAGGGAGGAAGGAAGGAAGGGAGGGAGGAAGGAAGGAAGGAAGGAAGGAAGGAAGGAAGGAAGGAAGGAAGGAAGGAAGGAAGGAAGGAAGGAAGGA
>BLBF01000006.1:60697527-60762285 GCA_015471245.1 Laticauda colubrina
CCCCCCCCCCCACCTTAGTTGGCAATTCGTCGGTTTTTTCGACGAATGGTTGTATGTCTGTGGTTCTTTCTATATTTCAGGATCGAAGCTGGTCTATGTGCCGCTTCCATTCCCTGCCATCATCTACTTTAACCGGTAGGATTTGGGGCCTGTTATTTGGGTAATTTGTCCTGGTAGCCATGCTGGGTCCCCAGTGAAGTTTTTGGCGTAGACTAAATCGCCAATTCCAAATTTTCTAAACCATGTAGAGGAGTCGGGGGGGGTTCTGGCGTGAATTCTGGGTGCAGTCTATCAAGGTGTGACCTTAATTTTCTCCCCATGAGTAGTTCTGCTGGGGACTTGTTGGTTGTGGTACTGGGTGTTATGTGCTGGAGTGTGAGCAATCGGTTAATTTTTTGCTGTACATCTCCAGTGTCCATTTTTTCTAACCCTTCCTTTGTAAATCGGACCATTCTCTCTGCCCTACCGTTTGCAGCCGGATGGGCCGGCACGGTTAGGGCATGTCTAATACCTAGGGAGGCTAGGTATTGTTCAAAGTGTAGGCTGGTTAGTTAGGCGAGGACGTCCGGAATGCCATGGGTGGCAAAAAGGGTGTCCAGTTGTTTTATTACTAATTCAGTTGTTGTTGATGGCATAATTTTTACTTCTAACCAGTTAGAATAGGCGTCCACAACAATCAGAAAGGTATGTCCTTTAGTTGGACCAGCGAAATCGATGTGGATTCGTGACCAGGGGCCCCGTGGGATTTCCCAATCTCTAATGGGTGCTTTGGGTGGGGATGGTCTAATTTTTTGACATTTGTTACACGAGGTTACCCAGTATTCTATGTCCCTATCAATACCCGGCCACCAGACATAACTTCTAGCAAGGCTTTTCATTTTTACAATCCCTGGGTGACCTTCGTGTAGCATACTAAGTACCCTAGGTTGTAGTTTGTTAGGAATAACCACCCGATCACCCCACAGTAAACACCCTTTTTGAATAGAAAGTTCAGTTTGTCTGGTCTGGAAAGGTTTAAAGTTTTCAGTTTTTTGATTTTCCGGCCAGCCTTTACCTACCCAGTTAAGAAAACGGGCAGTCAAAGAGTCTTTTGCGGTGGCTCTGGCAACATCATATGCTGATATGGGTAGATCAGGGCAAGTCTCTATTTGTAGTGCTGTCATCGCTGGTGCCGGGTCTTCTTCAGTCGCTGGCAAGGGTGCTCTGCTTAAAGCGTCCACGTGTGAAATCTGTTTCCCCGGTTGGTGTGACAGAGTGTATGAGTAGGCTGCTAGGAACTCTGACCATCTCGTCATTCTTGGGGAGAGGATATTTGGTGTAGGTTTGTTTCCCGCCAAAATTCCTATTAGCGGTTTGTGGTCTGTTATAATTTGAAAAGTCCGCCCGTATAGGTACTCGTGGAAACGTTTCACTCCTGCGACAATTGCGAGTGCCTCTCAGTCCAATTGACTGTAATTCCTCTCGGTTTTAGATAAAGTCCTCGAATAATATGCGACGGACGCTTCTCTGCCATCCGGTAGTTGGTGGCTTAGGATGGCACCTACTCCGAATGGGGAGGCGTCGCAGGTCACTCTTAAGGGCAGTGTGTTGCTAAATTGAATGAGAACTTTTGAGGATGTTAGCAAGCTTTTAATTTTTTGGAAGGCTTGCTTTTCTTTGTAACCCCAAGTCCAAATTGCTTTTTTGTCTAAAAGACGGTGCAATGGTTCTGCTATAGTGGCCTTATTTGGCAGGAATACATTATAGAAGTTAATTAGTCCCAAAAAGGCTTGTAATTCGGTCCTTAGTTTATTTGACCAATCAGGTTTGCAGATCTGGAGTCACCCACTTTACATATAGAACAGTATACTGTAGCTGGGATTTGCAAGTGGAAAATAAATAATTGTTGAGTATATGATACATTGAACGTGCTAGAAAGGGATGATCATGAGATAAAAAAAGGTAGGGATTTATACTTAAAGAAAAAAAAACCCTTCAGTTTGGATCAGTGTAATTATGGTAGCAATAAAACAAACTACTTCCCAAGGAAAACTTTGGTTATAATAATATGAGAATAATATGGCAAACATACATTAACATACATAAATTAATAGGAATTAAAATAGTTTCCAGATTCTATCAGGAATGAAACCTCCAGCTTTGACTTACCTTTGTCCAATAGGGAACAATATTCCATTTAATTTTTTACATGTGCAAGGTGCGCAAGATAGAAAGTTTTTGTTCCCTTTATTCATTTTATGAATTAAAGGGAATTCATGATTGTTCATCAGCTCCAACTGGGCAAATTTTCCATTGGGGAGGATGAAGATGCTTTTAGAAGAGTAGTAAAAATGTCCCAGAATAAATTTTTTGTCAATATTATATTGAAAAAACTACCAAATGTAGGATGCTTTGCCGTTTCCCTATCAGTGGATTCCATACATTTTATTAGTTACATACAATCAGTATGGCAAAGAAGGGGAAGTGCAATTTGTATTTCTGTATTAATATTTATTGTCTGAAATAGAAATGATTATGTCAGAGTAGACGATCCTTTTCAGATAGTTCTGCAGAAATCGACAGTGCTTACAGAAAGTAATTTAAGTTGAAAAACTGTATCAGTTTCTATTAATACCTGTCTTTCTGGCTCAATTTTGTTACATTTACTTGGTCTTCATTTTCTTGAAATCACTGGATGAATATTTTGTCAGTGCAAAAATATTTGAATTCCCCTAAAAGTATATCTTTTGTGCCATAAAGTTCCCAACAAATACTTTTTATTAATATATCTGCATTCCTTCTAAATTGCCTTGATAAACAGACATCACTAATTTTGTCTGATCAAATTCAGTAATTAGTTTGCTGTTTTACACATTTTTAAAAATATCAAGAAATTGCTTGCCTGTATTATAGGAAATATAACAATATTTTCTGTATAACAATTATTAATGAATATTGATGGACCTGCTGTCATATTTTGCATCAACTCTCATCTGTGGACTAAGCAAACATTAAGTGACCAAAGTCATTCATTTAGGGAATGGAAATGACCCTCCATTCTGAACAATTATCAACAATTTGTGAGGAAGATTGTAGAATACATGATTAGATAGAAATTGCAGGGGATCTTGGAGGAAATTGATTTTCTGTTTCATCTGGATTTCACAGTGGGCTATAGTACAGGGTTAATCATGCTTGTTTATATACTTTGTTATAGATATATAAGGTGCATCCATCTTTGAATTCCTTGATATCCCACCAACTTTGGATACCATTGACCAAATCCCCCTCCTGTACTGGCTACAGGGATTGGAAATGTGAGGCATTCTGTTGCACTCATTTATCTCCTTTCTAAGTGGCTAGTGTCATCAGTGTTGACGGGGAAAAATTGCATTGGCATCCCTATACTTGTGGGATGTCTCAGGGCTCAATATTCTCATCACCTCTGTTTAACATCTACATGAAACCACACCTGATGGTCTTCCTGGATTTGCTGCTTGAAGAGTAAGTGGCAGCTGTGATAAGATACCCTCTGCACAGGTTCATATTACCAATGACACTTTCCTCGACTGGAAGGCCTCTAAAGTGGTTACTTAGGCCATGATCACCTCACAGATTGGATTATGCTTTCTACAAGGGAATTATTTGATTATTGCACTGCACTTTATATGGGCTGGTCTTGGAGAACATCAAGAGGCTACAGCTGGTTCAAAATGCAATAGTGTGAGAGGTAATGGGACTTTTGGTTATGTCCAGGGATGAGATTCTACCAGTTCGCACCTATTCACTAGAACCAGTTGTTAACATTCTAAGCAGTTCGGAGAATCGGTTGTTAGAAGAAATTACTGGCCTAATCCTGTAAGGAAGGCAGGAAGGAAATATTCTGGTGTTGCTTACAGAAACTGCCTCTCCGTTAACCCTTATTACATTCTTGGCAGGACTAGACTTCCTATCTCAGGAACTTCTCTGGAGTTTTTTTCCCTCCTTTGCTGGTACTTTGCTTGTGTGGAGTGACTATTCAAAGTTACAAAGGCACTGAAAAAAGTGACTTATGACCATTTTTCACACTTACGACTGTTTGCAGCATCTCCACAGTCTTGAGAGGCCAGGTGAGGAGATGCATGCCTCAATGTGAGTGATATTGAGTTGGCCACATCCAGCCAGTCACGACCACCAAGCCACGCCCACCAACTAAACCACACCCACAGAACCGGTTGTTAAAAAAATTGAATCCCAACCCTGGTTATGTCCATGTGTCACTGATGTTATGGAAGCTGAATTAATTGCCAGTCAGTTTCCAGATGCAATTCAAGGATTACAGATACCTGTAAGCCATCCAGAATTGCTGGGAATATTATTAGTATCCATGATATAAAACGTGGTATCTGGTTTGTCCAATTGTTTCTGCCTGTTGTCTATCAAATGCTGTCATCTTGCAGGACTGAAGAAGTGTATGGTCTGTGTTGTTATCCCCACCTTCTGGAACAGCATTCCCCCAGACATACAGACCGCAATCTCTCTCTTGGGATTCTGGAAAGCATGTAAGACCTGGCTCTCATCCAAGGCCTGGGGTTTGTGGAGTGCCTGTTGTATAGTTTTATGGTTGCTTTAGTTAGGGTTGCCTGTGTATTTTGTGTTTTTAACTATTTTTACTATTTTTGTAAACTATCAGGAATCTGCTAGGATGGAAAGCCCTAAAAATATACATAATACAACAATAATTAAAGCCTATCCCAGCCTTGAGAAGAACTCAATAGGTGAATAAAAATGCTAAATCAACTCAAAACAACTGTGTGCCTGAGGAACCAACCTGAATAATAACAAGTTTTGAAATCTCTGAAGTAATCTCATTTAAGGTACCACCAGAATGTATAAAAATGATTGCTAATGAAGCTAGGTTGGTATGTAGACATACTTGTTCATGAAGAAAGTTTATTTGATGATTTTGGAAGAGAAGAAATTGATACTCCAGTCCCCAAAAATCTTTTTTTATTTATTTATAAAGCATGTACAGCAAAGAATAGGGAAGAGTAAAGGGATCCCAAATAAGTGATATTATTCCAAAAGTAAGAATGTAATGCTTTGGGGTGATTAGTAGTCTATGAGTGATATGTGAAGACTGAATCTGTTGGATTTCCTCTGGATTAAAAAGAAGAAAATCAGATTGTGAAATAAACTAGTTGTCTTTTCATAAGTAGGCATCAAAGTTTGATTTTGCCTTTTATCCTGATATTTCCTACAGGGAAAATTGCATTTATTCAAGCCATGGTTTCTTTTCTAAGAGTCCGTCTCTGATGACAAGTAAGGATATTTGTGAAAGATGTACGCCCTTTAGTTCTTGATCTTTTCTTTAATTTCTTCTGATGTTTGAGTGAAATTCCAAGTTCTTCCATTATGGCATTAAAAGAAAGACACTGATAAAAGATAGGAGAGAAAAATTTATTGGGGTTAACAACAGATTTCTACCATGTATTTAATAGAATTTAAACCTAGCTTTAAGCGTGACAGTCATATCTTTTGGAAGTAATTATGAATTTAATGTTGATTAATTTGTTCACTGATATCAATAAAATAACCTCCTCTTCAATAAAAATAATCATTTTGATGGGTTGCAGAAAACTCTGATACCTGATAACTATTTGATTGATTATATATTATTAACTTTTGGAGCAGAAAATATAGTCAGTTCTTTCTTCAGCCTTCAATAGCTCTTAACTTAGCTATGATTTTTCCACCCTATATGAGGTGTACTATGATTAATAGACCTCAGAATGTATAGTAAAAAAATAAATAAAACCAATATAAATTGTAAAAAATTGTTTTTCTCATGGCAGTATAGCCATGAGAAAAAGAAAATAAAATTAACTATATCAAGATAAGAGTACTTAAGACCCAGCAACAGAATTTTAGCAGTGTGGAAAGAAGGTTTTGTTTTCTTCATTTAAATTTGTCTCATTTATACTGCAAGCCAGATTCTTGTTTCTTTGGTAAACAAATTAGGAGTCAGTTTCAAATTGCACTCATTTTAAAGAGCAATTTTGAGATACATCTGTATCTTAACAAGAGGAATAGCTGTAAATAATCAAAATCATATATTGACTATAGTGATAGTCTTTAACTTAGAACTTAAAACTTAGTTTTCCACACCACTTTTTAAAGATCAGAGTCCTGATCAATTACTGTCATATAAAAAAAAATAATATACTGTAAGAAGGAAAAAGTTGTAATTAAATAGGCCAAGTGACAAGGTTGTTCATAGCCAATAGTAAACCTGTCTTTCCCCTCTTCCATCTGTTTTATTGAAAATAACTTTTGTTGTTTCAAAAACACCTGAAGTATGACTGTTTTTGAAGACTAGAATAGGAAAAAATGCAACTTTACAGCAAGTAGGCAGGTGTATTATTGCAGCAAGTAGGCAGGTCATTCATATATATATATGAATAGATGATTCTCATGCAAAGTATGTTGAGTTCTACAGAGTAAATGTGTTTTCTTGAACACATTTACTCTATAGAACTCAACATACTTTGCATTCAGTAAGTCTCAAATTCAACTCCTAGCAGCTGAAAGTAGATAAAAGAACACTGGAGAATTGCTGCCTGTGAGAGCAGCAAGCCATTTTTCCATGTTTCTGTTATAAGTTCTGTGGAGAAGTCAATGTTTGAGAAAGTAGAAACCTGCATGAAGTTTTTTTTATAAAAAAATGTCCTTATTATTCTTGATAAGGTCACCCACTCAAGAACATTATCAACTAATGTAAAGATCAGAAATCTTTTTACCATCACACAGTAAGACAAAATATTCTTAACACATAATAAGATAAAATATAGGGCCCTCAAAATATTCATATCAGGGAAATGAAAACCACTTGTGCTAATACCTGTGCTTTCTTGGGAAATGAAAACTGTGGTCTGATACATCTGAAGACACAAAAGTTGGAAGTTGGAAAGGCTGACAGAAATATGCAATAAATGAGTATAGTGATCTAATGGTCAGATTGACAGGTTATATGTATAAAACCATGCATAAATTATTCTTCATATTTTTATTTATAGAAAATATTTTTAAAAATGTAAAAGAAGATTATGGCTTAACCATACATCTTCATTTACTTGAATAATAGTTGTATTCAGAATAATTAAGCATGAAACCAGTGCAGAAACTCATTCTAAAAATATTAAGCATACTTTAACACTTTAAGATATAAATTTAGATAAAAGAAAAATGGCACACAGAGAATAAAAAATAATAAAATGACTGAATGTGAAGATTAAAACAATAGCAATCACTTTTGGAATGTTATTTCATATAAACATATTAACAAATCAAGAGCCTTATTTATAATCTGAACTACCTTAAGTTATTACATTCAAATTTACACAAAAATGAGGATCTAAAGCAGAGGTGCTTTTCAGCATGTTCTGACCAATTCTGGAGAACTGGTAGTGGAAATTTTGATTAGTTCAGAGAACCAGCAAATTCCACCTCTGACTGGAGTTTTTACAGTATCCTTCCCCTGCCACACCCACCAAGCCATGCCCACAGAACCGGTAGTAAAAAAATTTGAATCCTACCACTGATCTAAAGTTTATATCTGATCAGTTTTGTACCTAAAATGATTCTGATTGAAAGTTTGAGGGCTTCCTATCACTTAATTTCACAATGAAAACCAAGCAAAAGTTGAGTTGGTTTTACAAGTTAAGCATCCTATTTACAATGCTGCTGGAATGGGCATGTTTACTTTTTTTGCAAATGTTCTGCATATCCCCAACAATTGACAGCCAATCAGGCCCTGAGGCAATGAGGACTTCTGCCCTACCCCAATCATTTTGTGCCACAAGATAAATCCCTTTCCACTTTAAAAAATAAATTTTCAAGATATATTGTGTTCTTGTGTACAATCCACTTATCCTGCCTATTGTTGCACCCTGTACCCAGTCCTCATTTCTTACCTTGAGACCATGGTATTGGGAGTTAGAAGGTGAGTGAGCCAAAGATTTCCCAGCTATCCACTACAACACAATCTCACATAGTGCTGCCTTTTCTGATATAATTCTCACTGTGGAAAAGTGGGAATCCCTAGTTTAAAACATGTACCACTAAAACATGAAGAAACTGGAAAAATGCTGTAGTAGACACAAGCTATCTGTTGGGGTTCAGTTTGATTTAATGCCAACTTGCCCAGAAAAATCTTTTTTCTTGAAATATTTTTTATTTTGTTCTTTTTATGTGTTTTGACTATCCTTCCTGTTCTTTGTTCTTTTGCTAAACACCCATTTTGAAAAACATGTTATAGACAGCAAGAAACCATATACATTGGCCACAACATACTCAATCACTACTTGTGCCATCATAAAGTTACTTACCTAACAGCTGTGACTTTGGATTTTTAAACAAGAGAAGAAAAAACTGTAGGCAGTACCAAGTTATTGATGCACTCTGGCATTCTGTTAAAGATCTTACACATTGAAGCCTGATTCAATAGTTTCCTTGGCTATATTGTAGGGGAGGTGATATCTTAAATTGTGTTTAGAAGGCCTTATCACAAACCCAGAAACAGAAGGCTTTTGGCAAAATGAACTAAAGCAGAACAAAAGAATGGACTACAGAATAAAAATAAAGTTGGCTACATGATTCACTATAAAGTATTTTAGTTATAAGATTAATTCTTACCTCACCTAGTCTATTTTAATTATTCCTTATTTTACAATCGGTGTAATGTATATTGGATTAGATAACTATGATTCTTCCCCGCCCCATTACTACATATACCATGTAGTAGACCTGAGACCATTAATAGTCAATGTTAACTGGCTCCTGCAGCTCTTGTTTGGAAAAGAACGATCTCATTAACTTATTGCTAAAGATAAAGATACAATGTTTTAAAACCTAATTTTTAGATTTACTCCAAAGGAAAAATAAGATTTTAATTAATTCCATCTGGGAAGTAAAATGAAGGCAAATTATTCATATCTGAAAAAAGGTGAATCATACAAAATAATCCATAGTAGTTAATGATCCCAAAGGAAATACAGATGCAAGCAGCAAGATATGTAACTGTGAACTGCTTTAACTCATGCAGGGCCAGCACCAATGAGCATTCCCACTGGAGCAATGGAACAAGAGTCGTATTTCTCTCCTTATGGTTAAATAAATGATAAGGCTCATACACTGCCTTACAGATGAGGATTCTATCTATTGGCTGTTTTAAATTCATAGAGTTTCAGAATAGCCACCTTCTCTCACACTTGTTCGATACAGAACTTTTCATTTGGGGAGTGATTTGACATTTCCATGCAAGACCTAACTACTATATTTGCACAGAAGTACAGGATGATGGCTTCTGCAGCACAATCAAAGCCCCACCATTTAACCTAATTATACCAGTACAGAGGATGGGACTTTGATCACATTGTCACAACTGATATATTTATTTCTTTTTATAATTGTTCCTTTAGCTCAATCCTGCAAATATCACTGTTCTGCTATTCTGGAAAAGAAAACAACTTATTGTCATACTACATCCAAAATGTTGTACTATAGTATGCACTCTTTAAGACATTTACCTACATTTTCTCAAATAGGCTGAAGGATTTCCTGTTTTATTTATTCTTCCTAAGCTCACATGCTCGGCTTCTGTTGGAAATACCAACCCCAAACATCCTTGGGTACATGAATAAATAAGTTATTTTGACCTCAGAGTTTCTGCCCCTTAATGTATATTGTGGTCAGAATTTGCTCTCAGCTAAACACACCTTTCCTTTATGGTAACTATACAGTATGGATTGACGGTTGTGTTTGAATCCCTTGTTCTTCCCGAATTAATTTGCCACAGTCTAACTCTGCAGATAAGGTAGTTCCAGAAGTGGAGTTGGATGGATGAGTTTGTTTACACTGTTGTCCATAAAAGAAACAAAAGGCCTTGTTGCATGCAGAAAGGAAAAGATGGAAGAAAAAGAAAAAATAAGAATATTAACTAATTGAACAAAATTTTAAAGAGAATGATACCAAAACTTGTAAAACTATATACTGAAATTTGTGAAACGTATCTAATAATATAGAAATTCTGTAGGATACATTTGCAGATTTTATTGTATTATATCAAATATGTTAATATACAGTATTAAAATTATCAACTACCTTAATATTTCTCATCATTTATTAAAACTTGACTGAAGAAAATAATTTGAATTTTTACTTTATTTTATTGGCTGACAAGAATCAATCTATTTTCTCAGGAATACATATACACAATATTTTAGTTAACTTTGCTGTAATGTTGATATCTCTCTCTGCTTTAGACCATTAAGAGGGTAACATTGTTGTATCTCATATAATTTTGTAGCAGAGATCTAAACCAATTCCAACATGTAAGCATAAAAATAAGAGATGACTGCAATGATAACAAGTATTTATATGGAGAAATTTGAGGGCAATCCCAGGCTTTGCATGTTGAGGGACTTCAAAAAGGCAGGACCAGGATGACTTTTCCTGGAAGTGAGGAACAGAAGGATTAAGGGATATTTAATCTTTTGCAAACTTTAAGGCAATGTTTACCCCTTAACTTCTCCACCTCAAAAATAATAAAAAGAGTCAAATTGGATTTAGGGTTTGCAAAGAGATTCTGCACATTACAGTATGTACCCTGTTGTAAATTATAGTGTTTTCTAGCATGGTTTGGCCAAACAGGGTTGTTATATGATTAGGGGCTACATTCATGCATACTAATTCATTTTCATGCAAAAATGCACACAGGGACCCATATTATCATAGATTGTAGTACCCTTTATATTATTTATTAAGTTACATATGTTATATATTCCCTGCATTCTCTCTCACATAAATAGAGTTCTTTTTTCCATTCCACCATTCCAATGAACAAAGATGTTGAGGTTTCATTCTTTGCAACCCCCACCCTCCTAGCATCATATCACCTGGACAACAAATGAAAACTGTACATTTTCAGATCAGTCCCCTACTATGTCTCTTCCAACTTAAGTTGCAACTCCAATGTTAGAGGGAATTGCTCATTCGGAGCAATCATTTGTATGTCACCTATTTAAATTATACTTTTGCTTGCATCAGAAGTGGTTTGGGGAGTATTGGTAAGGATGAGGCTTGTATCCTTTTTTACTTAGCAATGTCATTTGTTCAATAGCAAGGTTTGGAAACCTTTGTTGAAATACCACTGTTTCTTTCCCTGTCTCTGCTTCACACAGATGCCAAAATATTTAAGCAGTGGAGGTTGAAAAATGCCCCGTATCCTCACTTTGACTCTTGAAATTCCATAACTTCTTTTCAGCTGACCCTTAATTACTACCCAGTATGTTCTCCTGTAGATAAAAAGCATGAACTCTGCATTTCTTTCATTGCACTAAGCAGAAAGGTCTTATTGAGATTAACAGTATTGTTATAATGATGATAAAGCAATGACACATTGACTTTGCTGATAGTTATAGCCTTATGGAAGTGCCCATAGCACTAGCTGGAACTTATTGTATAGGATTGATCATTGGAAAAAGACTGCTGTTGGGCAGAGTGGCTCATAAAAAGATACAAGTAGTTAATCATTAGTTATTTCACTTATCTTCTTTGTACAAAAGGCTTTAAGCCTGATCAGCAGAAGGCAGCTCTTCTGGAACTCAATTATAAGGCAAAAGTGGGTTTTGTGTGCTTGGCTGAATCCCATTCTTTTAGGTGAAGGTACTTCCCAGACTGAACTCAGCTGGACTTACCTGTTCAATGTCACTATTTTTCCTTGATTTGTAAAAAAATTCTCCAATAGCTACAAACACAGAAAGAACTAGTCCTGCTGCAAGCACAATGAAAATGCCCCCAATGTTTTCCACGCCAAGGGCACTAGCTTCTTTACTGTCCTCCTCTGGGCACCCATTGCCTCGCCACCATTTTTCCTTCATCATGTGCAGCTTTCCTTCCTCTTGTAATTGCAGAATGGCAATGGTGATTTTGTCTCTATAAGGAGAGCCTGAAGGAAAGGAAAAGGAGTAAAATAAAACTGAATATGTCAGGATATATAGGACCATATTAAAAACAAGTCACACAGGTGCGATCTTCCCATACACACTTTTTTGTTTTGTTTATTTTTTTGTTTTTAATTTAGATTATAAATTCAGCCAACTCAACCCTGATTCATGGCTACAAGCAGTAAAATCCTTCAGGGTTATAGTATTGAATAAGTATAGTATTGAACTGCTTCCATTTGGAATCGTGAATACAGATTTGTAATCTAGTCACAAAGGTACTTTATCCAGAAGTAAAACATAAGGTAGCCAGTTAGATATTTCAGAATTTGATCTTTATCCAAGAATCTTACAGAAACAATATTAATTATTTCTTTTCCAGAGAGACTGGTTAAAAATATTTTCTCACAAATAGATTGTGCATACATTGGCAAAATCTGGGATGGTGACTTTAAATCAATTACTGTGTAATTATTAATTTAAATATTTGAATTTGGTCTTGCAGTTCACAACAGTGCCAATATTTCCAGCTTAAGCAAGTTTTAATAGTTCAGTTTGGGCCAGATGCTTTGGCCACTTCAAAGGCACCTGAGATCCAAGAATGAACATATTCTCAACCTATCTTTATGAAAAGTTTGAAGATATTTTTAAAGTGGGTAATACCAGAATAAATCAAACATGAATTTTTGAATCGCCATTAATGCCCCATAAATGGTTTCATGTTCTTAAGAAAGTTTAAATGGTATTGATGGATTTGAGATTAAAACTGATTAATAAAAATATATATTTAGATTAAATTAGAGTCCCCTAAAAATAGGTTCAAACCAAGAACATCAGATTTTATCTATTGGAGGATTCGACTACTGCTGAAGAATAGTGAAGAAATGCATCTCTGAATAAGCAGATACGACCTCATGGTCCTGACCAAAATACCAGTAAAAAGAATCTCTCTGATTAAGGAGAGGATGGGAGATCATCCACTGGTACTCTGGTGGCTTTTTCTCACAAAACAACTGCAGGATAGCATTTTCTGCAGGTTTGAGCACTGGAAGACAAAAGAGAACCATCATGCTCTTAACCATAGAAGAGCCTTTACAAGGTTTGCTAACCTCACTTTCTAATCACTATCGGAAATTACATGTAACTATTTTAAGGCTAATAAAGATCTTTAAAATGACAGTTTTGGTGAGTTTACCTTCATCTAGATTCTAGAACAAAAGAAAAATTATAAGTTTAAAAATTTAAAGTACTTGAATTAAATGGCAAGAAGCTGAATAAGATTAAGAAAGTTAAAAAAATATTAAGCAATCAGATGAATTTGGAATTTTAGGATTTTTGCTAAAAGATTTTGGCAATAATTATTTTGAATTTTAATTATATAAATAGATAGTACTTTTGTGGGAATGAAATTGTTTAGTCCATCTAAAGTAAAAATAGAAGTTTGAGATAAAGGCAAATTTGAGATTTTATGATTTCATATTTTGGACACTAGAGGGGACTACGTATCCAGGCATAAACAAAAAAAGAGGCTTGTTTTTTTGTTTTTTGTCACATTGGAACAAAAATGACAAAAAATATGACATTTGAAATGTTTCAGGAGATAACTTGAATTTTGGAGACAGAAACTAGCATCTCCAATGTCAGCAATGATGCCTGCTTCTATGGATAATTGATGTGGAATGTGGTCTGGATTCACAGGAGGGAGGAAATGCATTCCTGAGGACAAAGTTTCAGCTAAGGGAGAAAGAGAGTTAAGAAGACTCCTCCCTAGCAATTCTTAGTGTATATCTATAGTGAAACAAGTAGTTGGTGTAGTTGGCAATATCTCTGTTTACAGGTGAGGAATAATAAAGGAAACTGCTGAGAAATAATTCCATAAGTTGTTCTTAGTTCCTGGGGCCTGAGAGTTTATTTCCAAAATATATTAAATAAGAAATGATAGATGTGAAAGAGAATGTTCTGAAAGTTTTACAGGATCAAGAACTAAAAGAAACCTCATCCAATGCAAAAATGTTATGATACAAAAGAGATGTTGAGATGTTGGAAAACAAAAAAGTGGATTACAACACAGAGATGGCAATTAAAGTGGTAATACAAATGATAAGCCAACAGTCATTATTCATCTTCATAGTGATTACTTAGTAAATTTACAAAAAAGATTTTCCTAAAGCCTTGAAGAAGACTTTGAAATGGAAAACAGAAAAAGGAAAGGGAGCTCAAATTGTATGCCAACTTCTGAATAAATTAAATATCAAGCTTGTCAGAAGCAAAAGGAAGGAGTGCAGAGTTGGTTTGTTTGACCAAAGTTAAAATAAAATATGTTTTTATAAAACACTGTGGGAATCCTTTGAGGAGTTTTTGCTGACACCATGGTTGAAATATTGATGTACATGGATATCACTGAATCGGTCATTTGTATTTTTGTTATAGTACTGGTTTGTTATAGCAACCAAATAGGACAGGTACAGACTTCAAAGATAGTTAGGACTGCAGGGGAGAAAAATGTGCCTTCCAGCCTGCCTTCCATTCAGGACCTGCATATTGCACGAGCCAAAGGGAGAGCTGAGAAAATATCTAGAATACACCCCCCCCCCCAAATATCCTGAACACAAACTGTTTCAGCTCCTCCCCTCAGAATGCTACTATAAGGCACTGCATGCCAAAACAACTAGGCATAGGGACAGTTTTCCCCTCATGCTATTACTTTGCTGCACACCTAATTTCAGCAGCACTGTCTTATGTCTAAAGATATTTAGCTATGCAGTAGGGCTGTATTACTATTAATCTTCTCATTTTTCCTTTTACCTTCTATTATTGGTATCTTATTATTATATTACTTTGTTGTTTGTATGTTCATTGAAAGTTTATGCACTGGAGACATATTCCAATCACGCTTGTCCAATAAAGAATGTTCTGTTCTATTCGATTCCACTCTATTCTATTGGAAATTATAACGATTAAAATTAGTATAAAAGTTATTATAAAGATTAATAAAGAGTATTAGTATAAAAGGTATAGGAAGAAGAGATATTTGCATATGCCATTATAGGGTAGGTGGGATGATAAAGAATCACTAAATTTATTTCTACTTGTGATGAAGATAAAACTCACTTCTTTAAATTTTTTTCTCTTTTTTTTCTTCCTCTTTTTTTCCTTTCTTTTATTGCATGTTGTACTGTTTCTTTTCTTTCTGAATTTAGTTTGTACAGTTTTTTATTATTATTATTTATTTTTTTAATTAAAATATTTAAAAAAAAACATTTTATTTCTTGGAGATACAAAAAAATACATTGAGGATTTAGATAAGTGATCTATCCAAATATAACTCCAGATATTAAAGTTTGGCATTTGGAAATATGTGATTTATATGTCCTTCAAAAGGCATTATTTTCTACTACTGAAAAGATGAAGCAATATGTTGGTGCTTGGCATGTGAAGATTTTATTATATATTACAACAGTATTTTGATTGTTATATGGCACATCTTGCAAACCAGTGGGTACAAGTTCAAAATAAATTTTTGTTTTTCTTTTTTACATTTTTTTCTTTAAAAAAAAATTATTTTTAGTTTTATGGTTTATTTAGTTTAACACTGTTATTGTTGTGCACCTTGATACTTTGCTTGTTCTCTATACTTTCTTAAAATAAAGAAAAAAATTAAATATATTTTAATGATTTTAAAGAACTAGTGATTATAAATAGTTGCAGTGATGGTGCTTTAAACTCTTTGGATTAAATTGATTAAAACAAGTCAGGAGGTAGCATAATACTGTGTGTGAACTATCTTAGAGGTGGTATTCAGCAGGTTCTGACCAGTTCTGGAGAACTAGTAGTGAAAATTTTGAGTAGTTCAGAGAACCAGCAAGTACCACCTCTGACTGGCCCTGCCCCCATCCATTTTCTGCCTCCTAAATCCCAGATGATTGGTTGGGTCTTCTTTTGTTGCCCTACACAGGAGAACAGAGCTGGAAAGCAGGTTAGTGGGGTGGAGAGGGAATGGGATTTTGCAGTAACCTTCCCCCAGGAGTGTGGAGAGGGAATGGAGATTTTGCAGTATTCTTCCCCTGCCACACCCACCAAGCCATGCTTACCAAGCTATGCCATACCCACCTAGCTACACCCAGAGAACCGGTAGTAAAATTTTTTGAATCCCACCACTGAACTATCTGCATTTATTTATAGGACATAATATAATTTTTCCTGCTTCTCAAGCAGCAAAACTCTTGACATCATGTTTTGATGACAAAATGTGTTATATTATGAAGTATTCCAGAGTGCTTACCATCATCTATCTATCAATTATGTATCACCTACAAAATATACATCACATTTCTTACCAATGGGAGTTCCTACACCATAACCTTTGGAATCAATGAGTCCCCCAATCTGGGTGAGATTGCAGTTTCTCTGAGTGACATATTCTATACTGGTTGATTCCATCAGCAGAGCATAATCAGTAGTGAGCACCCGCTGGATGCCTATATCATTGTTCTTCACCAGAGCCGTCAGTTGCCTACTGCTCATAAATGCCCACATTTTCTCATATGTTGATATTTTGGATTTCTAAGGAGAGAAGTTATAAGCAGTAGAAATTAGTACTCTTCATTCATGTTACTTGGTATGCATTCCAAGATGACACTATTCTTGATTTGGACCTCAGGAAAAAAGAACTCTGTTGTCTTTAAATGATTTCTTCTAAATTTAGTTCTGTGGACACAGCATCTTTATATACAAAGAATTTGAATCAGCCAATAGATTGTTCATGTGGCTTCCAATGTCCTTTTCGGCGTGTGCATTTTAGAATGCATTACATAACAATAGTGTTTCTTCTGCTTGACGATGGTAGATGGTATTATCTGTAAGGTTAAGTCTGCATATTTTACAGATTGTTGTTAATTTTTTTTTTTTAAGATATACAAAATATATGTGGGAGTCAGATAGATAGCTGGAGTTTCATAGTGTGAAATTGTTAGCTATGTCAACAACAAACTTCATCCAAGGAGATAATAGCTTCTTTCATTGCTGTGTCATATCAAGTGTCTGGTAGTTAAGTTGAAGCCTGACAAAAAGAAGAAAAAGATAGATCGATAGATAGATAGATAGATAGATAGATAGATAGATCGATCGATCGATCGATCGATCGATAGATAGATAGATAGATAGATAGATAGATAGGAAGGAAGGAGTGAGGAAGGAAGGAAGGAAAGAAGGAAAGAAGGAAAGAAGGAAGGAAATCGAAATGTGGGTTTGGAATAATGAAAGATAATATTTTTCTTTCATTGCAAGAAATCAATATATATGTTAGTTAGTTAAGCATAGGAAAAACATGTGTTTCTTTCTACAAATTTTCAAACATTAAATAAAATTGAACAGAGACGTATGCATAGGAAAAGTCTCTAGGATGATATCAACATTCCTACCATTATGTTGATGGCTCTGTTTCAAGCTAGTTCCATTTACAGCATGTTATGTGAAGGAATGTTCCTATCTGTTCACATTATCTTTAAAACACTTATTAATAGAAATAGCTACTTCGATTTAAGAATAGAAGAATAGAAATAACTACTTCAATCTGAAATCTTTTTACAAAGAAAGAAAGATCCCAAGGAAGAGAGTTGCTTCTGGAATGATCAACATTTACATGCATCTTGAAATTATCACTTAATTGTAGAGTTTACTCTGCTTTAACTTTTATTGTGGTATTTAATTGTTAATGTTGACTTAAATATCAAGTGCCTTTTATACAGGCAGAATGTTATAATAAGCATGTTTGTCATCATATTATCACATAGTACCATAAATCAGCAAAGCATACATGCTCAGAGAACAACATACATTTGATAGTTAAATAAGTAGTGATAAATAACGATAAGTTAAAAATTAAGTCTTTATCCTGAACAGCATTGCTGATAAAGGACAGTGTTTAGGCTACTTCTGCTGACTGCCTGCTGCCTGCAATTTGGTAGTTAAAATCTCACCAGGCTCAAGGTTGACTCAGCTTTCCATTCTTCTTTGGTCAGTAAAATGAGGACTCAAATTGTTTGGGGCAATCTGCTGACTCTGTAAACCACTTAGAGAGGGCTGTAAAGCACTGTAAAGTGGTATATATGTCTAAGGGCTATTGCTATTGTTATTAAAGAACTGTAGTCTAAATATAATTTAAATGTTACATCATATTGATGTGTATTTTTAGACAGCAGCTTATTTAACCTATGTTGGGCTTTTTTTTTCAAACTATAGCTTAAATCCTAAATTGATATTGACCATGCCTATTTACAGAGGTGCAAAGGAAAAAGTTGGATTTTTTTCTTGAAGGCTGAGCACTATAATTTTGAGTATACACCTATAGTCAGAAGGATCCAACAATCAGAAATCTAATATGTATGTTCAGTTTTGACTTACCTGAGCAATTTATTCTCACTGTCCAAATGTACTACTCGATATATAACACAGTATTAAAAAATCTTAACATTTCACCAACAAAAAGTTTTCATAGCAGCTTACCTTGAAAAATGTCATGGTTGATCCATCTCTAACAGCTCCATATTCTATCCTAGTTTGTTTTGCTAAATCATCTGCTGAATCAATAGGTGACTCCATCCTCTCAACCGTTAAGAAGGCAGCCAAATTAGCAGTGTACGATGATATTATAATTAAGGTAAAAAACCACCATATTCCTCCTACTATTCTGGTGGAAAGAGCTTTTGGCATCAGCTCTGATCCTGTGTGACACCATCAAAACAATTGTATTACAATAAGATGAAAATAAATTTTAAGATCACGCTATGGAATGTTACTTTCAGAAACATGCTACATTGTGAATAAAGAACAAAAATTAGTTGATGCTATAATTTAGAAGTGTAATGATAGTCTCAACAAATACGTTTTATAAGATGAATGCAGTACTAGATGACAAACAAATAGATGTTTTTGTATCAGAACTACCATATATTTTTTCCCTTAATGATTAACATGTCAGTTAATTGCTTTTTGAAGTAAAGCAGCTGAAGTATGATGATAGATATTCTTATCTGGAAGTACATTTTATTGATATTGCCATAATAAATAGGACCTGAATCAGAACTTTTAATATTATGCCCTATAATATGAAGATATATTACTTTATCTCATATTTCCTTTGGTCTTGTCTATTTTGTTAAAAGTGCATACTGGCTTAATATTATTGCAGACTAGGATTATGCAAAATGATCTGAACACAAGACACACCCTGCTCCAAGTCTGAAATATTGTGTTAGGTGCAGGAGATATGATTCAAGCATGAAATGGAGAGTTTATATCGTTTGGGAAGTCTTTTGCATTCAAAATTTTAATTGGAAATTGGGCTCTGGATTTCAATACACATTTTTCAGATTTATATCTTAAAAAATGTAAATTAGGCAAGAGTATAAGCAAATTAGTTTATTGAAGCTGCCATTTCTACCTTTAAATAGTCTTTCAACTTTCCTTTATTTGTTCCTCATTTCCCTGTTACATAGAATGAAAACTACCCCGCATCATGAATAACTTAAACACCATTCAAGCTGAATCTGGAGTTGTGAGATGAATTATTGGGCATGGTTTCTGATCTGTCAATAAATAATTGCAGAAAAACATGAGCAACCCTTATCAAGGAAATAAAAAAATCCTTCAAATTTTTATTGCATTTCCAGTGATGCTTAAAAAAACATCAGTAATTAAACTTCCTCTTCTTCAAAAAGAAGAAGCCACCTCAGCAGGTGGTCAAACTCTTTAGACACCAACTACCATGTAGATGTATTAACTGATCTGATTTGTTTACCAAACCTTTTTGGCACTGAGGTGCTATATTTTCTAAAACAATTATGTGGAAGGCAAGAGCAAGGATTTATGGCCTTGGAAAGTATCTTTATTTATAAACTGAATATTGTATTTTCCAAATTAGATATTGGACTATATCTAATTTGAATATTGTATTTTCCAAATTAAATATTTCAGATAAAATCTTGTGTTATGTATGGTTTAAGGCTGCATATTGTATTGATATAAGACAGTCAACCGAACATAGCTCTGTCAATATTACTGTAATAACAATAGCTGTAATAACACTGTATTATAACATTGCAACTTGCCAAAATGATGCAATTTCTGCTTCCAAGATAGATATTCTACACAGGGAGGTTCTGAAATTCTTACATTCTTTATTGCTAATTTTGAATTCCCTTTTATTTATAAGAAAAACCCATTGACGGTGTGAAAAGAATGCATTTCATTGAGACATCTCCTTGCTACCAACCATACAACGTATCAGAAGATACCAAGAACAATCACTTCAGCCACAGAAAAGCTGAAACCATACCACTGGCTGACAGAATGATATTCCCCTGGTTTTGATTAAATCCAAAAGAAACAAACATCTGATTTTGATGTTTGAGCATCCTTCCAAATTCATATTATGGGGAAAGAGGACTGATACTTTTTACATACAACTCTCTTGGCATCTATTTATCTGCTAAATGCATGAAACAAATTTGTCTATTCTGTATGTGCATAGTTGTGGTATGTGCAGAAAATTGCTGTGTCTGATTTTTATGGTATGTTATGGAATCTGATAAGCTTATCTATTATTCTTAACAGGTTCATCATTGATTTTAACAAGACTGCATTCATTGGAATTGGTAACTCTACTGATTAATTTACATGCCGAATATTGACTTGAGTAAGTACAGTATTTTTACTAAAATCTATTGCATTGAATTCAAGGAAGTTATTCCCAGAGAATTGGAATTCATCATAACAGCTTTCAGGCTTAGAATAACAACTTCACTGTGATTATACAGTATAGGCTTGTAAGCGGGGGATTTTAACTTGTTCTGTTTTCTAATAAATTAATCTCTAATTATATTGCAAGTTCAAATAAATTTTTTATCTGATTTAAAAATCAGGGAATGGTGGGGTAATAAATGTTACAAGTGAGTGATAGTACTTGCTGAAGACTCTCTAGTGTCTCTGTTATTTGTTTTGGCAGACATGACAGCCAATCCTGATCCAGACTTTGCTCAACCTCTGTAGAAAAGAGAAAGTCTGATGACCACAACTTATAATTTAATAAACAATGCTTTATGATTCAAGCAGCTTTTGTTAACAAAAAAAAAGAGCATACCAAAAGGCGCAAAGGTTAAAGCCATTCATCTCTCGTTCAAACTCTTCATGTTAATGATGTTGCCCTTATAGTCCACACGTACCACAAGTTTGTACATGGAATATTTGCTGCAATTTACAAATGCTTGAGCTTAGTTTTCCTTTTTAATGCTTCTTCAAAGACAAGCAGAGTCTGGTTGGGGCTGACTGTCATGTATCCAAGGTAGTGGTGACTTGCAGACACGACATCCCACAGTTTGTTGTGGATGTTGGTAAACTCCAAAAAAGATTATTAAGAACACAAATGTAAACATAAACCACTCTGATATATACACCTGTCCAGTAGTGAGAAATCTTATATGTTTTATTCACCAAATGACAAAAAGAACTTATTCTAATGGATGAAATTAGATTTTCTCACCCTGTGTACAATATACTTTGGTACACATATCTTCCTACATATGCCAAAAAAACTAGATGAATATAAGAAAAAAATTGCTTATATTTTTCCAGATTATAACCATGTTTTATACTAGAAAAGCTTTTTAAAATGTTGTCTATTCTTATAATTTGCTTAATGTGTGATCAGTATCAAAAGGATTCACAGTAACATAAACTTTATATAAATGTATATATCATATGGAGGCAAAAATACATTACTTCAAGTCTCCCAGTGAATACCATATAGTATCAAAGGCATTCTATTAATTTCACAGCCAAATAGGCCCTTTGTGCAATTTCTAGAATCAACTGCAATTGTGAGCATCAAAGATTGGGTTCATTTAGAAGAGACAAACATCTTAAATATCTGCAGAGAAGCCTTAATTCTGTTTTAGTAAGTAATAGAGGTTTGACAAGTATTTTCAAATGAAGGGCTCTTTTCAATTGGGTTCCATGATCATTCTCCCCAAATGCATTGTTGTTAAATTGCCAATACATAAATATGTGTAATTATATCTTTAGTTCCAAATTAGGCTTTCAAGTTTTTGCTAGAGCTACCAATGGTGGAGTTTACCAGCACAGCAGCCCTCCATCAAACTGTGGGATATGTGCAGGAGTGAAGGGTAACCGCTATACCTTGCTGCATGAGAGCTCCAACTCCAAACCAGAAACTATTAAGTAAAGTAAAATTGTTTTCCACCACATCTGAGTCAGGGTTGCATGGGTGGGGGTTATACCACTCGTAGGGTGTAAACCTGTGATAGTTAACAGAAAGAGTTGGTAAACATCACATAAAAATATGCCAAATACTGAACAAAATCCAAAGATTAATGAGAAAAAGGAAAAAAAAAAAAGGAATCAATTAAGGCCATATTCATAAAATATGCAATCACAGCATAAGAGACCCAAAGCAAATTTGCAGTGCAAAGCATTTTAGAATATACTTTTCAATAAAAGGACTAATTCCATTAAGTCTATTCATCTTTGGTTCATAGCCAGCAAGTCCATGCATCATGTAAAAAATAGGAAAATCACTTTTACACTATTGAAGCAGCTTCATGGATGAGAAGTGAAACATCTTCAAAGAGAAACCAGAAAGTCCAGAAGCCTCTTAAAAAAGCTCCTTTGGGACAACCATGGCCTGGATGACTGAGAATCTCCATAGACCAAAGATTGTCATTTGGAAGATACTGCTAAAAGTGAAACCAACTGCAATATATACAGATAAAGGTGTTCCAGTTTAGTGGTGGGATTCAATTTTTTTTTACTACTGGTTCTGTGGGTGTGGCTTGGTGGGTGCAGCAGGGGAAGGAAACTGTAAAATATCCAGTTAGAGGTGGGATTTGCCAGTTTTGTGAAACACTCAAATTTTCCACTACCGGTTCTCCAGAACTGGCCAGAACTTGCTGAATACCACCTCTGCTCCAGTTACATGTCACCTATTTCCTCTGATATGAATTATCTTCTTTGTCAATGATATGTGTCTATATATTTCAAGAGCCTTCCATACAATAATAGTATTTGCCAAGTATTGGTCAGAATTTTTATGTGTGTGAGTTGGATGCATGAAAACAAATCCACAAATGGAGGTGATGTACATGCTGTTTGCTGCACATTCATTGTAGCAGATACTTTCCTTATCCTCAACAGGTACAGGTAAACAGAAACTTGCAAGGTTTGATTGAAAACGATCAGGGGTAATTTCAAAAGGAAGGCAAGAAAGAGCAAATTCTTCAGTGTATGGTTGACCTCTCAGCTGAATTCCATTTATGAACCCACAAAGTTTATGTGAACTCTTATTGTTAATGTTTAAAAAAACCTAACTAATAGCACTCAGAAGTACATTTTGCCACATTTACAACTTCCTTGAATTTATATTTCTTTCGTTATCACTGGAAATTAAACAACCAGTTTCAAATCATTTATCAGGGAAAAACCTCACTCAATGATTTTTCAACTCTATTCAATTTAGCATCATTATTTTAGAACATTTTTTACTTTATAAAATATTTTATACCACCTCTACAGTACAGAAATGGGATGGGGACATATGAATCAGAATTCTCATCATTTAGGCTTTATATCTTATTTAATTTTTAGAGTTCTTAAAACTTGGCTCTTGGGTAGAATGAATAGGTGCCATGCCAGATGCTACAATTCTCACAATCACTCATAATTGAGTGATACAGTTGTTGTAGAAATATCCAAGAAATGATAAGTTCCCCATATCTTCTCTAGTTTCTTGAGATCCATTTGCCTGCAACCAATCATATAAATAAGATTGTAGTTGTAGTCAATCCTTAAGCTGCAATATGACTTCTGTCCCCTGATCCATTAGCTCATCCAATTCCACCAGTTCTTAACAAACAATGACTGAGGACAGAGCCCTTAGATTAACAAACTTTTTTGGAATAAGAATTATGTCTATGGCATTAATATTTTGTTTTAATTTTTAAAATTGTTATGCAAAATTATTTAAAAATCTTTACCTATAGATGATTGCAGATGGATAATTGCATAGTTGCAGGACATATTTGATTATAAATGATTATAAATATGGCCTTAATTGACAATATCATGCCAATACAATAGCTATTTAACTATATACTTAAGCTTTGAATATATGCATTCTTGTTATATGCATTCTTGTTACTGAGCATTGTGTTAGACACAAAGCAATGAACATAGATAATAATGAAGGTACTGATTGAAACAGTTTGTAGTTTAGGATGCTGTTAGCTAAATAAAATAATCATCAGTATAATAGCTAATTAAAAAAATCAAAACGAGAATGGCTATTCAAAAAAACATCTCTTACATGCATTATACGGAAAGTACCATTTAAAAATACTCCATCAAGCTCTTGAATTTGAAATTCAAAATTAAAATAAACATTTTAATCAACAACACAGGATCTAATTATGGTAACAAGAGGATTGTACCAGCATTGAGGCAGAATATGCTTCAACTTAAAAGGCAATACTGAGATTTTTAATCTATCCATCACCATTTACAATATTATGTGCTCAGGTTTCCATGTCTGTTAAACAAATAGCATTACAGGCAATATTGGACAAAATAACTAGTGGCAGTATATGAAAGAGTAGTGGGAAAGAAAATTTCATCATACCAAAATATTGAAACTGACTTATGACTGGTGTAGCAGCCCCATGGCCAGGTGATCAAAATTCAGCCACTTGGCAATTGACTCATATTTATGATGGTTGCAATGTCCCAAGGTCATAGGATCACATTTGGTGACCTTCCCACCAGCAAAGTCAATGACCAGCCAGATTCACATAACAACCATGTTATTAACTCAGCAACTGCAGTGATTCCCTAAACAACAGTGGCCACAAAGATTATAAAATAGGGCAAAATTCCATAAACAAATGTCTCACTTAGCAACATAAATGTTGGGCTCAATTTTTGTTCATAAGTCAAAGACTACCTGTACACAAGAGGATATGCTCAGTAGCATTTTGTCAATATGTAATATTTGAGGTTTGTGGAAGAAATTATGAAAAAACCAACAGTTTGCCTTTCATACGGAGAGAAAAAAATTACATTTTGAGTAAGAGACAGATTATTGTGGCATATTGGTTTGAATGAAATTTCTTTTCCTTTAATGAACTCCCGTATATACTCACTGAACTATTAGCCACATAAGGAAATTAAGAAAAAACTAGGCAGAATCACTAAAGCTCAAAGAGTCCCAAAGAAAAAAAGACAAGAGTAAAAAGCACCAAAAGGTAAGTTTATGCTGCATCACCTGTAAAGTCATGGAATCAGTTATTAACCAATCCATTATCCTCCACTTAGAGACAAACAACCTACTCTCCAATAAACAATTTAGCTTCAGAAAAAAACTATCCTGTAATCTGCAACTCTTACACTGCAAAAACATATGGACTACACAACTCGATCAGGGCAAAGCAATAGATGCAATCTACATAGACTTCTGTAAAGCCTTTGATTCAGTAGTACATGACAAAGTACTCCTAAAACTAAAATGTTACGGTATTTCTGGACAACTCCATAACTGGATAGAAGCATTCCTGTCAAACAGATAACAAATGGTCAAAATTGGGAGCGTCCTATCAAATTCTGTACCTGTCAACAGTGGTGTCTCCCAAGGCAGTGTTGTAGGACCAACTCTTCATACTCTACATAAATGACCTCTGTGATCATATTAAGAGCAACTGTGCTCTCTTCGCTGATGATGTAAAGCTATTCAACACCACAGACAATACTGCTACCATTCAAAAAGATCTTGACTATGTATCTGAATGGTCGAAGAAATGGTAACTTCAAATCTCTACAAATAAATGCTCTGCCTTACATATTGGCAAAAAAAACAACAGAAAATAAAATACAAGCTGAATATTCAAGTCCTTGTTGATGAGCCAAACTCTGTCAAGGATCTTGGAGTACTCATCTTTAATGATCTAAGTGCTAGAGCCCAGTGTAACTACATAGCCAAAAAGGTGTTAAGAGTTGTTAACCTAATCCTACGTAGCTTTTTCTCTGGTAATATCACACTACTAACTAGAGCATACAAAACATTTGCTAGACCAATACTTGAATACAGCTCATCAGTCTGGAACCCGCATTATGTATCTGATATTAGCACAGTTGAGAAAGTCCAGAAATATTTCACAAGAAGAGTTCTCCACTCCTCTACTCGTTGCAGAATACCTTATGTCACCAGACTTGAAACTGTAGACCTAGAAAACGTTGAATTATGCTATCTTCGGTCTAATCTAAGTTTGGTATATAAAATCATACATTGCAATGACTTACCTGTCAGCTTCAACCATAACAGCACAAGAGCACACAATAGATATAAACTCAAGGTTAACCACACCAAACTTGATTGTAGGAAATACGACTTCAGCAACAGAGTGGTCAATGTCTGGAATACTCAACCTGACTCTGTGGTTTCTTCCCCAAACCCCAAAAACTTTAACCTTAGACTGTCTACTATTGACCTCCCCCCTTTCCTAAGAGGTCTGTAGGGGGCATGCATAAGTGCACCAAATGCCTACCATCCCTGTCTTATTGTTTATTTTATTTTTCTTATGTGTACCCATTTCATGTATTCATAACTATGTATATACTTATGCCTATTATCATGTAAGCGATTGGCTAAATAAATAAATAAATAAATAAATAAATAAATAAATAAATAGCTACCCAATTCTTCAGTGGACACATCTGTTGCAAAAATAAAACAAAGAGTCCTGACAACAATCTGACTTTTTTTTTTTTTTTTTTTTGCAGGAGAGTTCTGGTGAATACCATCTTGGTGCAAAAACCTAAAGGAAGTACAAAAATTGCTGCAGTAATTTTATGCAACCGAGCTGGCCAAGACTTAGTTATTGATATGCAATAGAGTAGTTGTATTTATTTGTTTGTTTGTTTGTTTTTTATAGCCAACAAAAAAGGAAGTAAACAAAGCAAAATAAAACAAAGGAAAGCATAATATACCACAGCATATGCTGGAAAATAATTGTGGAATTTCCATGCATAACTAACTAATCCTCTTTCCAGCAGTTTTTTAAGGTCAGTGAAAACATCCAAGTTCAAATTATATTGAAATAATCATTTAATAGTATACTATTTTATGAATTATTCTGCTCTTGACCAATATTCTGTACTTACAAAGTATAATGCTGAATAGGGAGACGTTACTTTCAGGGCTTGAAGGAATGGGGACCATCTACTTTTATTGTTCATATATACATATTTTGTTGCAGCCTTCGAACCTTGGAGCCTTCAGTGCTCAGTTACCATTGCCATAACTTAAGAATTTAGAAAGTTGAAGTCATCTTGTCTCTGGAAGGTACCCAGGTTAGGTACTTTCTATTTTACTTGCCTGCCCACTAGTTAGCATCATAGCATCTGCTATGAATCTACATTTGAAATTGACTGCAGCCCATACCAACCTATGCCATACTCATGCAAAATTTTAGATTTTAGGGTATTTCCAAATGATTTATAATATTTACAGTGCGCATGCTGTAGTTGTTTCTAACAGCAAAATGGAAGAATGGAATGGAGAACTATCCAATTACACACACACACACACACACACACACACACACACACACACACACACAAAATGCTCCTTTGCCAGAGGGCACAATTTCGAAGCCTAGTATAAATATCAGACAAAATTTTTGTAGGTGCTGCCTTTTATATAGAGGTATATTTCCTTATCAAATATTACTGTGCCTAGCTTTGAAATATAAAATATATTATTTATTTAATTAAAAACAAATCACCCCTTTATAAATTGCAGGGAATAAAAAATAAAACAAATAATATTATGTGAACAGCTTTTAAACATGATGCCTAATCCAATTACCTTTCTTTTATTCACTCTAGTGAAAGCCAGAGGATGTTAACATATTGAATTGAAGTTGTTATGGAAGAAACAAATAAAATTAGATTCAAGTCTAACTTTGAAGTTACCAGTTACAGCTGTACACAAAATTATTCATGTATAATTTCCTTTGGAGGTATTAAGAAAACGTCAGAATGAAGTTTTGCATTGGGTGTAGGATGTAAAATAAATTCTAATTTTCACTTGTAGTTCAAGGCATCAAGTACATCATCAATTAATCTCAAATTGCCAATACATCTTATGTGTTTTAATTCTGCTGTTTTAAAATTCTATCTTCTAAAAATATTTCTAATTCTACTTTTTAAAACTAATTTCTCATTTATTCTTCATAGTAGGGCCTATTAATTATAATCTTGACAACCTTATGTAAAATGAAATGTAAAGGCAATTTGGAACTATGAGTAGAAGATATCACTTGAATATGCAATCAGTAGAAATTGTATATGCCAAAGATATATTTGTTACTAGTAGAACTACTTTTATCTTCCATTTCTTAACACATTTTTCTATACATAGAATCCAAAATTCATATAAGGGACTAGAAATGAAGGACCTTTAGAAATTGGCTTCCACAAAAAGGATGAGGATATTAAATAAATGAAAAAACTTGGTGACAGAGAAATCCTTGAACAAAAGTATCATAAGCTAAAGCTGCCTTGTTTGTTTTTGTAGCTACATCATAGAAAATATTTTAACTATGAAGATCATTAAAAATAACATTTAAAAATAAGAATGAAAAGAGTGTGAATGCTTCTAATTTGGCCTCGCTGAATACTTTGCTCTTCTAGCAAAAACTGTAAAATGATCAAATCTTTATCCATTATGAAAGGAAAGAAAATACTAAATATACCAGTTTTACTTTTTGGACAGTATTTGCATATCCCCAAACCCACTCTATGTCAGAAATATAGCAAGTGAAACTTTTCATGAATAGTTTTCATGTCTGTACCATGAACAAAATTCTATTTGGGAAATTCCTATCTTTGCCAGGACACACTTTGTAAGAAGCTATTTAGATGTCCAAAATGTTCTGCGAATTGGCATGGCAACCTTTTGAGATTATTATTCATTTTAGACTTCTTCAATGTGGAATCAAGCCCTTGTTAGCAAAGGTTCCAGGTTGCTGATTTTTATCCATCTTTCTCGCAGTGGGAAAACAGAATAGTTTTCAGTCTTGCCTCATTACACAAGAAGAAAAAATCTAGCAATGATGATCAGATGGTTATTAGTCATTCCAAAGTTGTTGATTTACAAATAGTCAAATCTGTGATTCACAGTGCAGTGAGCATAGTTCATAAGCATTTATTGCTCCAAATGGTAGTTTTCAAGAGCATTGTATCAGATTTGCATGAAAATCAAGGCATTAATTCACTACCTTCCTTGCTTTTGACACATAGAGTTAAGTAGAACATTGGTTTTAAGATATTTTATTGCAATTGTTCTTTCATTTCCTTACATGAAATATGCAGTTTGGTCTGCCAAAAAATAATAGCTTGATAGTACCTGTACTTTTTACAATCACTTCAGTGCTATTAAAATTATTTATTCAGTAGGTTTCAAACTTTTAATCTTCAAAAATCTGTCCATAGCAGTACATTTTCAAATGGACTTTATATTGCTGGAGATTTTGTTAAATATGCATACAGACAGTTTATAAGGATAAAAATTTTGCCTGATCCTTCCCTCCCACCTCTCTCTCTCCTATCTATTGGTATCTATCTGTCACTAACTATCCATCCATCCATCATCTATCTATCTATCTATCTATCTTTCTATCTTTCCATCTTTCTACCTGTCTATCTCTTTCTTTCTATCTACTGTTTCCCTGAAAATACAACCGACCCCAAAAGTAAGCCCTAGCTTTATTTTTAAATGTGTGATCAATATAAGCCCGACCCCAAAATAAGCCCTGGTTAAAACCCCACCCATTCCAGGGTGCATGGAGTGGGGCAAGGCACACAGGTAAAAATTAAGCTAGGGTGGGGATGGGGGTGGTGGAGCTGCCCTACTTACCAGGCCTCACACAATATCTGCCTTGCTGGCCCATTTCTGCAGCTGCTTGCTGCTGCTTGTGCATATCTCTCCCGGCCTCTGTTTCACTATCAGAGAGGCCTTCAGGAAAGATCTCTTAGCTAAGAAACAGGCTCTGGATTGATGCACATGGCACCTCCTGGCCTTGTTTCACTGGCCTTCCAGAAAGGCCTCTTTAGTCAAGAAACAACGTCCGGATTGACATGAGTGCAACCCCTAGCCTCTGTTTTGCTGTCGGAGGCCCTTCAGGGCTGATAACTGACCTCCAGATCAATCCACCATGTGTGTCAATCTGGACCCTATTTCTCGGCTGCAGAGGCCTTTCCCGAAGGTCTCTGACAGTGAAACAGAGACCAAGGTAATGTGTACAAGCAGCAACAAATGACCACAGAAGAAGTGGGCTGGCAACGGGCTCCTGCTGGGCAGATCTGTCAGTGCCATCACCACTGGGTGAGTCAGTGGGAGACACCCCCTGAAAATAAGACCTGGAGCCCTTTTTGGTGGAAAAATATATTATAAGATGGGGTCTTATTTTCAGAGAAACACAGTAACTATCATTTATCTTGGAAACATAGTTTTGGCTACCGTTACTGAACTTGCATGGTATACATTTTATTTTTCCATCCAACTCTCTCACTTGCTTCACCAAAAATTCAATGGCTTTTCCTTTGAATTAAAGAGAACATGGGATATGTAAGGAGAGGTAAGGAAAAGAGAGTGCCAAAGCTAGACAGAGACTGATTGTACAAACATATTCCACCTGAGCTGGCATATTTGTTCATTTCTGTTATGAGAGACAAGAACAGTTAGACCAAATATGAAAGATCACAATGTGCCTTATTGCCATGGGATATCTTTCAAGCTTTGGGTTAGAAATCTCTGTCATCCATCCAGAGCAGAGTCCCCCAATGTTGCCTGCTTTGTGGACCACTGGGAGGGAAGGAGACGGTTTCACACCAGCAGCTGGCAAGGGCATGTGTGCATGCACAACTCCATTTGCACATGTGGCATGCATACGTGCTTGCCACTCTTATAAATGGAGTGTATGCCAATGCACTTGCCTGCTGCTTGTGCAAATGACAATGTGTGCATATGGGTGCGCACTCACTGGCTGTTTCCGTGGCCTGGTTGCGATCCCCTCTTGGCCCACAGGTTGGGGACCCCGATCCAGAGAATCTAAGAGTTCCTTGGAATATAATTTGAAAACCACTAAATAAAGTGTTATCCTGAAAAAGTAGTAATACAAAGAATGGAACCCAAACAATAGTACAAATAAATTAACTGAACCTTTAGTTGTGCGCCTGCTTGTCCCTGGCAGAAAATGAAAGCTGAATTAGCTACTGTCACTGATCCAGCAGGCCTCTTTCCATTCTTTCTGCATAGATTGCAGTCTCTCCAATAGCTTCCCAAATTCTTCAATTACTTGCTTTTACAGCTTGGCAGATCACATTATTAGAGGGTAGTGATGCAAAAAATGTAACTAGATTATCATTTCTGAACCAAGAATAATTTACATGCCCAGAGGAATGTTTTTCACACAAGTTGGGCCTTTAAACTCACCGTGCAATGACAAAGAGCACACAGCTGACTCCCAGGCAGGCTAGCAGCACATACATCCAAATATCAGCAGAAAGAGGGTTTAGAAAGGAGAAAACCCCAGGATTTGTGCCATTAGGCTTCCGGTACAAAATACTGATTCCCAGCGTCATGAATGGCTTTGAAAAGTCTATTACTTTTTCTCTTACGTAGGTAATAGTGAGGGGAGCAACTGCAAGATCAGCTTTCTGAGAATACAAATCGAAGAATTATCTACTCATTTCCATTGTAGAAACAAATAAACATATTTTTATTGTACCAGTTACTGTCTCAAGCATCAGTATAAGTCAATAAATTGTTTTTCTCATTAAAGGTTGTTGAGAAAGAAACAGAAATGTGCAACATTATTGTATGCATGTCCATTCAGCAGTAAAGTCCATTGTATTAAGGGATCTTACTTTCAGAAAAACACTGTAAGAAGACATACTTATCTTCTTTTTATTTATTCAAAAACATATAGTGCAAGGATGCTTTCTAAATAATGTATTTTTATGATTACTGTATATGATTTAGTGTTTCATCCTTTTAGGTGATTCTTGAGCTGCTGTGATGAAGTGCTCTTACTAAACACTGAGTATACAGAATCCATTAAATGTAATAGGAAAAGTGAAACTCTGAGATGTTCAAAAGTGATGTTTTTAAAGGGAAATTTTCTCACAGAAATATAAATTTAAATTGCAATTTACATAGATTTGATTCTACAGTTCTTCATGCCTCCTAGTCCATATATTAGTTGGCTGTTTTGTCTGTGTTCTAACAGCAAATAATGTTCATGTTGTAAGGAATGGGCTAATACAAAACATTAGAGTCAGTGAGTGAGTATAACCTCTCCTTCCCAAATGTTAACTCAACTATAAGAAGCATGGTCAAAACTGATGGATGACAGAAGTCGTGGTCCAGAAAAATATAAAGAACAACATTGTGGCCATCTCTGATCTGGAGAAGCAAGGAATATAAACTATTACAGTGAATAGAATTAGAAGAGTGACCATCAGCCATTTCTTCCTCCTATATCTGTAGGGTACAGAATGTTCAGAGTCCTTAAAATATCTGCTTTACTAATTATCACATAATAGCTTGGCTCATAGTAAGGGAATTGCATTGCATGTACATTTTTAAGATCGCATACTTTCTGCGAAAAAATCTCTCCATTCTAATTTTGTTCTTGTATCAAATAACTACTTAATTTATAGAGAAAAAAAGTATAGAGGTTTAGTAGTTTACATGTTTCCCTTAATGACCAGTGCAAGTTTATATGTTTTCAGTAGTGATCAATGCAAGCTGAAAAGAATGGCCAAGATGACAATTCAATCTTACATGATCTATGAGTTCTTTGACCATCCCATTCCATTCGCCTTTGTCATTCTGGGCTCCATATTTTCCGTCAGATACTAGTTTTACTTCATAGATGAAGCCTAAAATACTTGATAACTCCTTCAATAAATCCAGGCAGTAACCTTCAAACCGATCATTCCCATAAAGAGGTTTATCAGATTTCTTGTACATGACATAGGGATCTTCCTGTATAAAAATACATAAGACATTTGTAGAACCAGCTGTTTTTGAAATACAGAAAAAGATTAATATGCTAAAATGTACAGATGCTTAGCTTAATACCAGATTTTATCTGAATCAATTATGTAAACAGAAACTCTAACTTGATTTGTTTTCTGAGGTCATCATTATTATAGCTAAATCTGATTAAGATAGTAAAAAGGAAACCAATTTGCAAAGATTCACTGCTCGATATATTTGTTCATACATTAAAAACAAACAACTGAAAATCTTAGGATGTACTAAATCATACAGTTGCTAGGATCACAGTAGGGTAATTTAGGCCCAAATTATTAAACAAGAGAAAACTCCATACTCAAAACCACCTTGAGGTTTTCTGCCTAGTTGTATAAGGAACAGATAATTAAATAGGAAACACTGAGATAGTGTTTTCTAAGGTTAATATTGTTATTGTGGCATTAGGACATACTGTTGCCCAAGATGCAGCAGTATGTGGTGGCTCACTCAGGTTAAGGTGCCCTGGTAAATAACATGGAAAATTCTACATTAATCTGTCAGTTCCTCTGGTCATAATAATAATAATAATAATAATTAAGAATTGCTGATCGTTCATGAAAGATCTAAGCTTGCTTTAGATGGATTCATTGTTTCACATTGCAAACATTGTTATATGTTTTTAGTACCTAAATACTATTGACTCATTTTAGTACCTAAATACTATTGACTCATTTTAACAATGTTTAAAACATTTTAAAAATATAATCAATAAAATAAGTTAACTTCTAAAGTAGCCAAAGTCTGATGAGTGCATACTATATATGAGAAACTTTCAAGAGTTGGGTAATATATGAATTATTGACCATCTTAACAGTCTTTGTTGTTTTTTAAATGGACATAGCAACTAGTGCTATTCCAGGGCATCAGACTTGTATCAACCTCAATTTTATATATAGTGTATATTTACTATTGTTCAGAGGTATAATATAGACACCTCTATTTCTTTTCATTTTCTTCCCAAGATTAGTTTCTCAAACTTGGCTTTGAAATAAAACAGAAACACATTACATCATAGATTCAAACACTGCTTCTTTCTTATAGTGCATTTGCTTTAAACAAATAAGTGAAGTTGGCTAAAATTATTTGGAAACACGATAAAGTTAGAAAAAAAATAGGAACTTATGTTCCAGAAATGTGGGGTTTATAAAATATAGAACAATTTCATCTGTGACAAGATTTAGATGATTACCTCAGAGTATATGTGCTGTTAAATTGTGTGTGTGACATCTACAAGGGTTTATGTTTACACTACTTAAATCCCCAATTCTTGTGATGCTGGTACTACAGTACATTGTACTGGGGGCATCTGTAATACAAGTCTGTGATTAGTAAAAAAAAACATGTCTTTTTTTCATTAGATAGGCTGTTAGCAAAGCAAATATTACCCGTAAGAAAAGCAAAGAAAACTGCTAGAAAATAACCAGAAAATATACCAGAACTTACCAAAATAGTGGTGACTATGAGTGTCCGGTTTGCAAGTGAATCTGTTATATTGGTAGAACGGTCTTTATTGCTGTTAGTCATATTAAGGCCATGGTTTGAGTTCCAAATCCCAATCTATATAGAAGAAATTGGATATATGACTGCTAACCAGTAATGTGAGGGAAATGTTTTTATACAATGAATGTGTGTTATGGGTCTCATGTGGAAATTTTATTTATGATTCACATCACAGCAAAAGACTAAAACAGCAGCCATAACAGATATTAAAGGCATGGACCAGACATATTTGAAACGACCAATCTACAAGAATGATGGATTATCAACACAGTCAGTTACATGAAATACACTGCTGAGATGGGATTAATTATAAGGGAGTGATGTTAGTTGCATATTAGTTATCAGAACTACTTTATCTCAGAATATATAAGTTTTACATGTTGCTTTTGTCTTTTTAATGAATGTTTTGAAAATGGAAAATGGAAACCTGATTTTCATAAAACACACTAAGAGTATAACTAACAGGCCTAATCATTAATCCTTTTCTTCTCTGTTGAAAGCAGTGATTACTTGACTCTTCTAATGATAGAATTAATAAAGTGATCACTGATCAATGACATTTGGAAAATTGAAGCTTAGTGGGAAAATTGAAGCTGAATGAAAAAAGAGAGGTGATTTTCCAACCTAAGGGTCTTGATTAATATTTACAGAACATTATAAATTATTTGGCCCTGAAGAATTTCAAGGGAACGTGGCAGTGTCTAATTGTGTGAATTGAAATTACACAATGGGAATGGCATAATTCAAAAATCAACCTTGCATAATTTCATCTTTAAGTTTAATCGTATTGAAGTTTAACTGAATTGTAGTAGAGGAACTATACTACAGTTGGCAATTTTTATTCTTTTTGCAGTGTAAACACCAACTTCAGGGGGCACTGAGTAGTATTATGGGAAGAAGTGATTATTCTTGGCTATTCTTGGTTATAGTAGATAAGGAAGATCCACCCCAGACATTATTTGCATTGGCTCCATTAAGGTTATTTACTAATACAAATAACAGGACTGGAGGTCTTTTTGTTCAGATGAAAGGAATAATTTTCCATGACTGATATTTGCTTTGAAGATTAATACCATGATTTGATTAATATCATATTTCAGTGAGAGGGTGAATTTTTAAAGGCCTGACTCAAACAAGCAGGTTGAATAACCATTTGTTACCTAGCAAATAGGGAAACTACATAAGAAAGGGCAATTAATCTGACAAAATTATTCCTAGGTTTTAAGCGTTAGAAGAAGAACTGGAGGAAGGCTTACAGAAAGAAATTTAAAAAAAACAGAAATGTTTTCAGAAACTTACAGTGAAAACCGATAATTATCCAGTTCATGATTAACCATTAGAGCAGATCCCTTAAGGATCAGCCTATAGCCATAGCCAAAGCAGGTTAATGGAATCACTTTTGGGAGGCAAAACTACAAATGCTAAAATTAGACAATGGACATATCTCTTCCATAAACACAATGAGCACCTGCTTGATCAAGTTTATAGTTTATATCTTCATACTGCATGTCTATGAGATCTTTACTGACATAAACAGTGATAGACAGACTCATTTCTAAGATTCCAGAAAATCATATGCAAGTTCATCAAATAAGACACATCTGAATCTACATTTTGTTGAACAAATAGTGTAGAACACTAGTAGATCTTCAAGAATTTTATTAGTGAATGTTTTTTATCAGGAAAAGCACATAATGGCTATCTTGACTAATCACAAAAAAGTTCGGTATAAATCAAGTCAAATAACCCCTGAATTAGAAATAATCAGATTATACAACGTATACATAGCAGAAAATATAGTTGTCAATAAATTATTAGGATAAAAGAGACAGTGAAACTGAAAAAAAAATACAGTAGAATAAAAGAAAGTGGATAGGAAGGGCTATGCAAGGGTCCTCCAGCATAAGTGAATATAATTAATAAAAAAATGAAATTATTTCAGAATAGTGGAAGAAGTATTTTAGAGATTTGTATGGTGGAACTGAAATGAATTCTGTAAATGTTAATGTAAAAACTAAATGATGAAAATAGTTATAAATATTGTGAGAAGGTTAAAATAATTTAAGGATGAATGTGTTGGCAGTGTAATTGGAGACATGTTAAAATATGTAACTGGAGAAATGTTAAAATATTTTTGCTTAAGGAGAAATTGTTCAGCATATATCTCAAGTCTGTATTTGTGCTGGATGACTAGAAGAATGCTGCTATTGTTCCCTCACATGAAGCAAACTGTTACAAGGTTGAATACATAAACCACAGACAGTCTTATTTATACGTCTGCTAATGAAGAATCAGAGTTTGGGCAGCTTATAGAATTTGCATAATAGACTGCAAAATCAGAATAGAGGTTATTAAAATAATGGGTAAAATAAAAGTTAGAATTAGATAAAGTAGGGCCTAAATATGAACGGTCTTTTCCTGCTTCTGGAAAGCTATAAGAATCGGAGCCATATGAACTTCAGAGGAGAAACTACTCTAAAGGGAAACTGCTAACAGAGAATACTCAATTATTATTATTTTCCCTCAGATGAAGATGATTGTTTAGGTATACCAGGAAAAAGATTTCTTGTTTGATTTACTAATTGCCATCTGTCAATCAGCCTCAATGTGAGATTGACCTTGTTCACTTTTCACTCCCAGTAGCATCCATCCCTGTTTTACAAAGTTTAGAAAAAATACACAAGATGATGAACACACCAATAGTCCTTTCTCATCCTATTTTCCCAACAACAGCAATCCTGCAAGGTAAATTGGGCTGAGAAAGAATGAGTGGCCCAAAGCCACCTAGTCAGCTATCATGCCTAATGGGATTACAACTCACAGTCTTACTGGGTCCATCACCTTGTTCACAATTTAATTTATTACAAATAGACCTGACAGTGAATCATCCTGAGTCTGGAATGCCTAGCAATCCAGTAATCTAATTCCCAGATTGAAGCTGGGAGGCCAGAAGTAAGATTGGAATCAGATTTTGAATTTCTTTTCCCCTGAAGTAGCTTGAAAAATTAATTGGTTAAGTCTGGCAGAATTCTGATTGAAAGAAGTACAAGCTGAACTGTATTTTTTACTCTTCAACAGACAATAAAATAGCTGAATTAGATAATTAGATTTAGAGAAAGTATGATAAGTATGATTAAATAATGGATTTTTCCATGGAAATGGAGTTGAAGGATTGTTGCTAAATGGCTTAAGAGTAGAATATATGATGGAAGTACAACATGAATGAAGGTAAACTGCATTTTTAGAAAATAAATACTGAGTAGGGAGAAAGACAAGGATTATTTAATGTACTTATGGATCAATGTACAAAGAATGTTTGTGGTGATGTTAGAGGTATGCTGGCAGGAAGTATGAACATACACACAAGTTATAAATAAACTGGAACAATTTGATAAATGTTTACTAATGATGAGGATATGGTAGATACATTTTAATATATTATGTGCAAATTGTTTTAGGAAAATAACAAATAACATGTAATTTGATGGCATCAGTGAATGTGTATCAAAGTAAGTAAAAATCATGTAATAATTGTATGCTTCTGTCTCCTTTGTTCCTGGAAGTGAGACTTAGCTATGTCACAAGAAACAAAAAATAATAATGTGAATGTGATGGTAATGGGTCAGTTTTGAAGTATGCATGTGTCATCTATGGTCAAAATGAATGGATGATGAATGAATATAATTTATGTAAGTATAAAAATGAGTGACCAATGTGAAAAAAAAGTTAATGGGATGTTTTAGGTATGAATATATGAAGAATGTGAATGAACTGAGAGGAAAAAAGAGAAGACTAAAACGTTCTGGCTGGACAGCGATGATGGGATTCTCAGAAGGGGAAAGAGGAAAAATTATTAAACAACAAAACACAGTGCATGGTCAGGGAGGAGGCAAAGATGGTTTTGCAAGGTTAACAAGTTATGTAGAGATGCTTTTTTTCTGAATTAGTAAATGGTGTTAAACTATATTTTGTCTTTGCATTTTATTTTGCCTTCTATTTCTTACTTTTTTTCTGTATTTTGTATGATATTGCTTATGCCCCAAATGATATGCACATATACAGCATGTGTTAAAGATATGGATATATCTTTAGTTTTTCCAGGATTAAGTACTGTACCTTGGTGAGGTCTTGTCAGATTATAATTTGATTATAATTATAAGACATTACCTATGAGTTGGCTCTCAAAAGCATGCAAAATATTGTATCTTATAGTCTGTTGGTTGGTCTTTTCTCAAATATCAAAATCTGATGGCAAACTCAAAGCAGAACGATACTTATTTTCTACTTCTACAAATCCAGAATAACAGTGCCATTGTTTCAAATAATTATCAGCATTTATAAAAAAATCAATTCAACAGCATTGATTCTAAAAACTAAGAATGTTGTTATATCATAAAGTAGGGATATTTATTTTCTTTTTATTTCAAAGAAGTATACCATTATACAAGAACCATGAAAAGGAGAACCTCTTGATGTTGATGGAATCCAAGTTCCATATATTCTGTCCAAAATGGCCAGGAAAGGGAGAATTAAAATGATAGTCCATTTATGAATCATAAATTAATGCCTGTCCTCTTTCTCTGGGCAGTAAAGTCATAAAAAATATGCTGCATACTAACCTCAATCATCTAATTTCTCTGGTGTTTGATCAGCACAGCAAATCTCAGATCTATGCTTCCCAGCTACTAGAGATGTACTGATTTAACCAAGATTACTAGTTATTGAGAATAATTTGCTGGGCAATTTTTTTCCTATTTCTCTCCATCCCTGGAAGCTAGATTACTATTTTCTTCCATTTCTACCCAAGGGCACGTTTTTTAGTATGCCTTTTGTTTCCTGGCTTCTTAAGTCTGATTTGATGTTCTGCTGGCTCCAATCCTAGGGATATCCTAACAGTGTTAAATCTTCTGGATGTACAGATTCTGTGCTTTCACAAGTTGCCACCTTATATTTTAAAATATCTTAAAATGTGTTTGAAATTTCAGCAATGAGAAATAATAAAAACACCAGTATAAAAACAAAAAGTAAAACCAACCAGCACAGTCACAAACAGTACAAGATTAAAAAAAAATAGAACCACAATACATTAACATTAGTAGAATGACAGTGTTAGTTTTACAGCAAATGAAAGATCAGAATTGTGTTTGAAGGAATAACATCACAGATCACATCACTAGGGGGAATTCAGGCTTATTGCAGTTTAGTGACAATTCACAGTGTATTATGTGAGAAATACTTCCTAACACATGAACCGAATAAGTACCAAATTAAATTAATTTAAAATAAACTCCCATCACATATATTATTACATGTCAGATTGTGAATGATAGTTATCACTGATAATAAAAATATCAAGAGCATGCAAATTGATTCTGATTCTGAATTTAAGACTTTGACTGAAGAAATTAGACTTATTTGAAGTCTTCATTAATGAATTCAAATGATCTGAATCATTTACAAATTGAATCTTTGTATTCAGCTTTAAATAAACTTTTGTTCCTTATTATTAATTAGCATCACACTTATAAAAAGTTAAATAATTATATATTTTATGAGGAATATAGCCCAAACTAAATCTACTGAGTCAATAGGCTCATTATACAAAAAAACCCTATATTTCCTGATTTATTTATTTGTGGTACAAAAATGTGTGATCCAAGAAATTTAAGAAACAGAAAGTGATTCTATTTAATGACATCAAAATATTTTTTCAATGTACCAGATAATTTATTATGGATGAATTACTTTTCATTCCAGTGAACAGTTTTCAATATGTCTCTTATGTGGACAGAAGTGTTCTTTGATCAAAAATAATTTCATCTACATTATAATTGATATTGGTTTTTATATATACACGCACCCATATATATTATATTAGTCCATATTAAGCCAAAAATATTATTCAACATCATCCACAGTAATGTTGCATTGATCAAGACATTTTTGTAGCTGCATCCAGTGCTCACTAGAACAAAAAGGTGGATTATAAATCAAATTAAAGGAATCTGATCCTATCATTATAAGGTGCAAATGGATGATAAATCAATATCTTGAAATGCATTTAGCACCCCTTCTATTAAATCTTTCATTAATCATTATATATCTTTGAAACAGAGAGATCTTTATTCATTCATAAAAAGACAATGAGAATTTAATTTTGATTTTTGGCAGTACAGGTAATACTTTTGTTGACTATGATTTAGATTAAAACAGGTTGATAACATCATTGTGTTCTAAATTGTAATTATTACATATTCATCTCAGTCTATTGTGTAGCAAGACTTCCTATATGCTCAAAAATCTGTTTTGCACAGGAAAACACATTCCAATATATTGTCTCTAAACTGCAATTTAATACCATTTTTCAAAATCCCAAGGAATAGTTTGAGTCTTGAAGTAACAGTTCCTTACACAGCTTGTCTAGATACAAACCTTCTTCCAAACTTTATATAAATGACTAGAAACTTCACCAGCAACCTTAATTTACAAAAGAACAAAAAAGAACACATAACAATTGTTCATTAATTTTGATAATTTTATACTTAGATTTTCATTATAATTCTCCAACAGCATAAAGATTTACTGAGTTAATTATTGTTAGATTATTAGATTTAATAATTCATAGTACTGATCTTTCACCTATTTAAATCAGAAATACCCTCATATTGATTTTATTTCAATTTCTTATATTTCTTCACATGTGTTTTCTATAGGCCCTTTCAGAAAAGTTCATAAAATGAATTTTGCTTGTAATTAATATATATATATGCATTGGATCTGAAGTTTTTTTTTTCTGTTTTATTCTTGCAATATATAAATAAGTACTATGATACAATTATCATATTTGGTAACAGGAATAACTTAGACAATTCTTTTCACTTTAATAGTTATATAGTTTCTGTTTTTAAACTAGAAACAGGTTTTGACATAATTAATTGACTAATTAATGAGTAAATTCTTTTATTGAAAAAAGTTGGCTCATCAATAAAGTTGCTAAATGAGGAGATGAATCAAGCTAAGGAATATACATCACACAAGGCTGAATTTGAATTTGAATTAAATTTCTATTGATTATGTAGTTCCAACCAATTTCTATGTACCACAAAGTAAAGCCTTGTGAGAAGTATATTATTTGAATACTGCAGTTATGCAGTGATATGTGTGCAAAAAGATTCTACCATTGTCTGTCACTCGTCCAAAATAGGGAGAGAAGAGGATAAACAAGTAAAGTTGAATCCATAATGCTGAATTGGGTTCAAACTGGACTATATGGTCACTAAACTAGATATAATCTTATGGGATTCTAAAGTCATAGCATCTTGATAGAATAATATAACCTGTTAGTTTTGCTTACATATATAAATTATTGAAAAAGTTAGCAAAATATGAAATTGAACAAATGGCATGATGTCACCTCATATAAATATAGTTATTGTGAAGGACATATATTTAGAGGGTTTCAGAAAAATCTTTGTCCACTCAGTCTGGACACAAAGATATACATGCAGTGATTTACCGAAGTAATTTGGTAAAATAAAATATGTGAATCTCTTGTCCTGAATACAAATCTTTTTTTTTCTTCAGAGATTTGTCCATGCTGTATATAATTGTGAGCATTACCTATGTTTGTGATGGGTGTAGAAGTAGGACGCCCATAAAGATGCTTACTTCTTATAAGGAAAGACAAAGTCTGTAAGATCATTTTTATGCCAATAATGGTAGTTTGCAGAGAAGTAAAAACTTGCATGCTATGAAATAACATAAACCAGCCCTGATGCTTTCATTTCAGATATGGAGCTTTATGTGAGCAACACCATATATTAAATTCATCTGTGCATGCATTCATAAATTGTGACATTACAATAAAGTGGCATATCAGAATGATACTGGTTTCCAGATTCAAATTAGATCAATATCTCTGTTATTCAGTTTATATACATTTTGACAGATCTTGGGTTTAGTTTGTCAAAATCCTATATATGCCTCCAAGGTGAAGCTTATGTTTTCAAATTTGTTACCTTTGAACCTCAGCACAAGATTATGGACAATTCCTACTTTCAAATATTGTAGATCCTTGTCTACCTATACAATAAGTTGTGGCTTTCAATAATTAATTAGAATTCTACATCAATTCTTAGATATAAAGGCATTTTAATGAATGATATTTTTCTACAAACAGCAGAATCTACAATATATTTGTGCATTTGGAAAGCTGTAAATATAAATTACCATAGACTGGAAGAAATCATTTTTTGTTTACACATATATTATTAAACTCTTAGATATAAGTAAAAAAACTATTGCATATCTATTTGCTTTAAAACATACAGCACAATTTATTAAAATTAAAGCATGAAAATAAGTAAATAGACTGTATATTGCTGAAACATTTATTTCTTTGAGTTATTATTGATTTATAGTTTATATAAATCTCTATATTCCAATGTTCAAGGTAGTTTACAAGAGCCTACAAGTTACCTTCAATTAGCAATAATTCCATATTTGTTCCAAAAGAGATTCATTATAAACATAATACAGATGCAAAGAAGTTTTGCTTTATTTAGCTGAAGGTAAGTGAAATAAATGTCACTTTAGGTAGTGAAAAAGCATTCAGATAATAAACGATGACATTTAGCAAATCAAAGAACATTTAGTGTTAATAGTATTGATGGCAGTAGTTGAAATTGCATGTACATATCTCTTCAAAACTAGTTATAATGATTTGCATCCATTCTTTGGCAGTGAGAGAATAATAAAGGGCCAAAATATTAGTATATTTGTAACAAGTTTTAGAGGAAAACATATGCATAAATGCTTAGATTGTGTGAAAAAAAATCACCTGTTTCAGATTTATTGAGCATGTAGTTCCTAGTAATTCTTGCAAATTTGTAAAGCTTCTAATTATGTAGGAGCTATCATATTTATCATTTAAAATTACATGAACTGTAATTTTTAAATTAAAGATGAATGTTACAAGAAAATAATTGGATAACTTCACACTAGTGCTGTCAATTGGTACAAACCATGAAGTGAATACTGTGATAGAAATAGTGAAATAAATAGGATATTCATAAGAGTGAAGAATGTCCTTGCAAGTAGAGCATTTTGGGGAACAAGGTGGAAACCACCTAGTCTTTTTTCTTTAAAAAAAATCAGATTTATGCCATTTATTCGTAGTACACTGAGATGAGGAACATTTTCTTGTATTTTGCGTTTTCCCACAAATGTTCCATTTACTTATTATTGGTTTACTTATTTTGTCAGTGTTGTCAATGTACACTCTGCTGGCTTCTTTTCTCTAGGCTTGTTTGAAAGATGGATTGCTTTAAAGTCAGTTCAAGAAGCGTTCTATCCTTAACCAGCTTATGGCATGCTTGCAGAATCAGCTAAAGTCTATCTTTTTAAAATAGAACCCCAGGATACAAAAAGCCAATGTTCAAAAACTATTCAATAAAAGGAGGGGGGGAGAAATCACAGAAATAATTCACTCTCTGGGATACAAGGTAGAAGTGTCTTTAAACTTATTTTTTGGGAAATGGAATTGGTGACTTTTATAGTTGAGCAACAATGATAAGAACTATACCATTCTCCTCTTCTAATATATGAAATAAATTATTCCAATAAGTCAGCAACAAAAATAGAAAGTGGCTCTTCAATTACTAATCCTATACTGTAGATTTTAAAAAACAAGGTGAGGCTGTCTAAGAGATTATAATTCTACACTTGGCTCTGGCTCCAATTAGTTTTGATACGCAAAATTCTAGATTAAAATTTTAGTGTATGAAAATGACTAGCAAAATGACTGAGCCACCCTTCTTGAAATTCCTGCTTAATGTAAAATGATCAATGCCAGCAATTGTTTCCTTTTATTTTGAATTCACTAACCTGAGATCAGATTAAGAAACCTCCTGAAAACAGCAAACAATAAAATATTGATATGGGTTCTGATTAAACTTTTAGGACCTACTAGTGTCTTACCTTCTTTCTGTGGCTGATGAAGAGAAACACACACAGAGAGAGAAAGAGAGAGAGAGAGAGAGAGACAGAGACAGAGACACAGACACAGACACAGACACAGACACAGAGAGACAGGGACAGAGACAGAGACAGAGAGACAGAGGAAGGGAGGGAGGGAGAGGGAGAGGGAAACTTAAGCAAAAAAAAAAAAACAGAAGGAAAGTCTATAGCTAATACTCTATAAAATAGGTAACACCCCATAAAATGTCTATGGAAATTCTTAGTCATCCAGGTCATGGCTGTCCCAAAGGTCCTTTTTCAAGAGGCAACTGGACTCCAAGAAGCTTCTTCAGATGAGAAGCAAAATGTCTTCAAAGAAAAATCAGAAAGTCTTGAAAAAGTACCTTTGGCGCACTCCGTAAAATCTTCACATTATTGAACAAATGGAATAATGAAAAACAAAGATATGCTCCCCAAAGCAGTAAAATCTATTCATCTACTTGTATTTGCATGATTTCAAATTGCTAGGTGTGCAGGAACTTGGGCAAGTAACAGAAGCTCACCCCATTGCATGGAGCTCAGGTGTTGAACCTGGGCTGTCAATCAATGAAGAATCTAATATATCCGCAGAAAATATTCTTATCATCTAACCTTTGTAAACCAAAGTCCACTTAAGAAATTATTAAAGAAACATAAAATGCAAAATATATGTGTTGAAAGAAACTCTCAATATCCTTAGAACTCCAATACAAAATCAGAATAGGATTGAGGATCGCAAACATTTTCATTATTTGCATTCTTTGAACTGGTCTGAACATTAGAAAGTAGAGAGAGAGATGTAGCTAGAAATGACTTCTAAATTAGTATGAAATATTTTCTATTTTGCCTGGAAAATTCCACTGCTTCAAAATATAAAATATGCTTTTATAAAAGGGGAATTTTTAAATGGAAAGAAATACAAAAAAGTATGAAATAATGTATTTTGAAGGGTATGGCCTAGCATTTACAGAACAAATATACAGAGAACACACACACATTAGACATACATAATTAAGTATGCAACAAGGTTTATTACAAAAAAAGAGTTCCATTCCACGATGATATCCAAGTTTGGGATCTCTACATACTGGATCTTATCTTAGACCACTGGATCTTAGTGTCCAGTTGGATCTTATTTTTGGGCAGTACATGACAGAACATGAAAATAAAGTCAACCTTTCACCCACCTTTCCACATTTCTGTGGTAAACAGATTGAACTAAAGATGAATGAGATATGTATAACAATAACTCATGAAATTAAAAATGTGTAGAACTTATTAATCCTATACCTGGCATTGATTTTATAAAGATCAGTTATGCACCATTTTTCAGTATTGCTTTATTGAAGAAGTGACTTTTATGTTTTGTGCCAATTGACAGCCCCTCTGGAGAAATCTACATCAATGACCTTGAAAGAAGAACTGCATAGGATACAAATAGGTGAGATAATGCAAAGCATGTGACAGCAATATCAGGTCTTTCAAGCTCATCTAAAAAGCATGAACAAACACACTGTGTTGTCCCTTGTGTTGGATATTCTCTGAACTTGGTTGAGGTAATAGTATAAATAACAACCTTGGTTTAGAGGCTTTAAATACATTAAGGGCTTATTGGACCAGTTAAACAAAAGTAATATAGGATACCAAACAGCATCTATAAAAAGAAAAAAAAACAATCCGCCTACAAGATAAGGCTGCATGGAAGAGCCCACATAAACCGACTGCTTTCTTAAAAGCCTTGTTAATAATTTCAAAGAGAAGATGGTAAACATTGGCAGAATTATAGTGGTGATAGCTTTTGAATAAAACAAACCAGATCATGTCCTGCTGTAGCCAGCATACAGTAATTTCAGAATTTGCTTACCTGCCCAATGAGTGGGTCAGAGCACAAGGTAAACCACTAAATAGTATCAAAGAAATACCGAAATACTTAACTCTTTGCTGTCGTTTAATAGTAATTAATTCTTTCAGGCCAGACCTGTACTGATAGAACATCCAGTATTGTGCCATCATTGCTTCTTGTTGTCTCCAAAAGCAACTTGTGTATGCAAGTTTCAGGCAGTAGGCAGTACTGTTCCTCAAATATTGGTAGTATTGAACACTTGGTAGAATGTGGGGTTTGCCATGAGCCCAGAGAAATCTCCTTGTAACCTTGGTAGAGAACACTACGAGGTCCTTCAAGTGCATAAGTGCATAAATGCATAAGTGCATCAGCTTGTCTATCATCCCTGTCTTGTTGTCCCCACTTATCTCTATTTACTTCCTTTGTTCATGTTTTTGTTCCTACCTATACTTGTTATCTTGTACATGATTGACAAATAAATAAATAAACATAGAAATAACTTTTTGGTAACAAATAAATAAGGAAATAAGACAGTAAAACAATGTCCTGACTTGGATTTTACTGTGTCAGCAAAACACTCCAAAAATCATTTCTTTATCTTGGGAGAATAAAAAAATTGCTTTTTTTTTTTCTTATCATTTTGTTTATGATAGCTATAACAGTTTCGAAAATTTGAGGAAGAAAAAAAAAGAGATAATGAATTCTCATAGGAAAACCACATGCCTAGATGAAAAATCAACAACATGAATGCACAAATCAATTTTTCTAGATTAAAAGGAGATTTGCGAACAAACTAGAAAAGATAAGTTTAGGTTGGAAATTTATTACATTACATTAAACGTTCAAAAAATGTTCTCCGTATATAGAAACAAATTTATTTCATTTGCTGACCTTGCACAAGGCCTCTGAAAAACAGGATTCTTTCAAGAGGATGGCAATGTTCTTGGGATAGCTTGATACAAAGCTTCCCAAATCTACTTTTCTTTAAAATAAAAATATTTCTTTCTTTTTAAGAAAACAGAAATGGAGGGGATAGTTCTAAGCCCTCACACAACACTGTGAAAATTGTTCATAAAAAGGCACTTATGAAATGATACTATCACCATTTCAAATTATGAGCAACATAGAGCCTTCTCCAAACTAATCCACTTAAAAGTATTATGGTCTATAATGCTGCATATTAAAAATGATGTTAAATAATGACAGGATGCAGCCTCAATTTAAAATAGTCATGGTCTCTATCTGACATGATGGTAAGTACTAAAGGAAGATATTGTCCTTATATCTAAATTTGTTTATATTAGTACATGGAATATGAAAAACAACACAATTTGAAGGAGTCCTATCTTTTGCAGAAGAAAACAATAATAGTCTTTTAATTTTATGATGTTTTATTTTAATACTTTATTCTCTTAATTTTGCTGCCAATGTAAATGATTTTAATAAAATGATATGAGTTCCTAGCAGTATTTTGTTCAATCTGAGAAAAAAAATTAAATTTTCATAAGTTGCTGTGGGAAGGAAGTGGTGGAGAAAGGCCTTGAATATTCATTTCAATGTGCCTTGGTCAGCTTATGGTATAGATAACAATATATCCGCCTTTAAATATCTACAGTTTTGCTGACTGTACCATCTGGGTCACATTAGGAATACAGTGGTACCAAACTGGTTACCTTTTCCATTCCTTCTTCCTTCAGACTGATGATATCCAAATCAAAATCTTTTCTTAAACCATCTGTTTTGTTGAACGAAATCCGTCCTGTCAAACCACTCCAGTGGCCCTAAAAAACAGATTGATAGGGAGATAGAAATATGATTAAGTGCAGTATGTTTAGCTTTTATAAATCTATCAAAAATAGATGCATAACTTCTATTCCTTGATATAACTAGATTGAACAGTGTAATTGTCTATGCAGCACAGGAAATAGCAAAACAGGGTTCTGTATTGTTGGTTTTTTTTATGCCAAGAATAATCCATATATACCTCTTTTATCAGATTCATAAAGCGAGTCCCAAACCGCCATGGCTTATGCCGGTGACACTGAAGGGAACTGACTGTCATTTGGAAAGCCCGTTGGGACGCCACTGCTACCATATAAACGGCATCATACATCAAAGCTGATTCTGTCTGTTTTGGGGAAAAGACAAAAAAACACAAGAGGAGTAGCATATTTTTGAAATCTTATTTTCTTCTAAAATGCTAGCTATTTCTCCAATTTTGTGTTTTCTGCCAATTTAATAATTTTTGTTTGTTGTTTGTATATGGAAACTAACTCAGTGGGGGTATTCAGCAGGTTCTGACCAGTTCTGGAGAACCAGTACTGGAAATTTTGAGTCATTCAGAGAACCGGCAAATACTGCCTCTGGCTGACCCTGCCAACCCCATCTCTTCTCTGCCTCCCGAGTCCCAGCTGATTGGCTGGTTCTTCTTTGGTTGCCCTGCACAGGAGAACGGAGATGGCAAGCAGGTTAGTGGGGTGGGGAGGAAAGGGGGATTTTGCAGTAACCTTCCCCCGCCATGCCCACCAAGCCACGTCCACAGAACTGGTAGTAAAAAAAATTGAATCCCACTACTGATCCAATTGCTTGGACTTTGAGAAGTATACAGAAAAGCAGAAGTAGAAAAAGTAATAGAAACAGCATAAAAGAAATAGAGGTTTTCTCACTTTTACATTTTAAAACTTAACACTTTTAGCCAAACTGTCTTCAGAGCCTTTCTGAATGTTAGGAATGTTGGGGTCTGTTGTAGTTCTTGGCCAGTCTTTTCCATGCTATGAGGGCTGTAGTAACTCATTTCTTTGTACAGACAATTAATAAAAATGTTGAATAGCATATGGCCCATACAGAGGTCTGGGCTGGTGGCACTTGTCCCACTGCCATATCCAAGTTTCTATGGAGCTATTTATGACCACTCTCTGGATGTTGTCATTCAGCCAACTATGAAGTCATCTAATAGTTGTATCATTGCAATTTAACAAATAATAATGAGTGACTTTATTGAATAGTAAGGTTAGACACACAATTTCCATGGCATTTTTCAAAGATAGTAAGCTAAAGTATCTCAAGTTGTGGCTCTTGTTGCATTTCTATCATGGTATTTCCAAGTATGTTATTTCATAATTTGCTGGAGGAACTTGCCCAATTTCATCCTTTAGGAAATTCACCCCCAAATTTGGTGCCTTTGAGTTGTTGCTGACTCTTGGTGACTACCTGGACTTGTCCAAGCAGTTTTCTTAGCAATACTTTGGAAGGACTTTGCCTTTGCCTTTTTCCAGCACTGAGAGAATATGACTGGCACAAAGTCATCCAGCTGGCTTTTGTGCCCAGTGTGGGATGAGCCGTGGTGGCACAGAAAGAGGTGTGTGTGGGAAGCATTTCAGAAGGGACCCTCCCTATTTTCTGGAACATACAAGGACACCTTTGTTTAGTGAGCTGTGTTAGCAGCCAGTACACTTCTGAGTTAATTGAAGATGCTAGTTATAAAGCAATTCATAGCATAAGGGCTGGTAGTTTGAGGATTCAAACAGTATTGTCTGCCCATCCCATACATTCTGAAACAGTTGCCATTAATTAAACAATGTCACCTGATGGGTCTCAGGAAATGGCCTTCTTCAACTATTCTCCCCAAGATTCATGCAGTTGTGTCCCCCCCCCCTTCTATTTAAGCAAGCAATGAAATCCTGTCTCTACCCAATGGTGAGCATTCTATCCCTTGTGTATTTTTTTAAAATCTTTTGAACAGTTGGTGGGTTTTTTTTCCAGCCTTTTTTCCATGTGATTTCTTTGTTTTTGATCTTTTGTTGTTAGTGTTGTATTTCTTAAGCCACCTACAATATGACAAGCTGAGGCAAACTGTAGATCCAAACTCAATCAATGATTTCTTTTAGCAGAGTTAGACTTTCAGCTGATGGAAATTAAGTTAAAATTTTCTGCTATCACATGCTTTTTTGAAACATACACCAATATTTTCTGCTGTCCTAGCAGAAAACTTCCATAAAGTTATCACTTGTGTTTCTCTTTCAGTTTATTCTTATCCAAACATTCACTATAGGATTTTCTTCTATGGTTTGTGAATTTCTGTGTAGGCTATACTTTATACAATACATTTATAAATTATGCATGATAAAATAGCAGTAGGCCTAACTTTAGACATTTGTTTTCCAGACCAGCAAGTCCCTGAATCAGGTCACTAATTAAAAATTGCTAACAGTAAATTGTTGAGATGAGAGCCTTACATTGTGTAATTGGTCTAATCTCATGATTTGGTTAAAAAATTAAAATCTGTACTGAAATGTAGCATTATTTATTATTAAGCTTCACAGTTAATTCAAAAGTTAATTATTCAACTTAAAGAAGAAAAATGGCTTTGATTGTTTTTTGAGACAGATTGTTATATAATAACCAGCTAATATGTACTGTTGTGCTATTCTGATTTTTTTAAATTCTTAAATAACATTTTCCTAAAGGGGGAAAATGTGGTAGGTTACAAGTACAAAGTTGTGTCATTTTCCCTGACGTACAAAATTTAACGAACGAAGCAAGAAAGCTGCATGATTATCTTGATGAGATAATAACAGTATTGTTTAATGGCTAAACTAATCCACTTTGTAGTTACATGGCTGTGCCAGCCTTGTAAATCCTTCCGGAAATTAACAGATTACTACTCTGTTTCATTAACCTACATAGATTATTGCAAAACATAGGTGATGTGAATTTATCAGTTACCTTTAATTGCAGCACAACTCTAGAATCCCTTTGAAGTCTCAATCAATACAACGAATTAGTATTACATGTGAGCTATTCCTGTACTTTGTTGTATTTATATCCTGCCTTTCCTCTAGAAGCATAAGGTTGAATTTGAAGACTGGCCCAAAGTCATCCAGTGACAATCTGTGGCTGGGGCGGGCTTGCATATTGATCTTCCTATCTATCTATTCCTTCCAATACTTTCAGCACATTACAAGCTCCAAACTTCTCACAAGCAGGAATTTAACCACAATCCACACAATGTCAGCTCCAAACTTCTCACAAGCAGGAATTTAAACATAATCCACACAAAGTCAGTTCCAAACTTCTCACAAGCAGGAATTTAACCACAATCCACACAATGTCAGTACAGTGGACGCCAGCACCCGTTGCACCACCTAGTCCTGGCTATATGGCAGTGTGGAATATGACTTCCAAAGCTGACATACATCAAAAATCACTTTGAATTGTTTAACAACATAGTTTCTTATTCTTTTTTTCTTTAGAATACTGGATGTAAGAGAACAGACCTTAGGATAAGAGAACACCATCAACATCATAGCAACTGCAGGTAGTTCTCACTTACTGATCACAATTATTATCAGCAACTTCATCATTAAGAGGCACAGTCAGTAAGTGAAACATCATGCTCTTATGGTAACATAAATTCGTGGCCTAACATTGTTTTCAATGCATTTGCATTGTACTGTAAAGAGTAGGTTTCTGAGTTGTCTCAATTTCTATGTCATTGCTGAAAATTCAGAATTGTTAAAAAAAACCCACCACCTTACAGAATTGTTCAAAGGCATTATGGCTACTTTTTCCAAAATTACCTCTGCTTCCAGCTCAGTTGTGGCTATCTATAAAAATATGGCACCAACTTCATGTACATAAACTACATAAAGTTTCTTTCTGTACAAAACACTTTGCCCTAGAGAAGTGTTGGACTAATTGCATCTTGAAAGGAATTCATTTGCAGTCTGATTTCAATTGGTTTAACTAGGCACATGAATGCAATTAGATTGGTTCCAAAAATGTTCCAGATCTTATAGAAGTGTGAATCAGCCCTGCTCACGGTTCTGCTGTGAGTCTCACGATTTTTTGTCATTTCTCACGGTCTCCCGACAAGGCTCCTCAATCTCATGCCGAATTTAAAACGCCTTTTTTTTTTTTTTCAAATTTGGGGATCGGCTTATACACGCATAAATCTGATTCTCACACAAATGACATGACGCCACTTCTCAGATCACGCAATATCGATATTACCATACAGTCATATATACATACAGCACATTTCTTTTTACTCTGGGCGCCTCCATTTTGCTTTTTCTACCACCGGATATAACACGCTCTGATTGGTTAGTTATTCACGTGACAGCTTTAGTGTTTGCGATCATCACGTGCAACTTTGTGTCCAGTTTCTCTGCATTTAGTAAAGTTCCATAGTAAAATTCATTAAAATATACCCATGTCTGATGTTAAACGAAAAAGAATGGCACCTTGATGGCACCTTGTCTAACATTTTGGCCATGAAGTTGGCTTATCCAGAAGAAATGACACCTTGCTATAAGTTTCGTCCTAGTGATGACCTATTAGAATCATCAAAGAAAGCTGCATCTTCCTACAACAGGGAACACAAATAAAACATTTAAATAAACTGTTAATGACTTTCCTCAATGGAAAAGGGGTTTGTTTAATCTTGATCAGGAAAAAATAGAATCTCACTATTTTTTATAGAATCTCCAGATTTTTTTTCATGATTTCCAGATTTCCAGGCCTCCAGATTTTCCTTTATCAGGGGTTGGCAGGTCTGTGTGAATGTACCATGTGTATGCAGCTCATTAATATAACCATGTCTTTGAATATGCACACAGAGTAGCTGCAATAATCTATTGTTTTTTTATGTCACCAACTCACTTAGAATTTGCTTGTCACTAAAATAATATAACTTCTTATTTCATTTCAGATGGTGTTGTGACACTTACAGTCATCATGCCATCCAGGAGTCCAGTCTCTGGCTTGGGTGGTGCCTGTAATCTTTCCATTGACCACTTGTCAACAACAGAAGCCACTTGTATATTGTCAATGTTGAGCAGACGAAATCCAGTCATATTGACTCCGCTGTATCTATAGGGTTCCAGGTCCAGTGCAAACAAATCCTGTATTACCAAGATTTTGTTGGTGATACAACAACAAAAGAAAAAGACAAGGGTATTAAAGATAAAATGAATCATGTTGTATTACTTCAATCAAATAACATGAAAATGCCACATTGGATTGGTAGGACTTTATATCAATTATGTAGCTTCCAATTAGTTATCCTTATATTCTTTGAGCAGAGAAACTTAAATTGTCCAATATAGAAAATAGTATTTTGTGTCAACAAATATCTCCCATGTAGACTTAAAACTGAAAATATACAGCTGAATGTGAAATCTGATCTTTGTCTTTCACAATTTCTGCCAAATCCCTACTGATATTGAATATATATTTATCTTCTTAAGTCCAAATTTTCTAGACACTGCACATATTATTAAATCTAAATAATGATGAGCTGAATATGATTTACTAGATATCATAGATATGATTTGTGTTAACACAGAACTCCAGATATTTGCAATGTTATATTCTAATAAATGTGCCCAGGAATATATATACTGATTTATAATATTTTTGTAATAATGTTTCTGCTACAAACATGCACAGAGGGGAGGGGGAGAGACCTACCCAGAAAATCATGACAAATTATTTGGTTAATCCCTTGAAAGAGTCAACAATATAAACAATATAATTTTACAATTTAGAAGCTTGGTATTTCTCTTGCCTGCTACCTGGGGTAAGTTGTTGTCACTTTATCTGATGTATTTATTAGATCAGCAAAGAAGCAGTTCCATGTGAATTAAAGGTTTGCAAAGCAAGAATATAAGGGCTAATTTGAGTGATATTAATTTGTTTAACACATTTCAAGATTATGTCATAAATAACATAACATGAAAGACTGTAAATTATTTGTCAGGATGTGAAATCTGTCTGTCCATTCATCCATCCATTCATCCATCCATCCAGATACTACTATATGCTTTGGTTTTAATTGGAACATTCTCATCTTTCATAATGGTAAAAATAATTAAGTGAGGGAAAAAAGGGGAAAAAATAGTTCTTTATTTTTTAAATATTTTCTCAATGTGAGAATGTAACATTTATGAAATTATTATTAATAATTTATTTTCTAGGATTTTTTTGGTATATGTTTTATTTGCAGTTTTTCTTTTAACAACCAACATTTTTTGTGGATAGTGCAATGAATTGATTAATATATTTTTCAGAGTGGTCACAGTAATAATACAATTACGTACAAAATTTTTATCTTCCAACTTCTGGCCTTAATGTACTCCTTATAATTATAATATATTATTTTATATACCAATATATATTCTACTATTTTCCCAAATTAAACTTATTTTTTTTATTTTTCCCATTTGCTGGGGTTCATATTTACTTCCTTCTCTTTAAACAATGCTATTCTCTCTTTATGATTTTTTATCACTTCCTCCAAAAATATAAACATTGATAACGTTTCTTCATTTCATATACTTATTAACCATGAGGTCAACCAGAAGTGATTTACAAGATATTAAAGTAAGAGTTTTTTGTAACAATATTGGTTTTTATGATAATTTTTGTACACAAAAGATAACCCACTGATATGATAGTAATTATTTGAGAAGTTGTCTTTATTCATTTTGGAATATCTCTGTCTTCATTTAATAAAATCCTTGAATAATATGGATTGATCTAAGTCAATAACATCTTGAAAGCCTAAACAATGGCACTGTGTTTGATTCAGTTAAAATAAAACCAGAAACAATTAAGGATACTAGTCTGATTTTATAACCAATTCCTCCATTTTAGAGAAGTCCTATGGAAACCTTAATCAAGACTAGTTCAGCATTCACCCACCAGACATACTCCATCTATATTGATTACAAAAGTTTATTGTTTGTAGTCAACATGATTGCAAGTTCCCAGAGTTCCTGGATGGAGATAAGTACTCTATGACAAAATAATTACAAATTTCATAGTAGACCAGAAATGTTGGTCTTTTCCTCCTGCCCAACATTTTCAAGGATATGCTGTTGGAGTGTGAGTTCTTCACTGAATTAATTAGCAGATTGAAGAGAGATGAAAACAGAGTGAGTGAATTTCTGATTGCGATGGATATGCCACGCCACCTTGTTTACAAGATCTGACTATGAGCTACAGTCATTTTTTAGCAGAATTTTTTTTTTTGCAATTTACTATGGCTATATATAGAACACTGCCATAAAATAAGCTCTTCAGCTATTTCTATGATAATGGTACAAATAATTACTGAAGTATCTTACCAGAGTTGTAAAAAAGTAGTGATAATATTCAGTCATCATTCCCATGGAGAGAACCTGAGAAAGAACAAAGTGGGGAGATGAACCAAAATGAAAAAACACAGCACATGTAATAATAATTGATTCTGTAACGCTGCAAGTTTTCAAACTTTTTCAAACTGCAGAATCGATCAATTCTTTTTTAATTCTCCTGAGCCAGAAGCAAAGCTCTAATCATAGAAAATTGCCTGCATTCACTCTATTTTTCTTCCTTCCTTTCTTTTTCTTTGTTAGGGCCTCAGTCTCAGGAATCCCAGCAAGCTCACATCCTGGAACTCTTGGGTTGTGCAGAACACAGTCTGAAAAATGCTGCTCTAATATACCTGTTACAATATCTTAACAGGCTGTGAAATAGTGCAAAGCAGCAGTGGAGGGTAGTATGCATGAAGCTGAAGAATGGATGCCTGATACTTGTAATGGTTTTACAATAATTTCTGTAACCATAGGCAAGTCATCAGCACCCCCTGTCCTTTAGATGAGGTCTTTTTGATACAATTTTAAGGTAAATAAATTGGTGTGGAGTGTAGTAATATCAAAATAAGAATATTTGATGCAGTTCATGGTGGGCAGAATGAAACAGCTGCCGAAGGAAGTGGATTTTGAATGTCAGGATACCACAGCAATGATTTTAAATTTATTGTCATTGCATTTACACTGATAGGAAAAGGAAAAAGTGTTAGTGGGATTCCTTCCCCTACCAGATACTAAATAACTTGACTGGCTTTGGTGTATCTTGCCTTATATGACAAGGGAAGCTGCTATTTGCAGTTATTCAGTCTAGTTTGCTCTAAATTAGAGGCACAGAAACCAACACCAATGAAATAAGACAAAATCCTTAGTGCACATTGTATAATCTGTATTATAATAAGAAAATCAACATGAGAAATATAAAATCCACAACAGGATGCTAACCTCCTATGATGTGTGATTAAGTTAAGATTTGGAACCAGCTGATAATGTCATTGTTTCTACCTAAAAATTAGCGAACTTTATCAGAGTAATAATATTTAATTTGGGAGAAGCAGTCAGTTCTAACCCTCAAGACAGCAAATATCTGGCTGATGTACTCATGTGCGGACTGCAGCTATGGTGCAAGTAGATTATATTTTCATAATAATAGTCTCAAACTGTTATCATGTACAAGGTTTTAGTAAACATATGGCAGTCCATTTGACAGAAAAGTCAGGTATTTTCTTTCTGTACAAAATACATAGCTGGATAAGCACAAATAATAATAATAATCAGAAATGTTCTGTAGCTTGGAACTCCAACAGCCATTTTGTGTACTCAAAACAAGAAACAAAGCTGAACAATGAGGTTTAAATTTTAACAACTATATATCATGATATCATGATATATGATATCATGAATCATGCATATGCTTCAAGTACTATCAATCAAAATATCTACCTGCATATACAGGCCTTTCCTACTGTCTCAGGTAATTACAGCAGGTCACTGATTTTCATAGTAATCCCATATTCCCATATGATGAAAGAATAATAGAGCACATTTCTTTATTATCTGCCCACAGAAACCAATTTAACATAGGCATCCCTTTGGCTTTGTGGAAAGAGTAGGAAGGAAGCTGCTGTCATTCTAATGCACATAGAAACACCTTGTGATTGGCTTTGGAATGAAGTCACGTTTCTCAGAGGTATTCTGTCAAGCACAGCATGATAATGATAAGCATGAACAACGCCAAATGAAGCAACATCGTATTTTCTTTCTACCAGCCTCCTTCTGATAAAACATGTAAGTCTCCTTCCCTATGCTGAAAAAGCATATATATTTTTTTGCAGGCATGAATGAGAGAGAGAGAAGTTAGTCCTGCCCTTATTGATGCTATTTTTGCTTATCAACATGAGCTGATGAATTTTCCAGTTTCACTTTATTGTAATCCATTTGGACTTTTGCCTGAAATTTCTGGATAGAAATGTTGAATTCTTCCTCTTCAAATTTCAATATTATGAATTATTTCAACGTACTTTACTTCTTTGTCTCAGAATACCAACATCCAGCTAATTTTTCTAATTAAAGTTACCTGTTGGCATTCTTAATATATTGCCTTTCTCATAGAATTCATTCATGTTTCATTCATTATACTATATTCTTCTATTCATTAGTCTATTTCTTTGGACAGTTGAGTAAGTTATATCATGAGGAAAGTCAGTGAAATATGCCAAATTTGTCTCCCCATTTTAGACATATGTCTCTTCATGCAGTACACATTCTTTTCTATCTGCTAAAGCTTAGCAGAAATCCTTGGAAAGATTTTTTTTCTGTGTGTCTGTTCTTATATATATTCTCATCCTGACTTATCTGCATAAAGCTGGAACCTCACTGAAGTTATCAAGTACCATTTCTCTCACTTCCCTTGCACTCCTTTATTACTTTTGTCAGTGTTGTGGTTTACTGGCAGCCGGTGCAGATGGCAGAGGTATCAGACAGTGAGGACAAAAGGGAACCAATCAGGGAGTCTGGGGAGGACTTGAATGAGGGTCCTGCATCTGATCAGGGATGGGGCCAGGACCATCTGAGAGTGGGGTGCTGCCTTTGGAGCTTTTGGAGTCTGGCAGCAGCGAAGCAGAGGACCCCGGGGGAGCCTGTTCCCAGTGCACATATGCACAGAGCTGCTAGAAGGCGAGAGCAGCTGAAGAAGAAGGGGCAACTCAGGATTAAGGCTTTATCCATAAGGGATAAAAGTCAGTTCTCAATGACAAAGAGCTTTGCAGGAAGCAAAGCAGTTTAGTAATCTCCGAGGCCTTCGTGAAGCTCTGTACTCTGGTCAGCTTTTTCTCGGTTTTTGGGTTGGTTTATGTTAGCCTTAATTGGATTCTGTTTCTTGGCAGCATTCGACAACACTGAAAAGCTCTTATCTGGAGGAACTGTGTATAATGAGTTTTGACTGGGAATGCAAGTAATTCCCAGTGTTGCATTAAAAATATTTTACTTTTAAATTCACTTTGTGTTTTATTAAGTTTGATAAAGCCTAGGTCACAACAGTCAGGCTTCCTTCAATTTATTTATTTCTTCCATGAGATACCAGCAGAATACAGAACAGTATTCTGTACTCAATACAGTACAGTGACTGAAAATTAACCAGAACATTTAGGCATACAGTTTGCACTTGGAAGCAGAATCTGAAATGATAAAAGCTAAAATTGCTCATATAGCACAATTTTCATCAATAATAAATTATTTTCACATAACTTGTGGTTTTAGAAAAAAGTTAAGAGAATAGTAAATAAGTCAGAATGCATAAGGTCTTAATTTTAATTTTTGGTACAGTTCTTGCGAGGCAGTTTTCTCAAGATCAGACAATTCCATCAAGGGAAGTAGTAACTGACAGGATATTAAAATCCCAATGAATCCTTTCTTTGTGTGGAAAAAAATTGCCATTTTTGTGATGTGTCCAGCCTGCTTTCCATCAGATTGAACTCAAAATTCTCAATCTAATTGCAATAGAACAAGTACTGGATTTAAAAAAAAGAATTTACTTGTGTGGAATTCTGATATCTTAACTTTCAGTCCAATGCACAATCTCAAAGACTTTTATTATCATTGGTTTATTGATAAAGGCATCTATTACACAATGAAAAACCAATTACTTGTGGACTAGAATTTCAATATTTGAATGCCTGTCAGCTGAACTTTTATTCACATCCCTGTATGACTCTCACTTCCTCAAAATGTTACTTGAAATGTATTTCTGCTTTAGTAGAGGTGTCATTTCAGTGGACATTGAGATGCAGCTGCAGAGTCAGAAGCTGCGAATAGTTCTGCAATCTTGATTCCATGCACTGCATCCCAACAATCCTATATTCTCCATTTAAGTTAGTCTGAACATATTATGACACTCAATCAAAAATTCTTCCAAAATGAACTTTCATAATTGAATGCACACTATCAGTAACCTTGATAAGAACTTTCTACCTGGGCATATCTTTAAGATTGATAAAGGTTCAGCTTTTCAACATCTCATGGTACTTTCAGCATCTCCCTAATTGATATAATATATACTATGAAATAATATAATCCATCTGAGTTATCGTGATTTTTGCCAAACAGTTTATGGGAGTAAATTAAGATTATACTTAGCTATCTATGGAAAAAGACTCCTTATGCACTGTATGCTGGTGTTGCAAAACAAACAAATGTATGCAAATGAAATTTAAAAATTAAAAAATCTACATGAGAGCTAAGAAGTCTAGTTATACATGATTTATATTAGTATTTTAGAATGATTGGAATTAATTATGAGAGATTAATTAATGAAATTAATTAAGAGATCAATTCTTTATTAAGTAATTAGGCTATGCAACTAATATTTGTCTCAGAATTCAAAATATACCAAAAGTTGAATAGTGCTTTCTGCAATGCATATCTTTGCTAATTTCAGATGTATATTTCACTATATTTCAGATAGTTATTGCTAATACTGTAGAAAATTCAATTCCTTGAGCTATTCATATTACCTTGAAAATGTACAGAACAGGTTAGTCTTGTCTAGATGATATATAACTCCAATACATTATGATAATCTTCCATCTGTTTATAATCATTGTCCGTAACAAAATTCAAGAAATTTCTAATGAGGCCTCTATTTCAGTTTATATTAGATAGATAAATCATTGCTGCTTGAATGGGTTTTTATGTTTTTGATTGGCTTCAACCCTGGTTTAAAACACTAATAATATTTCAACAGGTGTGCGTGTATATGTATGTCTATATACATACCCACACCAACACACACCAAATGCTAATATTAGTTCATTTCCTCACTAGTTATTTACAGCATTTTTTTAGTCATTCAATAACATCATGTGCTGACAGAACATCAGTGATGATACATATTGCCTCAACCATGTCTGAATAACTGGTTTGTGTACAAATAGCTTTAGTTTCTTCCTACAAATTCAAAAGTTCAAAGGTCTATGATTGGGGTGTCAAACTCGATTTCACTGAGGACCACAACAGGGTTGTGTTTGACCAGAGAGCCAGAGTGGGTGTGACCAGCTTGATATCACTCTTGTCATGGGGAGGGCACCTGTGGTGGCCTGAGTGCTCTGCCAGCAAAAACAGGCTCCTGAGCTCCATTTTCAGCCGTGACAACCTCCTGTAGCCTTCTGCCAATGAAAACAAAGTTCAGGGGGCCCCACAGAGCTTCATTTTCACTGCCAGAGGGCTACAGGAGGCGATTGCAGCCAAAAACAGAGTCTGGGAAGGCAGCATATGGCCCTCTGAGCCCTGTTTTCACTGGCAAAGGCACCATGGGGCTGGTCCATGGGGCTGTTTCCATGGGGCTGTTTCCAGAGTGCCCTGTGGGCCAGATCTAAGCACCCATGGGCCGGATCAGGCTCCCGGGCCTTGAGTTTGACACCACTGATTTATGGAGATTCTCAGTCATCCAGGTCATGATTGTCCCAAAGGTGCTTTTTCAAGAAGCAACTGGACTTTCTGGTTTTTCTTTGAAGATGTTTTGCTTCTCATCCAAGAAGCTTCTTCAGTGCTCAAGAAGCTTTTTGGATGAGAAGCAAAACATCTTCAAAGAGAAACCAGAAAGTCCATTGCCTCTTGAAAAAGCACCTTTAGGAAAAGTTCAAAGGATTCTAACACAAAATGCAGTAGGATTCAGTAGAGACAGCTGAACATGAAACTGTTAACAATTGTCTGAATCTCAGAGACATGGGTCTTGACCCTTTGATCTAGAGATAAGATTTCAACCAGATGTCAACACTTATTTGACCAAGAGGCCTCTCATTGTAATTATTGCTTTTGTCTACATCAACTGTTTAAGTTTTGTTTATGTCATTGATTGTTAACCTGTCACAATTTTGAACAAATTTATTTGCAACCTTTACCTCAATCACACTGGCAGCTCCCAGGCAAAAAATAATAAAATGTAGTTCTTCATAAAACAAGAAACTGTATCCATAAAACTGAAACCTAGGATATAGCTGTGGGACAAATACATGTTAGGAGGATGCAGCAAATCCTGGGATATTTTAAATTTTTCATTGCTGTAAGGTGTCAGGTAAGCCTCCATGGGGGAACAGGTTATACTTTAGGATAGCTGTCACGAGCAATTGGACAAAAGTTTGTCATTTATTTATCATCCACCTTTTTTATATCAGATGTTTGAAATTGGGTATTTAGATAGTGCTTAAGCTTCGAACATGCCTAACCTTTATTTCTCTTGAGATGCTATCCCAGAGGCCAATTTTTCAGTACCTTCTATATGCTGATTATAACTTTTAAACAGGTTTCTCCTTCAATCAGGAAAGCTGAAAGAACTTTCCTGCTCTCAGAGAGGGATTATGGAAATGAACAAAAGCTTAAACCTCCCCCAAATAATACTGTGCTTTCTAACAGTTGCAAACCAGATGATATGGCTCTTTTGCTCCTGCTTACCTGTTTCATGATTTCAGCTGCTGTTTCATGAGAACAATCAAATATCACAAAGAACTCTCTGCCCCTCTTCATCTCCTTGAGTAATGGCCGAGCATCTTTATTTCCAGAGGGCAATTGGCGTATTTTGATTTTAATGTTATACCTTGAAGGGGCTTTGATGAGCTCTTGCAAACGAATTAGACCTAGAAAATGACATCCAATCATTTAGAGGTCCTTTCTCTACAATGAATATTTGCTGCCATTTATATTCAACATTTAAATTCACTGTTCTGCAACAAATGTTACATTTGCACCAATTTGATAGACTGTAATTGATCACATAATTCATTGAGAAAATGTACAGGTTTTTTTTCTTCCTTTTCTGAATTTTTTGAAATATACTTTCAAATGAGGTTTTTGGGACTGCCCTATATCAGAGAGTTTTACCAGGGTCATCGGAATTTTTGTTTTTTTGATTGGCTGGCAACACTGTGCTTAGAAGCCATAGAGATTGAAAAAAGACCTGAAAGCATGAATAGAAGAGATGATTCCACCAGACTGTCAATCATTTGGAAGCCTGCACTCTCAAATAGAAAGATCTCCACATCACAAGCCAGGCAAACACCTGGGCACAAACAGACTCCCCCTGATACTTCCAGCTCAAACACACCCCAACCAGGCACCCAGATGAAACCTAGCTTCCTAATAGATAATAGCCGTCCTTTCACGCGAAGCCAAGCTGCACTGAAAGCCTCCAATACAGGAACACAGTATTGCCAGCCAATCAAAGCCACAAAACAGACAGAAGAAACCAAAAACACCAATCAAACAAACTCCAAGTCCAATAAACACAGACCAAGACTCCCAAACAATCAGGATGTAGAAAAAAAACATCCTGGCACAGCAGTAGGCTAGCCTCAAATTTAAAACCAACGGCTGTGATAGCCTGACCCACATACAAACTCAATACAGAAGCCTGATGATGGCAGCTGAGATTCTGCTGAAACGTTGCGACAACTTTAAAAGCACTACAATGACGTGGGATAATATCTGAAGGAAGCTAAACAGCAAACACACAGCTTCCTTCGGGTATTATCCCACGTCATTGTAGTGCTTTTAAAGTTGTCGCAACGTTTCAGCAGAATCTCATCTGTATGGATGTGGGTCTCACAGCTCCTGGTTTCAAATTCGAGGCTGGTCCATTCTGATGCCTCCAACTCAACATTCATGCCTCCAACTCAAACACCCCCACACCTGAGCACAGACAGACTCCCTCTGATGCCTCCAACTCAAACACCCCCCCACCAGGCACCCAGGTGAAACCCAGCTTGCTAATGAATAGCAGCCATCCTTTCACATGAAGCCAAGCTGCACTGAAAGCCTCTAACACAAGAACAGAGTGTTGCCAGCCAATCAAAGCCACAAAACTCACAGAAGAAACCAGAAACACCAATCAATCAAACTCCAAGTCCAATGAACACAGACCCAGGCTCCTAGCCAATCAGAATGGACCAGCCTCGAATTTGAAACCAGGAGCTGTGAGACCCACATCCATACAGAAACCTGATGATGGCAGATGGGATTCTGCTGAAACGTTGCTACAACTTTAACAGCACTACAATGACGTGGGATAATACCTGAAGGAAGCTGAACAGCACACATGTAATTACCCGCGAAAGCTTAAAAAAACAAATATCTGACCTCTACAGGGAGGAAATAAACAGCCAGATCAAAAGCTATGAGAAGCTGGAAGTTAAAAGAGCAGGAATACTATGTGACCTAAAATTCCTATGCAGCTGCAGAAACAACAATGTAACACCAACCTGCTTCAAATTAACATTTCATAAGAACACAGCAGCTACCAAACATATCCTGAAAAGAAAAGAGGTAGCTCTACTCAGAAATGAAGTTCACAGTAAAAGATTCCAATTAGATCAATTAAACAAAGATTTGCTAGCACTACACCTGGAATTGAGCAGCAAAATCCACCCTCTACTTTGGGATAAGATAAAACAACTTACAAATTGGAGAGCTGAAACTGAAACCACTTACAAAAATGAAAAACTCTTAAAGAAACTAAAGAAATTAGAACATTACAAGAAAACCCCCAACAACTCAGAACAACTGAAACAATTAGTATATAACATTTCCAACAGAGAACTCAACAAAACAGAAACAGATGTTCTATCCAAAGGATTCAATTATGCCATAGCACCCAAAAAAATCCCAACAGAATCCATCATATGTGCAGTAGAATCCAGCCTAACCAAATTAAATACAGATGAAGCTGACAGAATAAGACACCAGGTTACTAACATCTTATGCACAACCAAACCACTGAAAAATAACTTGCAAAAAGATGAATTCAGAGCACTACAAACCCTGAAAAATGATAACAGCATAATAATACTCCCAGCAGACAAAGGAAATGCCACAGTAGTAATGGACAGAAAAGACTATGAAACAAAATTGACAGACCTACTCCAAGACTCCACATACAAACCTATAAACACAGACCCAACCACATATCTAGAAAAGTCAACCAAGAAGAAAATTATAACCAGCCACATAAGCAAAGAAATCCAACAGACGGTCATCCCAAGAGAAAAATCTTCTAGATGCCCCAAATTATACGGCCTCCCAAAAATACACAAAGAAGGCATACCTCTCAGACCCATAGTCAGCTCCATAGGAGCACCATTACAAAACCTAGCTAAATACTTAGCAAAACAA